>CAWUFW010001054.1:600000-825000 GCA_963921515.1 Calotriton arnoldi | reverse complement strand
TAGCGTCAGTCTGGGGGACAGGGCCCAGGGCTGGAGCACCCGACCCGGGCCCGGAGGGGCCCCTGGACCCAGCCGGGGCTCCCGGGCCCAGAGGCGCAGGGGAAGCCTCCCCGGGACCCCGTCCCGGGCACCCTGCCACACGGCAGGACTGAGGACGGAGCCTGGGGTGGGGAGGCCGCCCTCCCCGGGGCCCTCAGGGGCCCAGGACGGAGCTCCTGAACCCAGCCAGGGGAGGCTCCCTGGGCACAATGGAACCCTGTCCTGTGCCTTTGGCAGTGCAGCAGGCTGGGGGACGGGGCCCAGGGCCGGAGCACCCGACCCGGGGCCCGATGGGGCCCCTGGACCCAGCCAGGGCTCCCAGGCCCAGAGGCGCAGGGGAAGCCTCCCCGGGCCCGCCGGACCCCGTCCCGTGCACCCTGCCATGCGGCAGGACCAAGGACGGAGCTCCGGGGTGGGGAGGATGCCCTCCCCAGGGCCCCTGGGAGCCACTGAACCCAGCCGAGCAAAGGGAGGCTCCCCGGGCCCGCGGGACCTCGTTGGGCATCCTGCCACTCAGCAGGACCAAGGACAGACCCTGGGGTGGGGAGGCCGCACTCCCCGGGGCCCCTGGACCCAGCCCAGCAGGGGGAGGCTCCCCGGGCCTGCCGGACCCCATCCAGGGCAGCCTGCCACGCGGAAGGCCCATGGACGGACCCAGGGCTGGGGCAGCATCCTGGCCCGCCCAGCTGCCGGCTGAGGACCGCTAGGCCGAGAGGGGTCCCAGAGTACCCTGTCCCTAGTAATCCGGAGGAAGGCTACCCCGCTTTCTGGGCATCCATATGCACCGCGAGGCTCAGGGGACCCTGGGCGCGAAGGTGCCCGACCTCCTGGAGCCCTGGCTGGGATCTGGGAGGCAAATGAGCCCTCGTCGGGACTTCCAGGGCGGCCCGGCCATCTGGTCGCCCCATTGGAAAGCATTGCGTGCGACCAGATGGCCAAGGGGAAAGGTGCGACCAGATGGCCGGGGTCAAAAGGACTCCCATCTGCCTGCCCAGAGCCGAGCCTTCCCGGTAGGGCTCCCGCCTGCCCACGCAGGTCTCCGGGGCTCTGCACCAGGGACCCTTGCCATGGGCAGATGGACACTTGGCAGGCAGCAGGACGGGGGCTCACAAACCCCAGGCCCAGACCGAAACGCAGTCCCCGGGGCCGGTCCCTGCTTCTCAACCCAGCCAGGTCGGGGAGATCGGGGAGCCTGCCCAGGCACGAGGGACCCCTGTCCGGATCATCAATCAATTCCCAAAGACAACATAAAAAAACACTATAATTATATTTGATCTGGCATAATCCTGCATAAATCACCTACCCAAATAAGAAAAGAAAACCCACCTAGATTGATCAGATAATCCGTTTCCATGATTCACTTGCTTTGATCAGAACCCACTATTATCATTTAAAAGTCTCAAGAAATTCATTAGCCTTGATTTCTGATGAAAAATTGTGGGGTTTGCCCTGAATTATGACCTTCAACTTGGGCAGGACTTAGTAAAAAACCCTGTTCCCCCTTACTCTGGTAGGGTTGAATCATCTGTCTCAACTGCCATCTTCTTTCCACCACAGTGTGGCGCAAAATCAGGTCTTACAAAAAAGGAGCAGTTCTTGAAGGTGCGTTACTGATCTGGACGTGCAGTTTCAAATATTGCTTGGCGGAGGAGGAAATTACCAAAAAACACCAATATGGCTCTTGGTTTACCCCCCTCCTGTACATGTAGTGAATGTTGCTTAAAGGGGAATCTATGAGCTCTTTGAATTTCATTTTCCCAAATCCAAGTAGCCAATTCAGGGAAAGCCCCCTTAAATAAGTCAATAATGTATTTCTGTGGCTCTGTTCCCTCCACCCCTTCAGGGATACCCAGCACTCTGAGATTATTCCTTCTCAGTCTGTTCTCCAGATCTTCAAGTTTCCACTAGGTGCCCATCATCTGGGATGCCAGGGATTCTGTCACTTTTTTGCTGCTTGCTGCTTGGCTCTCCAGGGTTATCACCCTGTTTCCATCTCAGCCATTCAGTCCCAAAAATCAGAACAGGGTTTTGCCACCCTCCATATAGCTGCTTGTATCTTCCTATTTGATGTTTGAGCTTTCCGGCTGTCTGAGGGTGTCTCCTCCCTATGAGCCATAATACTCTGATAAATTATTTCCAGTGTTGGGGTATCTGGAAGCGTTGATCCCTTCAATCCCTCTGCTTCCTGACCAGCTAGGATTCTTCCTCCTAAACTCGGTGTGCCTGTTTAGTCCCATTTTAAATCACTGGGTGCCTTTTTTCTCACAGTCATGAGTTCTCCTTGTTGAGCTGCTATGGAACCTAAGGATTCCTCTTTGTCTAGAGGGGAGCTTTCATCGCTGGAGACACTATCTTGTGAATATATCTCCTGCTCGAGAAATCTCCAAGTGAATCCAGCTCATCCTCAAGCCTATCTGAATGGTTAGAGAGAAAATAAGAGCTCCCCTACATCCACATCAGCCTGTGCGCCAGCTTGAATGGGTCTCTCCTTACTCGAAATTTGCTGATTTGTCTCAGTGAGTTTAACAGATTCCTTTAGGGCACTCCGTTGCTGGTTGCTAGGCTCCGATTCGCCAGAGTTGGCCTGATCGCCCCTGCACGCTCCTATCTTCCACCACAGTCAGTTTTTCCCCGTCAGCATTCCAACTCCCCTCCGTATTCACAGTTTTGCACCCAGTTCCTCTAGAATCAACTCCCTGATCAGAGATTTCAGGCTGTATCTGCTGGGACACTTCCCACATCTGAGCTTCAGCACCAGTTGGGCCCCATGCCTCTGTAAGGTTTTTTTGCACCTGCCCAGTTTGGGAGATTTATTGCCTCTCAAATCCTTTTAGTTAGCTAAAAACTCCGTAGTGTTTTTTTAGAGAAAGCTGACACTGCTCCCGCCATCTTCTTTGATCCTCAAGATTCCATTGATGTTGTTGTATTTGCCGCTCCACTAACATCGGATGGTTTCTTAAGCGCCTCTCACTATGTCTTAGCCTAGCCTTAGGGTTAGGCGCGTTATTCCCGACCTGAGATTTGGTACCCCATGCAGCCTTAGGTGCTATATTCCCACGTCGTCGGCACAGGGAAATCCAGCACAGACTCTGCTTCTGCCTGCTCCACTGGAACACATTGTGTGTGGTCCGCACAAACAGCGTCCGTGCTGTCTGAGCCTGCTTTGCCACACCTCCGCAGCCTCCATTGCCACCTCCAGGCTCCCGATCGATAGGGCTAGCGTGTCACCCGAAATAAAGCAAGCATGTCCACATCTGAATGCCTTTATTTTATGGCTGCAGCATGAAGCAAGACGAAACCGCCAGCATTTCGTCAGTGGCCGAGTCTGCATCAGGCGAGGTAAAGGGAGCAGCCGCACCTGCCACTCACGCAGCTGCCATCTTACTGTCAATCATCCTATAACATTTTTTTTTATTATTAATCACATAGGCGAAACCTATTGCATTTACCAATGCTTGTTATAACAGGTGCAGGAGTGGTGGGAATGAGTGATGGCCGAAATCATGGCTCCATTGCTCCCATGTTGTGAAGTTGCTAATGCATGGCATTTTGTTGTTTAAATTATGCTTATGTGTTACGTTTCAATGCCATTTGTGTGAAATTTTGAGTGACACTTTACCTCGAGCAGAAAATAGTAGTAATCTCCATTCAGTTAAACAAGTTACCTTCCCGGTAGCGATCGGGGCCTCCATCGCGGATCGACCCTGTAATGCTGAATCAGACACCAAGTGTCCCCAGGTATGTCCCAATCGGGAGGGGCACCGACACCGCAGGATTCAGTGGGGAGATACATGCATTAGTGGTCCCTTGCCTTACAGCCATCAATAGCTGTTTGTAGCACATGCATCTGTGACTCCTCACAATACATGCATTCATGGCCCCAAGGAGTGATGAGCATCCGAATACCTTCTTCATCAGTAATCCAACCTAGGACTTCTTCAGTAGATGCATTAGTGGTACCTTACTATTCAGACATTAGTGGCTTCTTCCCTTACAAGCATCAGTGGGTGTTTCTAGTACACTAGTCTGTGGCCCCTCACATTACATGTATCCATGGCTCCAAGGAGTGCTAATCATCCACCCAGGACCCGCTGCATCAGTGTCTCCACCCAGGACCCGCTGCATCAGTGTCCCCACTCTGGACCCGCTGCATTAGTAGTCCCACCTAAGACTACTGCAGCATATGCATGAGTGTTCCCTCACTATGCATGCATTAGTGGCCCCTTGCATTACAGCCATCAATGGCTGTTTGTAGCACATGCGTCTGTGACTCCTCATATTACATGCATCCATGGCCCCAAGGAGTAATGAACATCGAGGCAGGACCTGCTGCCTCACTGTCCCCCTCCTGGACCTGCTGAATCAGTGTCCCCACTCTGGACCCACTGTATCAGTGTCCCCACTCTGGACCTGCTGCATCTGTGTCTCCACTCTGGACACGCTGCATCAGTGTCCCCACTCTGGACCTGCTGCATCAGTGTCCCCACTCTGGACCCGCTGCATCAGTGTCCCCACTCTGGACCCGCTGCATCAGTGTCCCCACTCTGGACCCGCTGCATCAGTGTCCCCACTCTGGGCCTGCTGCATCAGTGTCCCCACTCTGGGCCCACTGCATCGGTGTCCCCACTCTGGGCCCACTGCATCAGTGTCACCACTCTGGACCTGCTGCATCAGTATCTCCACTCTGGTCGCGCTGCATCAGTGTCTCCACTCTGATCACACTGCATCAGTGTCCCCACTCTGGACCTGCTGCATCCGTGTCTCCACTCTGGACGTGCTGCATCGGTGTCCCCACTCTGGACCTGCTGCATCAGTGTCCCCACTCTGGGCCCGCTGCATCAGTGTCCCCACTCTGGACCCGCTGCATCAGTGTCCCCAATCTTGACCCACTGAATCAGTGTCCCCACTCTGGGCCTGCTGAATCAGTGTCCCCACTCTGGGCCCACTGCATCGGTGTCCCCACTCTGGACCTGCTGCATCAGTGTCTCCACTCTAGTCGCGCTGCATCAGTGTCTCCACTCTGGTCACACTGCATCAGTGTCTCCACTCTAGAACACTGCATCAGTGTCCCCACTCTGGACCCGCTGAATCAGTGACCCCACTCTGGACCCACTGCATCAGTGTCCCCACTCTGGACCCACTGCATCAGTGTCCCCACTCCGGACCTGCTGCATCAGTGTCTCCACTCTAGACCCGCTGCATCAGTGTCTCCACTCTAAACCCACTGCATCAGTGTCCCCACTCTGGACTGGCTGCATTAGTAGCCCCACCTAAGACTACTGCATTAGATGCATCAGTGATGCCTCAATATACATGCATTAGTGGCCCCTTGCATTACACCCATCAATGGCTGTTTGTAGTACATGACTCTGTGGCCGCTCACATTACATGCATCCATGACCCCAAGGAGTGATATCTCACTGTCCCCCTCCTGGACACACTGCTTCAGTAGTAGTCCCACTTAGTACTACTGCAGTGTGTGCATCAGTGGTCCCTCATTATTCAGGCAATAGTGGCTGCTTGCAGCACATACATTGGTGGCTACTTGCAGTGGATGCATCAGTCGCTATTTGCAGCACATGCATAGGTGGCTACTTGCAGTACATGCATCAGTCGCTATTTGCAGCACATGCATTGGTGGCTACTTGCAGTACATGCATCAGTCGCTACTTGCAGTACATGCATCGTGGACCTTCACATTGCATGCATCCATGGCCATGCACAATGGATGCATCCGTGGATCCCAACAGTGGTCCAGCCTCCAGAGGATCAATGAACTCTACTTTTAAAATCAAAGTAGGTAGCCAAATAATAAGAATGAACATCTTCCTAAAAAGGCAACTAAAGTACAGTGGGGCAAATCATTATCAGAAATGAAATAACCAATAAAGCACTACTATACAAAACATCAATTTATACAATTATTAGATCTGGCATGAGGCGTACTTAATGGAGTCAGAATAAATTACAGATGAGCATTTGTACAGCATCATGCCCACTTAAGGAAAATTGCAATACGTTTAAGGTCTGCTACAAAATGCCCGCTCAAATTATTGAAGTATTTTACAATTAATGTGTCTTGTCCTAAAGATCTTATAACAGGGAGAGGCATGAAGGACCACACTGTCTGACCACTGTAGAGCTCAAGTGCCCAAAAATTAATTTGAAGCACTTTCTAAATGAAGTTGTAGCTGACAGCCTCTTCCAAATTCACTTTCCTCCTCTTATTCCTCCTTCAGTCCCTTCCACTGGTGTCTATCTCACTCTCTCCGTTTTCCTCTTTTATTCTGTCTTCTCATCTTTTCTCCATCAATGGTTTTGTACTCTTTCACTCTTGTCGTCTTTCTCCCTCGTCTCTGAAAGTTTGACTCCCTTTCTTTCTAATGTCCACTCCCCTCCTCTCTCCCTGCTTCTTTCCCTCTCATTTTCGCTCTCCTCCTTTGTCTCCTTCCTGCTTCCCTCCATCCCTCTTCTCATCCTGAGACTCTGGGGGATATGTACAAGGAAGTGGCGGAGCGTGTCGTTAGCCTCCTTGGCTTAACGACACACTCCGCCACTTCTGAAACGCAAGGCTGCACAATATTTACAAGAATGTGGTGCAGCCTTGCATTTCCCCCTGCGATGGCGCTAAGTTTAGCAACTTAGCGCCAACGCAGGCACGCTTGTACCAGAGTTCAAGGGTGTCTGCGTGCAGGGGAGGATAGTTTATGTGTAGGAAGGTGTCCCTTCCTGCACATAAACAATCCTAAAATGCCATTCTGACACTTTCATGTGTGCTGCTTCATGCAGCACACAAGAAAGTGACAAAATGGCATTTTTTGGAAAGGTTTGTTTATGTACAGGAACGGACACCTTCCTGTATATAAACAAACCATGGCATTTTGCTTTTTCCACGTGTGCTGCACAAGGCAGCACACATGGAAAAAGCAAAAACGAGGAGAAATAATGCATTTCTCCTCGTTTCGCCAACTTAAGACCAGGGTTTTCCTGGGCTTAATTTTGGCGCTGCCTCCTATGTACACCACCCTTTTACATAGGGGGCAGCGTCAAATACAATAAGTGTTGCGGTGGAAGCCACAACACCCACTGCACGCCCCTTTCACGCTAACCATAGCATGAAAGGGGGCCTTATGTACAAGGCAGCGTTAAGCCATGTTAAGTGGCTTAATGCTGCCTTGTACATAAGGCGCAGCCCCTATCGCCACCACAACATCCGTAAAATTGACTTGTGGTGGCAATAGGGGCTAGTACACATTCCCCTCTGTCTTTTCCTTCGACTTCCAGGGAACCTGGCTGTCGACCAAAAGCATTGTTTAAAAATAAAATGCAGCGAAACTAAGCTTTTTTTTCTTCTTCTGCAGAGTGTCGGGCCTCTGCCTGTCTAATCAATCTCATCTAGCGCGCGTTCTTTATCAAGGTCACTTATTCTCAGTGAGGCCTGTTAGTTATTCTCCTGAACCTCCGATGGTACAACCAGGGACGCCTCCTGGTGCGTACAGTTTGCCTCTGGGTGCCATTGCGCTGTGTTCATAGCTGTACCCACCATGCTCATGCGGGAACAGGGCATTGTTTAAATTGTGCAAGTCTCAGACGCTCAGGAGAGAAGCTTGAGGGGGGTGTTTGGGGTGTTTCACCCCCCTACCCCCAATACATGTATTCTCTACTAAAATAGTTAGGTACAGGTACTTTCAGTCGGGTATGATGAGGTAGCAGCCAGATTTCACCTAGGACAGTGGTTCTCAACGTTTTGACTTCTGGGGACCCCCAATTAATCATTATTGGAACCTGTGGACCCCCCACTGAGTCATGACTGCTAGCTGAGGACCCCAGCCTTAGCATTGTCGATTATTTGAACCACAAAACAATGCACAAAAAATACAGATTAAAGCATTCAAACATATACTCAAATGACACATTTTGTTTAATTTGCAAACACATAAAATAAAAATCACAATTTTAATTTTAATATGAAAGTTTGAGCTTTTCTAAATTCAATTGAGGCCATTCATCATCAATACTATATTCTGTTTGATGCACTTGCACTGCTCCCACAAGTCACTCTGAAGATACTAATTTAATTTTTAGTCTCCATTTTCAAATTCCTTCATAGTTACATCACATTTTCAAATTTTCAATTGTACATTTAGCTTCTTTATTTATAAACACTTTATTAATCTTTTAATATTATTTAATTTTCTAAGTAATTGTGGACTCCCTGAGGAGGCCCCTAGGGCCCCAAGGGTCCCCGGACCACAGGTTGGGAACCACTGACCTAGGATTTTTACATGCACACACAGACAAAACACACAGACAAAAAACACACACATTCTCTCTCCTCTCTGTTTTGAAGTTCCTAAAACTGTTGGTTATTTTACAACATATTGTCTTTTAAGCAACCCTAACAATCCGCACTGCTATCCCTTCTCACTCCCTCTTAAGCCCCCTCCTGCTCTGCTTCTCAACTGATGTATCTTACCATGATATGCCAGCATGATTGTTGGGAAATTTGAAGCTCACCCACCCACACCAATCTTTCTGACCAAGCTACACCCCTGCAGATGCCCAATAGTTAGGCAGACCTGATGTTACTTCGTTTCTTATTAATAACAAATTTAATTGTATTTCTTAGGAAAACGATGGGCATCAGCCCTACATTGACCATGAGGAGGAAATAAGAAGCTTTTCTCATAATTCCATCATTTTGTCCAAATGTAAATGCCTGCGAAACGTGCAGGACAATCAACCAATACAACTTGCAGACACCACAAGATCTTACAACTTGTATATGCAATACGTGAAAGTGAATATGCATTCGTAACCAGTGAGGGGGCACCCAGATAATGCAGGTTGCGGGCAGGGTAGCATCTCGGCCCCCATGCATCTATCCAGCTCCTGCTTCCATTTGCCAAGTGACGGAGGCAATGTACCTTTACAGCATTGTGCTATGTCTCGTTTGGCGATTGTGAGGGCCAAGAACAACAGATGTTGCTTGTATACGTTCCCCCCTATGTCTTCCGTGGTATGGAGAAGAAAGAGTCGCGGGTTGAGTGGGAGTTCCCATGCCAACACCTCCTGGAGGCATGACCTGATGTTATGCCAGTAGGGCTGCAGCGCCATGCAGCCCCACACTGTGTGTAAGAATGTCCCCTCTTCGTAATCACACCGTAGACCCATGGGGGACTGGATCACCCCCATCCTCCACAGCCTGACCCGTGTAAAGTATGCCCGGTGTAGGTACTTAAACTGTATCAGGCGGTATCTTGTGGAGACCGCCGCCCCCCGCGGGCTGGCTATGACCTCCGCCCAATCATCATCTGTCAGGTCAGGGACGTCGGCTGCCCAAGCCGCTTGCGTCTTGTCAAGTGTCGTCTGGGTGTGAGTCGTTAGGGTCTGGTATATTTGCTTAATTTTGTGTTGGCCTAGGTCACCCATAAGCAGGCGGCCCTCTAAGGGATGGAACTCTGGGAGGGTGTCTAATGTGCGGATGAGGGGGGTGAGTGCATGGCGAAATTGAAGGAATTTATAGAACTGTATTTTGTGAAGTTGGTATTCGATTTGCAGCTGTTGGTATGTTTTCAGAGTAGTGCCCCGCATCACATCCCCGAGGGTCGAGATCCCCACCATGTCCCATCTCCGGAAACCTTGCAAGGCCGCCACCGGGCGGAGGTATGTACCCTGCCATGGTGGGGTTGCCCGGCTGAGCTGTCCACTCCAGCCCATCTGTCTCACCTTGGCCCGCCATAGCAAAATAACAACTCTACCCGCTGGGGGCAGGGCATCGAGGCGCGCTGTGCTATACAAGAAATGTAGGAGGGGGGTACGTTCCATCGCCGCGTGCTCAGCCGCGTACGCCGGGTCTGTGGGGGAGTTGTGCCACCACTCGTTTATCATGATTATGTGTGAGGCTACGTAATATGAGTAAATATCCGCCGCCACGATGCCCCCGCAGTACGTGGATTGCACGCATGTGCGAAGAGCGACCCTGACCGCTCCGCCGTTCCAGAGGAATTTATTTTGTATGGCATTAACCTGTGCGAACCAGGAGTGCGGGATCGGATATGGGAAGTTTTGGAGGCAATAAAGAATCCGGGGTAGCGAGACCATCTTAAAGATTGCAGAGCGTCCATACAGGGACAATGCGAGGGAAGACCATACAGTGGTTTCATTATTGAGGCCAGCGAGTAAAGGAGTGACGTTATGTGTCCAAGAGATTTTGGGACAGGCTGAAATAAAAATTCTGAGATATTTGAACCCATCTGTCGCGCGAAAAAAGCTGTGACGCCCAGGCATCACGGCCTTGAGGGACGCATACTGGAAATAGTACGGATTTAGACGGGTTCGTATGTAACCCGGTGGTTTCCCCGAAGACTCTGAGGATCTGTAGCACGCGTGGCCCGGAGAACCAGGGGTCCGTAATGAAGAATAAAACATCGTCCGCGTAAAGCGCGATGCTATCAGAGCGCGATTGTGACCAGTCGAAGCCCCGGAGAACCGGTCCGACCGGACCCATGCAGCCAAGGGCTCGACTTCCAGAGCAAACAGTAAGGGGGACAGGGGGCATCCCTGCCTGGTGCCCCGCTGGATAGGGAAGGGGGTCGAGCGATGTCCCGCTATGCGCACCGAGGCCGTTAGGTCCGTGTATAAAAGACGCACGTAAGTGAGGAAACGGGGCCCGAAGTTACAGGCCTCCAGCAATTGAAACAGGTAGATCCAACTCAGGGAATCGAAGGCTTTGTCTATGTCAGCCAGCAGTATGGCCGACGGCTGGCCAAGAGCTGGGGCTGCAGCCAGGGCATTATGTACTCACCGGTTATTATGACGGGTGGCTCTCTGTGGCATGAATCCAGCCTGGTCGGGGTGGATCAGGTCCGGGACACAAGAGCGAAGGCCTTCCCTAATAATTTGGGCTCAAAATTTATAAGGGATATGGGGCGATAGGAAGAAGGTGCTTCCGGAGGGTGTCTGGGCTTGTGGAAAAGCACAATTTCGGCATGCCGCCAGTCTTGGGGTAGTATAGCGGAGTCTATGGCCTCCTGAATCGTCGCCAAAAGGTGAGGGCCCAACAGGTGTATGTGCGATCGCAGGAACTCCATCGGAAACCCGTTAGGGCCAGGGGCCCGCCCCGGGCAAAGCGCGTTAAGTGCGCCTGTCAGTTCATCTACTGTAATTGGCGCCTCCAGTTGGTCGCGCAGCTGGTCTGGGAGCTTACTTGGTGGAATGTCTCTGAGGAATTCCGCGATAAGGTCGGCAGAAATCAGCTCGCGTTTAGCGTAAAGGGCAGTGAAGTATCGTGCAAACTCTTCGGCCACCCCCACCGGTGAGGACGTTAGGGACCCGTTTGCACCCTGGATTGTAGGGACCATCGCTGGGGACTTATCTGCCTGACAAAGCCGGTGGAGCATTTTACTCGATTTATCTCCCCATTGGTAGACCCGGTGTTGTGATGCCTCCCAGATTTCTTTGGCCTCCCCCAATAAGTATTGGCGTAGGTTGTGCCTTATACAGGGGCTAAATCAGTGTTCAGCTGCTGCGCAAGGGCTATCTGGCGCGTTTCCAGAGCTTCGAGTCGCTCCCGCCGCAAGCGCTTATCGTTGGTACAGTAACTTATTTCAACACCACGAATAGTGGGCTTGAGGGCTTCCCATAGAATGCTACTAGAGGGGGCGGTTGGGCCGTTAGACTCCAGATATGTGGAGACAGCAGTACAGAGCATTTCTTGATACTCAGGGCATCGCATGCGCCATGGGGACATTCGCCAGCGGAAGGGGGGTCTGCGGGATCGTGTATGGAACCGCATAGCAACCGGGGAGTGGTCGGACAGTCCGCGGGGGTGATGGGACACTTGTGAAAAACAGTGGCTGGGGATCTATGTGCCGTTGCTGGTCCAGGGGGCCCATCGTGTCGTTCCAGTCACCCCCCAGGAGCGTCAGGTCCTCTTGAAGGTCCCCCCACTCGGCAGTAATCCTGTCGATGAAAGTCGGGCCCAACGGGGGGGGGGAGCGTATATGCAGCCGATGGTCACCCGTTCACCATATAACGTACAGGTCACGAAGAGGAATCTGCCCCCGGGGTCTGCCCTATGGGCTATGTATTGGAACTGGACCCTGCGGTGAATCAGAATAGCCACCCCTCTGGAGCCCCTGGTGAACCCTGCATGGTAAATGTGGTGGAAGCCGAATCGGGCCAGACATGGAACCTTAGTGCTTAAAAGGTGGGTTTCTTGCAGTAGGAGGAGATCCGCCCCATACCTCTTCGCTTGGCGTAGGGCAGCGCCCTATTTTATTTTATTCTGGAGACCTCGGACATTCCAGGAGACCACCGTGAGGTCCCCAAGAGGGGTTGCATCATCTGGTGCCATTCAGCCTGTGTCACAGAATGTGTAGTGATAAAAGGATGATGATCCGTGTGATGTGTCTGCGTACAACATGTAAAACATTCTAACTTCAATACTACCCACTGTCCCCCCACCCAACGCTGCCAAGAACGAGGAGCATCTGTCGCGGTGCAGGGTGAACCGAGCCCCCAACAGGGGAGCCCCGAGCCCCGGCACCAAAAATACCCAACCCTCCCACCAAACATATCGAACATGGGGGTGCTCAATGAGAGTCTGTGGCTTGGGAGTCTCGTGGCCAGTCTCCACGCTGCTCGGAGGAGGAGTGTACAATTAGGTTTTGTTTTTGCTTAAGAGTACGTATGTATACTTGCTGTTGCTATCGATCTCATGCCCCACTGTTCAGGAGAGTCGTGCTGGACTTGCTGAAAGTCTGTCGGATCCTAAGCCATGTCGTTTCTTTGATTTGGTTCGACGGGACCGACTGCGCCGCGATCCCCAGGAGGAATCAGAGTCCCGAGAACACGGCGAGCCCGGCCGCAGCCGGGGGTGCTCCTCGGCCCAGGCGAAGACAGCCTCCGGGGTGTCGAAGAAGAAGGATTTGGAGTTGAAGATTACTCTCATCCGGGCCGGATAGAGCAGCATATACTGCAGATTCATGTCACGCAGCTTGGCTGCCGTGAAAGACTGGCGCTGTTGTTGGACAAGGCGGGTGTAGTCCGGGAACACCAAAATGGGTTTTGAATCATGCTGGAAAAGGTCTTTATGTTGTCTGGCACATCGTAGGATAGCATCACGATCTGTGTAGTTCAGTATCTTGGCGATGACTGGCCTGGGGTTTTTCCCAGGAGGAGGTTTTTGGGTCAAGGCCCGATGGGCACGTTCTATTACAAAGCATGGCGACAGCATGTCCCTGGGCATGAGGTTAGTGAGCCAGTCTGTGATAAAGCGGGTCATGAAGGTCCCTTCACATCCCTCCGGCAGGCCTATGAAGCGTAAATTATTGTGGCATGCCCAGCACTCCGCGTCCTCCACCCTGGAGGCTAGCTCTTTGGACACCACGGTGAGCTTGTTAACTTGTTTCTGGAGGGTGGACACCGTGTCTTCGACCGTGGAGACCCTTGTTTCAGCCTCTGTGATGCAGTCAACAGCTTTGCAGAGGTCTTGGTGGAGGAACGATACCTCCGACCCCACTGCACCTATCTTGGCTTCCAAAGTGTCCCTGGCGCCGTTGATCGCCACCAGAAGGGCCGCATTATCTGGTGGTGGGCTCACCCCCCACCACCCTGGGGGCCGCCAACCAGCGCGGTGTAGTGGTCAAGAGTACCCTGCTTAGGGCCCGCGCCTCCCGGCTTGTCTCTGCCCATCCTGCCGGAGAGTGAGATGGTGGTCAGCCACTCGCGGGGGGAACCCAGGCGGCCACCCCTGGCCCCACGGGGGGTCCAGACCAGTCCAGCGATGACGGCGGAGCCGCCCCCCGGCCCACCCACAGGCAACCCGGCCGCCGGCTCGTCCCAAGCTGCAGCAAGGACACCTGAGGCGGTGCAGGAATCCGTGGGGCAACGCTCTCACCAGGTGTGTTCAGCAGTATCTCGATGTAGGGCCTCCACCGTGCACTGCGGCGCCCCGCGCGGAGCCTCCTCAGCCCCAGACCCAGGCACGCCAGATGCCCAGGCGATTCAGCAGGTCCCAAGGCATGGTGGGCTCCAGCGCTCTATATGATACTGGCGCGTATTCCGTGGTGGAGCCGCCGTGGGTCCGAATCGGCAGTCTGGGCCGTTCTCTTCACAGTCAGTCTGCGGATGTCGGGCAGCCAGACACCAAGGCAGCCACTCCAGGGGGGGTGAAGGCGCGGCTCCAGGAATTACCAGGCCCCTGGGTGAGGAGGGGGGGGTCGCACCCCGCCGGCGGCCATCTCTGCAGGCCAGACGGCAGTGGCCGGGGGCGCGATGACTCCAGGGCGCCCCTCACCCCCCGACTTACTCACCCGGGCCTCTGGGAGCAGGATCGGAAGTCCGTTTCACACGCCCGGTACCAGCCGAGCTCCGCGGCGATGCACCAGGGGTTCTAGGAGGCCGGGAGGGAGGGATCCGTCCGCCGCTGAGGACCGCGTCGTCGGCCGCCGGCTGGCAGCACCACACACCGCAGCCCCGGGTGTCTCGGTGCTCCGCAGGCCGTACCAGCGAGGCTCCGATCAGGCCCCAATCCACGATGTTGCCGGGCGTTCCGGGCCCGCCTCCAGGCAGGGGCCGACCGCCTATGACCCAGCAGACAGCAGCGCCGCCGCTCTCATGCAGCGCAGCGGGGCCGTCACGGCAAGGCAGCGCTTCGGATTTGGCTGGGTGGTGCCCCGGACAGTCAACTGCAGGGCCAGCTGGTCAGCTACTCCTCCGACAGGATTTGGAGGCAAATTATGAGCAAGGTTTGGCGTGGAGATGCGGAGCGCGATCAAGCTGCGTCCGCCATGCTGGCTCGTCAAGCCACGCCCCCCCCTTCATTTTTGACCCCACAGTGATCAAACAGAGAAGCACAGCAGTCTCTGGAGGAGGTGAGAAAACACCACAGCAGAAGCAGCAATCACATCACCTGCCTAAGAAGGACCAATCACATCACCTGCCTAAGAAGGAAGGCCAATGTCAGATCATAGCTGCGAGGTTGTCAATCTGCATATATGTGACATTTGAAAGTTTGCATTGGGTTTATGTGTGATATTTCAATACCTGAGGCATGACATTTTGAGTGACTATTTACCATCAGCAGAACAAAACACTTATGTCCGTGAGCGAAATTAATTTTCGAAATTATTTCCATCTGTGTTATGTAATGGACCAGAAAACCCCTACACTGCTCCCATGTGCGGTATAAAATGAACAATGTTTTTTTCCACCAGTGACACTGCAGTGCCCGAGTCAGCACATTGCAAGTGAGGCACTGCTGACATTACTGAGAAAGTCCAAATGTCTCCAACAGGCATCCGGACGGAGGGGCAGAGCCACCATACCACAGGGAATAAGGAGACTATCTTTCATTAAGAATGCACTCTATCAGGTGAACTCTGCTGATATGCTGACTAGTTTGGGACGCTGCAGTGATGCAGGGGATTCAGCCAGAATGGTTACTCTAAACAGTGTCAGTGCGCAAACCAGTTTCTCATAATCTCACCCAATGCCGCCAACCGCTCGGACCAGGAGTGTTGTAGTCCCTATATAGTCATTGGAACTGTAGCATTCTCAAAAAGAAGGACAGACATGGGTCAAGACTTTAAGGAGTTTTATATATAGTGTTGTTAAGCAAAATATATGAACTGTTCCATAAGTATCGTTAGCATTAAAGAGCACAGATCAAAAGTACAGAGAACTCGGTAACGTTCAATGCAAAATCCAGCATAGATTCACCTTACAAACGGGAAGTGGGTGCATCCTTTTTACAGAGTAAAAGTACGTCCTTTTATGGGACTTGAAACAAAGGATTTTATACATTACTAAGCCTGTACATGGGTCTCATGCGATAGTCTGGAACAGCTCAGATGTCCTTGGTTGGGTACAGCATTGTGAGAAGCTGCTGGTAATGCTCACTGTCTTCTAGTGGGAAGATTGCAATTCTTTATTTAGAACCAAGAAATAACAACAATGATCACATGCTGTGGTGCAGCATCACTTCAAAATGGAAGACAGTGCATAAAGATGAAGCAATGTTTACAACCCCCCTCTGATGATTTCTAAATCATAACATCTACAGCTGTATTACAACACAGACTTTATCAACTTGGGGTTCTTCTCCTTCAATTTTCCCAAATCTTTCATGGTGTTGTAGAGTTCACTTTCTATTTCTTCAACCTTTACATCAATTCTCTTTCTTCCTCTAGTTGCTGACAGCTTCTTATACCCACAAGCAAACCTATTGCTTGATGAAATTCGTTTGCAAAATCTTTGGAAGAGAAGCACACCTGCAATGCCTATTAATATAATCAAGAGGAGGATTTAAAGCAATTTTAATATTCCTCCAGCTACACTACCTAACCATTCACCTATCTTGGCAAATTCTACTCCAACGAATCCAAATACTGAACCTATTTCTTCATAGCCAACTGTCTTTTTGAATTGCATTAGTTCATAATGCGTAATATTTATCATGTTAGTGATATAACTATCAAGCTTGTTATCTATTTTCAGAATGTTTCCACAACATTCCCTTGCATGGATGACCTTGCAGACTCCGCCTTCCTTTGCAAGCAGCCAATCTAACGCAAGACAGTTCTGCATGATCATAGCTCTCATAGGAAGCAATTCTTTATTTATTATGACTAGTGCTCCTGCCGTATTAGTTACAAGCCGATCTACAAGGGTTGAGAATTTTCTAATCTAAACATTGTTCAATGCAACTCCTGTAGAAGGTATAAGTGCTCCAAAAATATTGCTAAGGATCTGTTTATAGCTACGCTTACTTCATTTTATGTAACGATAAAGAGGAAGATCTAGTTCATTAATGTGATAGATTCTTGGGTCAACTAAAGCTGTGTAACAACTACCCACCCAGTTATGTGGTAACTGGAAGTAAGCTGACTTACCACATGCATAATAGATGCCTTTAATACTTACCTCCAATTCTGCAAAGCTCCTGCCCTTACCAAGTAACTATGCTACCATTTGCTCCACCCCAATATTTCAACAGTTTTGTTTCCCTCTTGTCTCCGTATCATACATAAAGATCCCTTCTTGGCAATATCAATGCTCAACTTAGGGGGTGGTTCCTTTAAAACCTGCTTACCTTTCCCAATAATGTGATTTCTGGCTCTGGTGAATCTGATTCACTCTCAGAGATGGAACTTCCTTGGGCCGTACCACTTTCTGATTCCTGTGATCTTGACTCAGGCACGTTTGATTCAACTTTCCATGAGTTTTCGCTGTCTCTGTGAATACATATTCTCAGTCCTGTGGTTTGTATCATATTTGTCGCTGGAATGACGACACCATTGCCTGCCTCTTGTTCTTGCTGATGCTCTACTGTGGGTGACTGGGAACCCTCAGACTGGTCTTCTTCAGAAGCCTTGAATATTTCAAACCTTGGGTGACTCAAGAAATTAGTGGATGTTGGCTCCACCTCTTCCTCTTCCCGGCTTACCCTCTTGGTACGGGAAGCATGTATCCAGTTCAGTAGACTAGCACACTTCAAAGCAGTGTTGGTGACCAGAATCACCTGATAAGGGCCTCTGCAGCACTCCTCCGTAAAGGAGTTGGGGACATGCTTCTTTAAGTAAACCCACTTGCCGGGGTTCAAATCATGTCCTGGAGACTTTCAAACAGCTGGAGTAGCAGCATCAACCTTATGGGAGATAGAACGTACCACATCAGCCAGTCTCTTGAGGTACTCGACAACCAGATAAACTGTGATAGTCACAAGAGCAGTTGCTAGAACAGAAGGAATTTCTTTCAGAGGCTGCTTAGTGAGAGCTGTTGAAGCAATCCCAAGTTCTCTCTTATACTGCCACTGCACAAACGGACCTTGCTGAAAGCTAGGTATCGACATCTGAAGCAACTTTGGGATATCCTGCTATTGCCTTTGCACTCCGCAGTTTCATTCGGGCGCCAAATGGCCTATCTTGACATACTCGCCATTAACCAGAAATGCTGCTTTGTAATTGACACTTATCTTGTACTGCTTGCTTTTATAATGTGCTTTTAATTCTTAACTTCCATTTTAAATAAGTATCAACGTGATGTCTGTATGTTATGGTTTTAATTAACTGTATAATAAACAACAGAAGGAATTCATATGGCTCTTCCCATTATCACCTTGTGAGGAGATAATCTTATTCGTCGACAGGGGGTACTTTGAATGCTTATCAACACCAAAAGAAGGGTGTCTGACCATTTAAGAGAAGTAGAGGCACAGGCTTTGGCCAATTTAGATTTGATTGTCTCATTCAGTCTCTCTACAATGTCTGAAGCATCAGTTCTGTAACTGAAATGGAATCTCTAGTCAATCCGTAGCACCGTGCATAGCAACTGCATCACCTCATTCTTAAAGTGTCTTCCTTGATTTGAGTCTAGATGAACTGGCATCCCATATCACAGTATTAACTCCCTCAACAACAGTTTGGCAACTGTCAGACTGTCACATTTCCAGGTAGAATGTGCCTTGACCCATCGGAAAAATAAACACACAATGACTAGGATACACCTTATTTGATTACATCAGGGTAACGTAAAGCACCTAAGGTCAGACTATCTGACTTCATTCTAGATAGGCCCCATCGCCATTTAAGATCATGTAGGTTGCCATTTTAGATCATGAAGGTTGTCATCTTTCTCCATTCATGCACAATCATTGTCATGTCTGCCCTTTGATGCAAATTTTGTCTGACCCTAAGCTTTCTAAGAACTGTGAAAGTGTCAGGTCGTCCAACTGAGAACATAGTTATAACACCTGATGCAACGTAAGTCTGGGTCATGTGTGTACTTGTCACCATGTCTAGGTCAAATAAAAGCAAAGTCTCGACTTACAGTCAAAATAATGTAGTCTGAATTGATATTCTCTTATGTCAGAAATTCCAGTTTCTGATAAGATTCAATATATATCATCATCATCATCATAATAGCTTCATTTCAATTAAAACAGATCATAAAAGCACAAACACAAATTTTCTTAAGAACAGTTATTACACGTTTTAATCCTATACATCCATACATATTACAAAACCCACCCAACTCCACTCCATACATTTTTTTTGTGTGGGGGGAAAAAGCAACACATGATTCATGTAAAGTGTCAGTGCAATTAAATTTGAGTCTGACAATACAAGTTCATAAGAGATTTGTAAAATTATTGACTCAAAACAATACATTAAAAAATGCTAAATTCAAAGCATAAAAATTAGGTATAAATCTAAAACCCAGGTAAATAAGGCGTACTTCAAGTATAAATGTGTTGCATTGGTAGATAAAGCGATACAAAAGGGGATGATGGACGGAACGTTTGAGCCAATCAAACACTCACCCCCAGTCAACTGATCTGGGTTCAATCCATCATCATTCTTTAGCTCACTCCACCACCCCAGTTCAGACATGGCCATATGCAAATCAGTCTGACCCTGTGCCTCATGGGAACAGTCCAGCCCGAACTGCCAAGCCATGTCTTCCCTGGACCGGAAACAAGCATCCTAGGACCGGTTTCTGGCATTCCAGCCGTCATCAGCCAGGCTTGCTTGAATCCAGTGGCAAAGTGAGCAAGGGACCACGTCTGGGCATACCCCGCCAACTTAGGGCGAACAAAGCGATACAAAAGGGGATGATGGACGGAACGTTTGAGCCAATCAAACACTCACCCCCAGTCAACTGATCTGGGTTCAATCCATCATCATTCTTTAGCTCACTCCACCACACCAGTTCAGACATGGCCATATGCAAATCAGTCTGACCCTGTGCCTCATGGGAACAGTCCAGCCCGAACTGCCAAGACATGTCTTCCCTGCACCGGAAACAAGCATCCTGGGACCGGTTTCTGGCTATTTAGCCGTCATCAGCCAGGCTAGCTTGAATCCAGTGGCAAAGTGAGCAAGGGACCCACGTCTGGGCATACCCTGCCAACTTAGGGCAAACAAAGCAAAGTTTCCGGTCCAGGGAAGACATGGCTTGGCAGTTCGGGCTGGACTGTTCCCATGAGGCACAGGGTCAGACTGATTTGCATATGGCCATGTCTGAACTGGGGTGGTGGAGTGAGCTAAAGAATGATGATGGATTAAACCCAGATCAGTTGACTGGGGTGAGTGTTTGATTGGCTCAAACGTTCCGTCCATCATCCCCTTTGTACGCTTTGTTCGCCTAAGTTGGCGGGTATGCCCAGACGTGGGTCCCTTGCTCACTTTGCCACTGGATTCAAGCAAGCCTGGCTGATGACGGCTGGAATGCCAGAAACCGGTCCTAGGATGCTTGTTTCCGGTCCAGGGAAGACATGGCTTGGCAGTTCGGGCTGGACTGTTCCCATGAGGCACAGGGTCAGACTGATTTGCATATGGCCATGTCTGAACTGGGGTGGTGGAGTGAGCTAAAGAATGATGATGGATTAAACCCAGATCAGTTGACTGGGGGTGAGTGTTTGATTGGCTCAAACGTTCCGTCCATCATCCCCTTTTGTATCGCTTTGTTCGCCCTAAGTTGGCGGGGGTATGCCCAGACGTGGGTCCCTTGCTCACTTTGCCACTGGATTCAAGCAAGCCTGGCTGATGACGGCTGGAATGCCAGAAACCGGTCCTAGGATGCTTGTTTCCGGTCCAGGGAAGACATGGCTTGGCAGTTCGGGCTGGACTGTTCCCATGAGGCACAGGGTCAGACTGATTTGCATATGGCCATGTCTGAACTGGGGTGGTGGAGTGAGCTAAAGAATGATGATGGATTAAACCCAGATCAGTTGACTGGGGGTGAGTGTTTGATTGGCTCAAGCGTTCCGTCCATCATCCCCTTTTGTATCGCTTTGTTCGCCCTAAGTTGGCGGGGTATGCCCAGACGTGGGTCCCTTGCTCACTTTGCCACTGGATTCAAGCAAGCCTGGCTGATGACGGCTGGAATGCCAGAAACCGGTCCTAGGATGCTTGTTTCCGGTCCAGGGAAGACATGGCTTGGCAGTTCGGGCTGGACTGTTCCCATGAGGCACAGGGTCAGACTGATTTGCATATGGCCATGTCTGAACTGGGGTGGTGGAGTGAGCTAAAGAATGATGATGGATTAAACCCAGATCAGTTGACTGGGGGTGAGTGTTTGATTGGCTCAAGCGTTCCGTCCATCATCCCCTTTTGTATCGCTTTGTTCGCCCTAAGTTGGCGGGGGTATGCCCAGACGTGGGTCCCTTGCTCACTTTGCCACTGGATTCAAGCAAGCCTGGCTGATGACGGCTGGAATGCCAGAAACCGGTCCTAGGATGCTTGTTTCCGGTCCAGGGAAGACATGGCTTGGCAGTTCGGGCTGGACTGTTCCCATGAGGCACAGGGTCAGACTGATTTGCATATGGCCATGTCTGAACTGGGGTGGTGGAGTGAGCTAAAGAATGATGATGGATTAAACCCAGATCAGTTGACTGGGGGTGAGTGTTTGATTGGCTCAAACGTTCCGTCCATCATCCCCTTTTGTATCGCTTTGTTCGCCCTAAGTTGGCGGGGGTATGCCCAGACGTGGGTCCCTTGCTCACTTTGCCACTGGATTCAAGCAAGCCTGGCTGATGACGGCTGGAATGCCAGAAACCGGTCCTAGGATGCTTGTTTCCGGTCCAGGGAAGACATGGCTTGGCAGTTCGGGCTGGACTGTTCCCATGAGGCACAGGGTCAGACTGATTTGCATATGGCCATGTCTGAACTGGGGTGGTGGAGTGAGCTAAAGAATGATGATGGATTAAACCCAGATCAGTTGACTGGGGGTGAGTGTTTGATTGGCTCAAACGTTCCGTCCATCATCCCCTTTTGTATCGCTTTGTTCGCCCTAAGTTGGCGGGGGTATGCCCAGACGTGGGTCCCTTGCTCACTTTGCCACTGGATTCAAGCAAGCCTGGCTGATGACGGCTGGAATGCCAGAAACCGGTCCTAGGATGCTTGTTTCCGGTCCAGGGAAGACATGGCTTGGCAGTTCGGGCTGGACTGTTCCCATGAGGCACAGGGTCAGACTGATTTGCATATGGCCATGTCTGAACTGGGGTGGTGGAGTGAGCTAAAGAATGATGATGGATTAAACCCAGATCAGTTGACTGGGGGTGAGTGTTTGATTGGCTCAAACGTTCCGTCCATCATCCCTTTTGTATCGCTTTGTTCGCCCTAAGTTGGCGGGGGTATGCCCAGACGTGGGTCCCTTGCTCACTTTGCCACTGGATTCAAGCAAGCCTGGCTGATGACGGCTGGAATGCCAGAAACCGGTCCTAGGATGCTTGTTTCCGGTCCAGGGAAGACATGGCTTGGCAGTTCGGGCTGGACTGTTCCCATGAGGCACAGGGTCAGACTGATTTGCATATGGCCATGTCTGAACTGGGGTGGTGGAGTGAGCTAAAGAATGATGATGGATTAAACCCAGATCAGTTGACTGGGGGTGAGTGTTTGATTGGCTCAAACGTTCCGTCCATCATCCCCTTTTGTATCGCTTTGTTCGCCCTAAGTTGGCGGGGGTATGCCCAGACGTGGGTCCCTTGCTCACTTTGCCACTGGATTCAAGCAAGCCTGGCTGATGACGGCTGGAATGCCAGAAACCGGTCCTAGGATGCTTGTTTCCGGTCCAGGGAAGACATGGCTTGGCAGTTCGGGCTGGACTGTTCCCATGAGGCACAGGGTCAGACTGATTTGCATATGGCCATGTCTGAACTGGGGTGGTAGAGTGAGCTAAAGAATGATGATGGATTAAACCCAGATCAGTTGACTGGGGGTGAGTGTTTGATTGGCTCAAACGTTCCGTCCATCATCCCCTTTTGTATCGCTTTGTTCGCCCTAAGTTGGCGGGGGTATGCCCAGACGTCGGTCCCTTGCTCACTTTGCCACTGGATTCAAGCAAGCCTGGCTGATGACGGCTGGAATGCCAGAAACCGGTCCTAGGATGCTTGTTTCCGGTCCAGGGAAGACATGGCTTGGCAGTTCGGGCTGGACTGTTCCCATGAGGCACAGGGTCAGACTGATTTGCATATGGCCATGTCTGAACTGGGGTGGTGGAGTGAGCTAAAGAATGATGATGGATTAAACCCAGATCAGTTGACTGGGGGTGAGTGTTTGATTGGCTCAAGCGTTCCGTCCATCATCCCCTTTTGTATCGCTTTGTTCGCCCTAAGTTGGCGGGGGTATGCCCAGACGTGGGTCCCTTGCTCACTTTGCCACTGGATTCAAGCAAGCCTGGCTGATGACGGCTGGAATGCCAGAAACCGGTCCTAGGATGCTTGTTTCCGGTCCAGGGAAGACATGGCTTGGCAGTTCGGGCTGGACTGTTCCCATGAGGCACAGGGTCAGACTGATTTGCATATGGCCATGTCTGAACTGGGGTGGTGGAGTGAGCTAAAGAATGATGATGGATTAAACCCAGATCAGTTGACTGGGGGTGAGTGTTTGATTGGCTCAAACGTTCCGTCCATCATCCCCTTTTGTATCGCTTTGTTCGCCCTAAGTTGGCGGGGGTATGCCCAGACGTGGGTCCCTTGCTCACTTTGCCACTGGATTCAAGCAAGCCTGGCTGATGACGGCTGGAATGCCAGAAACCGGTCCTAGGATGCTTGTTTCCGGTCCAGGGAAGACATGGCTTGGCAGTTCGGGCTGGACTGTTCCCATGAGGCACAGGGTCAGACTGATTTGCATATGGCCATGTCTGAACTGGGGTGGTGGAGTGAGCTAAAGAATGATGATGGATTAAACCCAGATCAGTTGACTGGGGGTGAGTGTTTGATTGGCTCAAACGTTCCGTCCATCATCCCCTTTTGTATCGCTTTGTTCGCCCTAAGTTGGCGGGGGTATGCCCAGACGTGGGTCCCTTGCTCACTTTGCCACTGGATTCAAGCAAGCCTGGCTGATGACGGCTGGAATGCCAGAAACCGGTCCTAGGATGCTTGTTTCCGGTCCAGGGAAGACATGGCTTGGCAGTTCGGGCTGGACTGTTCCCATGAGGCACAGGGTCAGACTGATTTGCATATGGCCATGTCTGAACTGGGGTGGTGGAGTGAGCTAAAGAATGATGATGGATTAAACCCAGATCAGTTGACTGGGGGTGAGTGTTTGATTGGCTCAAACGTTCCGTCCATCATCCCCTTTTGTATCGCTTTGTTCGCCCTAAGTTGGCGGGGGTATGCCCAGACGTGGGTCCCTTGCTCACTTTGCCACTGGATTCAAGCAAGCCTGGCTGATGACGGCTGGAATGCCAGAAACCGGTCCTAGGATGCTTGTTTCCGGTCCAGGGAAGACATGGCTTGGCAGTTCGGGCTGGACTGTTCCCATGAGGCACAGGGTCAGACTGATTTGCATATGGCCATGTCTGAACTGGGGTGGTGGAGTGAGCTAAAGAATGATGATGGATTAAACCCAGATCAGTTGACTGGGGTGAGTGTTTGATTGGCTCAAACGTTCCGTCCATCATCCCCTTTTGTATCGCTTTGTTCGCCCTAAGTTGGCGGGGGTATGCCCAGACGTGGGTCCCTTGCTCACTTTGCCACTGGATTCAAGCAAGCCTGGCTGATGACGGCTGGAATGCCAGAAACCGGTCCTAGGATGCTTGTTTCCGGTCCAGGGAAGACATGGCTTGGCAGTTCGGGCTGGACTGTTCCCATGAGGCACAGGGTCAGACTGATTTGCATATGGCCATGTCTGAACTGGGGTGGTGGAGTGAGCTAAAGAATGATGATGGATTAAACCCAGATCAGTTGACTGGGGGTGAGTGTTTGATTGGCTCAAACGTTCCGTCCATCATCCCCTTTTGTATCGCATTGGTAGATAAGGCAGATAACCTTGTCTCTCCTTCATGCACATCCTAACAATCCATGTAAACGGAAACACAAATGCAGTCACTTTCAAAGGGCGTGCGCATCACACAAAGTCCAATAGTCAATTGTATTTGCAAAAATTGTGATTTCTTTATTTTCATCAGAATAAAAAACATTGAACATAAACACTCCAGCCAACGCGTTTCATTCCCACAATGGGAACTTCATCAGGGCTCATATCTTGATATTCTTAATCACTTTGCTTGCAGTAGTTTTAGACACGATCCTGTGTATTCCACTAGGACCCAACAATGTGGTCTTGAGTATGATAACTCCTTACAGTCGTACGCGTCTTCCTCCTTGTTCCCGTATTTGCACTTGGACCGCCAAAACCATACTGCCTGGAGGTATCCTGCAACAGCGAAGAACACCAACCTTGTGGAGTCAGTCTTTAGGATCCTAAGGGCATTCAAGTGTCTCGCTTTACCCAGTTTCCTGCATAAAGGCAGTAGCTATTTTCTCCACTGAGAACCATATGCAGGACAAAAAAAGAACAATTATTCTATAGTTTCAGATGAGCCCTTACACACCAGGCACTCTGTGTTTTTTAATTTGTCATCATCCCATTTTGCACAGAATATCCTTGTAGGGAGAGTCTGGTAACTAAATTGCAAAAGCAATTTTCGGGTCAATGGTGGTGTAATCTTGTCAATCGCTCCCTCATAACTGGGAAACATTTTAAAATTAATAAAATCAAGAGTTAAAGTACCTCTGCTTTGCACACAGTGTCAGCACATGCTTTCTGCTGGTATGCCATTTTAGTAGTGGAGGTGATGCCTTCCGGATCAGCCCCAAATTCTCCAACCCCCAGCTTATGGAGCATAGTTGTGCAGGAACCACTGTAGGTTTTGAACGATGGAAAAAGCCAATAGATATTTAAGGCTTCTAGGTCAAGGGTAACCATATCTTATACCAGTAAAGCAAATGCTTACGAGCAACTTTTCAGGATATTTTCTTGAGTGCCAAATCAAGAATTAGTGGGGTCAGAGGCAGGCTTTTTGGGAGGACAAACAAGAGCCTGATGAATCTATTTTCCATAGATGATAAAATATTGCAATTCGCATGGCCCCACATCTCAGCCCCATACTAGGTAGCTCCCAGAGCCTTTACATTGTAAATTTCTATCGATGGGGCAGCTTTCTTGGAGACTGTTTTATTAAATGTTGTCAACAATCTTGATGTATAATAAGTCATTGAACAATCTGATTTGTGAATCTGCATTGACCAGTCCATAGTGAGTGTTAACCTTATTCCTAAGTAGTCAAAATTGAACCTTGCTCTATTGGGACTGTATCAACATACAGGTTACAACTAGACCTCTCCCTTCTTTCCGGGTGGAAACCCATACATTTTGTTTTGGAACTATTCAGTTCTAGCCTCTATTAATTACAAATGGAATTGAAATAAACCAATGGCTGTTGAAGACCCTTAAGTGATTTGGAGATCAGGAAAGTGTCATCTGCAAAAAAGCAGAGCAGGCACTCTCCTGACCCCACCCGGGGTGTGTCTCAGCCATTCCTATCCAGGCATTTCACCACATCATTGATAAAAAGTGAAAACAATGTGGGGCCCAGGACACAGCCCTGCCTAACTCCCTGCCGAATGCTAATTGGGGGTGTAAACTGCCCCTGTACCCCCACCGAACCCTGGCATGATTCCCTTCCTTCAGATGTACTAATATTGCCAATAGATTGAGGGGAATTCCCATCCTGTCCAATGTTGACCACAGATTCAATAAATAAGGACTGCCATTTCACCCTTTCATAGAGAGGTCCTTCACCCAGATTATCACCCAAGATTCTGCCAGAAGGCAATCAACGACTGCTAGAGCACTTTGAATATGCAACATCATGCTCAGTGCTCATAAAGCCAAGTCCCGGAGGAAAGTTGCTACCGCAGTATGTTTGCTCTTCGCAGGGAACTCTGCCTTCAAGCCTCTGCTTATCACGACAGCTTTAGCTGTCAACAAGGTATGCAGTGTTTCGCTTCTCTCTAAGAAACTCTAGACTGCAAGTTGGTCTGCTTTCCACGCTTTCACAGTGTGGCGCATAGAAGTAGGTTTTAGGGTGTTATGTTTGCGATTACATTTTAACCATGTTAGAAATGTTCATTTTATTTCCATTGCTTACAACGTGCCATCTTCCTGTTTTTATAATATCCTGAGTTGGATGTACTGAGAAACAGGTTATACCTGTTGTGCTATTATTTAAATTGTCTATTCTAATTAGTGCAGTACGTGTGACATTGTGAATAATGAAATAGGTTTGTTTCTGTTACCACGGTGCCCCTGATCCCTCATACAGATTGTTAGTAACCCAAAAGCAATGACTTGTTTTCAACAATGTATTGGACAGGGTTGTGCGGGCCTACAATAACCTGTCTTTCACATTCCACGCTGGTGCATTGACATGAGTTCATGGTTGTCACCCATGGGTGGGAAAGCAAACCTTATAGAACTATGCCAAAGTCGTAGTTTATGCAACATGGGCACCAACACATAGTCAATCTGGAGACGGTTGAAGGGACACGACATTGACACAAATTTTCTGCCATTGATCAACAATGGGGAATGCTTAGTTACCCCATGAGTCTGTGTCAATACAGGTAAAGCACACCCATCTCTCTCATGGCAACAAAGCACAAATTCCTTAGTGTAGTCTCGCATTCCAAGAGGGGTGCACTGCAAAGTATATTTTGAGCTCCTGGAAGGCTTCCATGCTTTTATTATCCTTTAGTACCTGGCCATTGATATCGCTGTGCGTGAACCTCAGTAAAGGCTTCGCCACAAAAGAAAAGTTTGGGATCTATTGTCAGCAATAGCCAACCAAAAGAACATTTGCGTTTTTCTCTGTGTGGTTGGCACTTCATCTTGAGAACGGTTTCAAGGCATTCATGGGACACTTGTCTGACTCCCTTTTCCATCTGTTGTACAAGAAACATAACTTATTTTTGATAATTTTGTAAATTTCTCAGGGGAAACTTTGTGCCCATTCTCAGCCAAGTGGTTGGGCAAAGTAATAGTGTCTTGTCTACAAGCTTCCTTGGTCATCGATGCAATCAAAAGATTAACGATGAACTGAATTGTCAAACTACGAGGTAACTGCAGAGACTCTAGATTCTTTTTAAGTATCTGATTGAAACAGGATGGACTATCAGCGCACCCTTGAGGAGTGCGACACCACACAAGAGTCTTCTCTTTGAACTGAAATGCAAAGAGGAACTGACTCTCTTTGTGAAGAGGAACCAAGAAGAATGCTTATGGAGGTCAATGACCGTGAACGATTCAGCTTCTTGGGAAATCGTAACAATATCACGGCAGGGTTCGGATACCCCAGGATAGCATGGAATGACAATTTGGTTAATTTTTTGCCGATCCTCAAATATATTCAACTTCTTGTTTACTTTTTGTAAAGCCATAATTGGAGAGTGTTAGAAATTGGGTTTCTGGTTGGCAGAGGTATGTACCCTGTCCAAGAAGGAACCACAGTCCTAGTCAGAGTAAGTCAGATACATACTAAAAGATAACCTGTGCTCACCTTCTGGTAACTTGGCACAGACAGTCAGTCTTATTTAAAGAGGCAATGTGTAAAGTATTTGTGCAATGCAACACACAGTAACATAATGAAAACACCACAAAAAGACTCCACACCAGGTTAGAAAAATAGATTATGATTTTATAAATAAAACAAGACCAAAACAACAAAAATCCAAGAAGTATACTTTTTTTTAAAGAATAAAAAGAGTTCCAGCATTTAGAAGCAATAAATACCAATCGGGGTTATCTGGTCACGCTGGACTGGGACAAAGTCAACAGTTCAGGCCAACTGCGATGGAGCGCAGGCTAGGGACATGAGCCACGCAGGCTTGGTAAATAGAGTACCTTGATTCTGCATTGATTTTCTTCACGCAGTGGTGGCGATTCGTCGGTTCCGTAGATGACGCGCTGAGCCGAGAGGCGTTGCGTCCGAAAGTAATGAGCCGGGTTTCCCTGTGCAGTCGGGGATGCATCGATCTCTCCACATTGCGATGGCACAAAGCACGGTTCTGATGAGTCAGGCTCTTGAAGCAATGCAGTGGTTCCAAGAGTGATGCGCCAATTCTACTCCTGCAACTGGGTCGATGCGCCGGTTCTGCTACACGCAGACTGGAGATGCATCAATTTCTCTGGTGCAAGTATCTGGGTCCACTCCCAGTGAACTAGGCACAGGAGCAGGGGTAGAGACTTTGATAGCCGAGTCTCAAGCAGCAGGAGGCAATCCGAAAAGCCCTTGGAGATCACTTCAGTTGCAAGGCAGAGTCCAGCTTTCCCTCAGCATGTTCAGAGAGCAGCAGGTAGCTGGGCAGCACAACAGAAAAGCAGGTCTTCCAGATCAGCAGTCCAGCAGAGTGTCAGTCCTTGATGCAGCACAGCAGTCCTTCTGACAGTTTAGTTACAGGTACAGAGGGTCTGATTTGGTGGAATGAGAGACCCAGTACTTATACCCAGTTGTGCCTTTGAAATGGGGGTGACTTCAAAGAAGGGTCTTTGATGTGCACAGAAGCCCTTTCTTCCAAGCCCTGGCCCCAGACTACCTGTGGGGGTAATCAGTCCTTTGTGTGGAGACAGAGCACTGCCATTCCAGTTGTGTTAGTCCCTCCCTCCATTCCTGCCCAGGAAGAGCCACCAGAATGTAGATGGGCATTCAGACACACCTAGCCTTCCTCCGTTTGTGGCTGTCTAGAGGGAATGCACAAAGTGTAGCTGTCACCTACCCCAGACGTGTATTGGAGACAGGCTACAGGCACAAAAGCTTTTAGAGCAGAGAAATGCCAACTTTCTAAAAGTGGCATTTCTAAAATGATAATACTAAATCCAAATTTACCAGTAAAGAGGATTTATCATTACCATTCCAAAGATATAAAACATGACACAGCTACTCCTTTCTAATCAGGAATTACAGCTTAAAAGTTTATTAAGCAACTCCTTTCCAATCAGGAAATACAGCTTAAAAGTGTATTAAGGAATTTCCAATGTTAACCTATGAGAGGAGTAGGCCTCACAGTAGTGAAAAATGAATGTAGGTGTTTTTCAGTACCAGGACATGCAAAACTTAAACGTACATGTCCTACCTTTTACTTACACAGCATGCTGCTCTTTGGGCTACCTAGGGCCTACCTTAGGGGTGCCTTGTCTGTAGTAAAAGGGGAATTTAGGGCTTGGCAAAGGTTTTTAAATGCCAAGTCGAAGTAGCAATAAAACTGCACACACAGGTTCTGCAAAGGCAGGCCGGAGACATGTTTACAGGGCTACTTGTGTGGGTGGCACAATCAGTGCTGCAGGTCCAATAGTAGCATTTAATTTACAGGTCCTGGGTATATGGTATACAAGGGACTTACTTGTAAATTGAATAGGCCAACTGTGTATACACCAATGTTACCATGTTTGGGGGAGAAGCACATGCACTTTGGTAGTAGTCAGCAGTGGTAAAGTGCTCAGAGTCCTAAGGCCAACAAAAAGAATCAGCAAAAAGAGAAGGTAAGCAGGCAAAAAGTTTGGGACAAGACCAACCTAAGGTTGACAGGTCTAACAGAGAGTTACATAGACTCCCGATTGCTTCCTTCAGAATGCCCAGTTCTATCATGCTGCCAATTACGGGAGTGATTCCCGCAATGGCTTCTCTGGTCATTTTGTAATGGCGATTTGAGGAAATAAAGCATTGGGTCAAAGGGTTATTTTTAGGGGCTTTGCACTTTTAAAGAATCTGATCTCTCTCCCTGTAAAATCCCAAACATCCTCTCTGACTGTCTTTCTCAGATCAATGGATAAGTCCTCTTTAGTAATAATCGGATACAGTCTAATGACAGACTCCGATGTTTGTCGCTTGAATTCTGCGTCAGTTTACAGGGCTGGAATCACACACTACAAACTGAAGTTGCTCTTGGATGTCTCCTATCTTTACTGGGACAGGGGCTGTCATCTGATTGGTATGCTGCTGATTTGTAATGCCTACAGCTTGGATTTCTTTTCCCAAGAGGGGTAGGTTCGGGACCTCAACTGTTGTAACAATCAAGGGAGTGGCTCCTGTGTCTATCAAGAAAGATACGGGATATTCGTTAACCTCTCCTTCTTCATAAGGTCCACTCTGGTCCACTTCTAGGACTGTACCAAGTAAGCACTCCTCTCCCCCCATTAGGCACTGTCATTGGACCTGTTCAAAATCCATGGAACTGGTGAACATCATGGAAAACGGGCCATTCTGAGACACAAATGGGCTTTGGGTAATTCTATTACTTGGTTGGTCATGGGGATTTCCTCCCTGCATCTGCAAAGGGCCGGGGAAACTCTGTGGCATGCCAGATTGCGCGATCTTTGGGGTTGTCTAGGTATCCGAGGAAGTTCTGCCAGCAACGCAAGATTCGCAGCTTGGGCATCGATCATGGCTTGATCGGAGTTAAAGCGACCCTCCCACTTCCAATGCCTGACCTTGATGCAAATGTGGCAAGCAGTAACTTTCTTTAAAACGCCTGTACTGATTCCGGGGGTACTACCTAAACCTCTTCCCATTCCCGGGGCATTCCCTCTATATGCCAAGAAAACTCCTTGCATGTTCATCCTGATACTGGGGCTAATTTCGGGCTCTAGTGGGCATTAATTCCTCCATTTTGTGCCAATTGGATCTGCACTATCATGTAGTTCTCCTTTAGCCCTTTTTGCTTAGCTTCTAGTATATCACTGCAATATTTTGCATGCTGCAGGGTCTCGTCAAGGGCTAACTCTGCCAGCAAAGAACACCTTGAACAATCTGATTGCTAATTTCATTTCTAAATCCTTGCATAAAGGAGGCGAGGAACCCTCCCCTGTTATCTCCCGATGGATTGCTTAGTCCACTATGCTCCCTGTACACCTTCATCAACCTCTTGTGTGCACAGACTCTTTAGATTCTTGAGAGGTTCGAAAAATCTTTGCCAACTTATTTCTCTTTGGGGAACCTTAGTCTTTAAATGTTTTATCACTTCGTCGTATTTGGTCTTAACCAGGGGCAAAGGTGGGTTTGTTCATTGCACCCTAGGGAGCTCCTAAATCGGACATTCAATGGCTCTCTTACATTCTGTAAACAAATCTTTTGGGACCGCCAATTCGAATAACACATCTAAATCCTCCCACAAGACTTTGGAAATATTTACAGTCTGGTCCATCTGTGTATACCACTTATCAGGATTTTCCCTTAGCTTCGGAAGAGAATTTGTGAAGTGGAAAAGATCTGTCCAGGATCACAGGAAATGTACTTATGCTCCTTCCTGTACTTTCCTTAAAGGGTATTCTCTTACTGCCTTTCTTGCAGCCGCTCCCTCATCCTACTTGGCAACCTCTTTCTTTCGTTACGTCTTAACCCTTTCCTTCTTGGACCATAGCTCTCCAAACTTCTAGGTCTCGCTCCAGTCCCTAATGTTTTCAATCAACTCTCTCACATGGATTCTCAATCCCCTCGGCTCATTGTAATGTCCTAAAAGATCTATCCTTATGTTTCCTTTAACAATTTCTTCAAACTCTGCTTTTAACTGACCGACATTAGGTCTCTTTGGAGAATGTCTTATACTTGAAGGATCGACTGGTAGGGCTGCAATGACCATTCAGCCTTTCGCCATAGAGCTGATTGAAATCTCTTCTTGTGGAGAGCCTTATGCCATCATGCTGAGTGCTGGTGTGGGGTCCTGAGAAATGTTTGGAAAGGTCTGACTCAGGGGGTTACTGTTGCAGGGATTCTGCTCATACACAGAACTATGCACAAGAAAACAGGACCTCAGTAAATAGGGGTGTACTTCCTATCAACTTAGTACCCAAAATCCCATCCGACTAGCAATAGTGTCTCATTCGCTCTCCTACAACTATCAAGAAGCTACGAATGTTTTGACAACCCAGAACACGAGCACTCCCGACTCACCTCAGTCGCGGGAACAAGACAATCTTTCGCTCTCACGTACTTGTCCACAATAAGAATAATCAGAGTCACTAAATAAGTTCAAAATGTTTATTTTGACTATAGTGATTCATAAAACAGTATGCGCACCACGCCTAGCAGCAAAATGCATAAAGCAAGCACCATTAGCATTGTTACGATACCATAGAATACAAAAGGAGTCATCATTTTATAAAGACTGTGAAAAAGGCAAAATAACTAGGCCTAATCACCCTCCCCTTGGTAGTAAGAAGTTATTTTATATAACAGAAGATCTCTAGGCTTTATTAGCAGACCCCCTACCTGAAAGCCTAAACACAAAGGTTTACATCATAGGAACAGCAGAGCTCAGCTCCATGGAACGGCTTTCTTCGAGTGTGTTGTAAAAACATGCAACAACGCTATATCAAAGCATTATTCTTCCATATTGCAGCTGTTGGTAACATGTTTTGTCTAGGTAATAGGGACTGACCAGAACAGAATAACAAGAGACATTGTTGATCGACCTTGCACATTATGTTCAGACAGAATTGAAGGGCAGGCTGAGAACGTGAAAAACAATCTGTTATCATGTACAGGGCAGAGGCAAAGTGTCGCGAAAACAAACTCTTAGCAGAGGCGTGCGCAAAAGCAGCAGCATAGGGCAAGCAAAACTCATGCTAACTTAGCTATGTCGACAATGTATCTAAGGGCCACATAACCCCATATAACACCCTCCCCCTGGTAAGTCAGTAGGACATAGACAGAAGAACAAAAACAGAGTTCAAAAGTCAGGCAGTGTTCAAAATATTGGTGATGAACTTTCACAAAAACCCAAATCGGAGAAAAAGGGAAAGTTCAAAGAAAAAGAAAAAGGCACAGTAAGTTTGAAAAAGAGTCAGTACCCCAGACAGCAGAATTGCGACGACCCAAGTAGTCAATCCATGAAGGTATGTGTGCAAAGAAATGCAATTCCCTCCAATAGCTCATCCCGGTCATTGGTAGAAAAAAGCGATGACATCCAATTAAGTAAGTCGAAGGAACAAACATGTTCCTCAAAAGCAGGAGCATCCAAAAGTAGAATTGGAAAACTTGCGTGATACTCAATGAAACTAAGTTGTAGGAAAGTCTGAGCAGCCGCACAGATATCCCATTCAGCCAAGATTCCAAGTAAAGCTGCACGCGTCATTCGACCATCCACAGAACAAGCCTCGTCATGCGCCTCTAAGGGACCCATCAACTTGCTGAAATCAGGGATTGGACACCACGTGTTCGATAGGCAAAGATCCATAGCCCAGGAGAAAGGACATCTTTTGCAATGAAGCACTGGTTGCACGCAAGTATAGTATGTAAAGCGAAAGGTCAAGTCATAACTGACGCCAAGAGTTGCTAAAGGCAAGCATCCAAAAGTCTCATACAGGCGATTACGGTACAGTTGCAGCTAAGCTGGCCTGTGCAGAGCCACAAAGTGAGCAGCCATTACGCAGCACAATGAGGAGAAGCAGGACACCAGCTGCAAGCGCCAATATTAAGGGAAACTCTCCAAATACGCTGGAAAATATAGAATGAATAAAAGCCGGTATTACCCCGAATATAGTTCGAAAGGAAGAGACAAGGCCAGATCCCACACATTTAAAAAACTGTGCAAGGCCTGTCGTCTCAGATGCATTAAATATTTGGTGAATCAGTTCCCCAAAATGAAGTGGGAGGTTAGTGTTAAGAAGCGACTGTATCTCACTTGAGGTCTGAGCCACTTGTAATCGGAATGTCTCTCGGGCGGAAGTGAGAGCCACCTCCTGTTGGAATAAAAGGGCTTTGAGCCTGCTCAACTTGTTGAACTCTGTTTTCAAAGTCGGAATGGAAGGCCAAATTGAAGAATCTAAACTCCCTTGCGGGGGCGGGAAAAGGACATTGCTACAGCAAGTTACTCGCTGGGAAACTGTTACCAAGTACGGGACTCCCGCCCGCAAACCACAGCAGTCTAGGTTGTTTAAAATGAGATAGATGCTGTTAGTAAGCAATGTAAAGACAGGCGTGATGGATGGTACAGGGGTCCCCTTTAAAAAGCAAGCTAGATTCGGAGCCGACACGTTACATTCGCCGTGCAATTTAACGTGTTTGCACACAAGAGATTGACCCACTGTCGAATCACACTCCTCCCCTGTAAGGAAAACTTCTTTATCCTCCCTCAAACATCGATAAGCAAAGGGCAGGCTCCATAATTCATGCAGAAAAGCACTACCAAGCGGTTCAAAGCGGCCAACAGGAAAGTGTTGCATACATGATTTAAAATGAAAAAGCGAAAATGACAAAGCGATAACCCCATGAATTAACCAAACAGCAGAGTCCGTTTCCGCTACGGAAAACGGTAAAGGTTCCAATTGTTTAATATGTAACAGCATGTATACAGCATCTTTCATGGACATAAACCTCTGTTTATCAGTCAGGTTAAAAGGCAAAAATAAAGCGGTGGCATTCAAATAATCCCAAGGCACTTTACCCATTTTCAGTGTCTGCAACGTCCAAGCAAATTGCATGACCGACCTCAACTGATTTTGACCATGATATAACACAGAAACATCACTTTGTACAATATCTATCACAGAAGAAACAATATTGTCTAAGGTGTAAATGCATGAAGAAAGTGTGTTAATGCTGTTGTCCACTACAGCAAGGACTTTTTCTAAATTTGCCTGATCAATTTGACGCAGACGGAAGGCTGCTTCCATCTGTGAAAGTTTCCAAATTTCATTGTAAGCGGCATAAATAAATCGCTTGGCTCTTGGATTACGTGGGCCCAGGAGAAAATCAGCCAAATCTATATCGTTCGATAGAAGGGAAAGGGGCTGTTTCACAGATGCAAGGGTAGAGTGCTCTAACCACTGCTGGCACAATTTACCTACCGAATATGTAGTCGCAGAATGATGAGGTGGATAACGAGGGTCAGGCTTAGTCTGAATGAAACCAGGTGTAACATTATAGAAACGCAACTGGCATGCATTTGTATTAGTTTGCCACACCAACCATCCTGATGAATCAACCTCAGAAAGATTAAAGGAGGCATTTTGAAGGAGAGCCTGCAAAGCCTCAATGGTGTAGTTATTATGTAACTGCCAATTGTTATATTCAGCTAATGAAGGAATGGAGGGGGTATTCAGGTTTTTGATAGTTGCAAGGCCATAACAGGATGTTTGGTAAATGGTTTCATTTAAAAACAGCAATTGAGTCGGGATCAGGCAGGCATGATGTAATGCCTCAGTGACCTGAACTTGCCACAGCTTTGTGCCCCAGATTGACTTAAAATCTATAGTCTGTTTCCAATGGTCATAACCGTGTATGGCCAACTGTGTTCTAAAAAGTTGGCGTAAATCAGTTTAGTGTGTGATAACAGGTACTTAGATGTGGGGGTTTTTTGAAGCCTAAAAAAATAGGATTCAGGATTAGTCAAATCATAATCTGAAAAATAGGTGAACTTATTTCTAAGAGTTTTAGAACTCCCCTCCAAGGGAGTTGGACAATGTTCCCATTGGGTAAAATTAAAAACAGGTCTCATCGTGTTGGTTTTGTGTAAAAAATGATGCCCATAATGGTGATAGCAAAAGAGATCACCATAATTGGCAGAATTTAAATACAAATCTTCAGCATTAAAGGCAGCATAATATTTTAAATCTGAAAATAATGCATGAACTGCCTGCACATCCCAATCATCCGAATGTATGTCCCGTGTCACCACATCTCCCAATGAGACGCGAAACACGTACGCACCTCGAAGGACCTCAGTCGGACCATGAATTTTGTATCCTACTTTGTCCCAAACGATGCCATCAGGAACTGGGAAAGCCGAAATGTTCACAAGAGACTGGTCACGTTTCATAATATGGGACGATGTGTGAGGAGCCACAGTTCCATCGACCATTTTTACTGCAGAGCGTTCAGGCAGATAATGGCCATTTATGAGTAAAAAGAACACTGTTACAAATCCAATTGACATGAAGAGGAAAATTAAGATCAGCACCAACCAAATGTAGGTCCATGGGGGAACGAAGTATGTCTTTTTGAACCAGGAGTAAAAAATACGCCACTTAGACGGGGGTGCATCAGACAAACTGGACGATGAGGTCGACGAGGCAGAAGAAAGGTTTGCCTTATTCCCATCACAGGCACTCACTGGGCTTGCAAGCAAAGGTGAAAGCATCGAATCGTCCATCCGCACTCGTGGGCTAGATGGCATTTCACTCACGGAATCAATAGCTGGAAAAGGGCACACAATATCCATTGCAGAAGAGGATTGTCGCAAAGGTTGAAGATCAATTACAGTGTCGAACATATGAGCAGACTTCTGTGTGGCAGCAGAGGATGTCAAAGTCAATGGTGCTAAGGATATCGCGTTGCACGAAACTGCAGGTGTTACACTATTCAGAATCAGCCACACGGTGTAACTTGACATTGTCCACTGAGATGCACCTGTTGTCTTTGCGACCCGGCAACAGTGGTAGAATAACTGTTCGAGTACCCTGCAGTCCAAGTACTGAAACAGGATCATGGTAAGATGGACCAAATTCTTTTTTGTGTTCAATCTTCTCTCGCACCAGATCCCCAATTTTAGGAAGCCAACCGGTAACAGGAATCAGCAGTGCTTCAGCAGTGGAAGATGGTGCATGCTCAGATGCCAGAGTATCACGTGCCTTTTGTAGATCCTGTAACATAGCAGAATGATTATCTACGTCAAACTTAGAGGCAGCCGCCACAATGTCCAGACCATCAAGGTCAGGAACAAACATGTGAAAGTCAAAGAGCATTTCGTAAGGGTTCCGCCCACCCAGAGATCTTCTAGAGAGATTATTTAGTGCACGTTTGACCCCATACAAATGGGACAGCCAGTCCCTGCCAGTACCTAAGACTCTAGCTGTCAAGGATTGCTTTGAGTCACGGTTCATTCGCTCCACAACTGAATTGCCCTCAGGCCTGTATGGAGACGAAAACTGCACCTGTACCCCTAACGACTTCATCGCATCCTTGTAAGTCTTGGAGGCAAACGCTGGACCTTGGTCAGAATGGAAGGCACCACAGGCAAACATCCCGATAATGACACGCAAATCCCTGATGACATTTAGAGCGTCAGCACTAGGTTGTGGCCAGACCCACAGGAATCTAGTGCAACAATCAACGATAACCATGATAAACTTATATGCAGTATCAACAGAAAAAGGACTGCAGTGATCAAGATAGACACAGCCAAAAGGTCTATTAGAAATACACAGCCGTGTTTGTGCCGGACGTGGGACCGTAGAAGGCTTGATTTGTTGACAAACATCACAGCAAAGAACATAGTTATGAGTCTGTTTATATAAACCACGCCACCAGTAACGTTGCTGAAGAATAGAGACCGTTGCCGACACACCAGCATCCTCCTCATCCTCATCATCCTCTTCATCCTCCTCATCCTCTTCATCCTCCTCATCCTCTTCATCCACTTTATCCTCTTCATCCTCCACCTCCTCCTCCTCCTCATCCTTCTCATCGTCATCCTCATCCTCCTCCTCATCCTCATTATCGTCATCATCCTAATCATCATCCGCATCCTTATTATTTGGATAATGCAATTTCCTAGGAACGATCTAGTTTACAGTGGCTACATAATTTGATGCAATAGCATTTTATTCTATTTTACAGGGCCTGGATAGCCCCCCCGCACCTCCGCCCCCCCTCGTGATTAGCCTCGCTATATAAATCCACTGATTGGTTGATTGATTGATATGTGTTCCCACAGCCCAAATCCAACACCATTTTGCAATTGGAAAAGCTGCAGACATTTCTTGCTAGGACCAGGGTGGCTAATACCCAGTTCCCTCTCTGTGTACCAAAAACAATTCCCTCGGGCTGGATATAAATGTTTCTCTCACCAGCGTCGTGCGTCATCAGAATGAGTTTGTAAATCTTTCCCGATAACAACGACATATTCCTGGCATCTTGGCTTAGCCTAATGAAGTCTCATGCTATTCAACGTATAGACAGGGAGGCACACAGGGTAGCCTTTTGGGCTCCCATGCTCGATGCTGTCATTTGGGCATGAAACATTTTTGGGGGTGGAGGTGAAAGGGCATCTTTGATTTCACATGGTAAAAAATATAAAACACTCTGCAAATCATGGGATAAAAAAAATCTGTAAACCATCCAACATGTTTCTTGGCAGCTCCTTGTTTTGCACTTTATTTATTCTAATATATTTGAAAATAACAGCGCTGCAGTTTAAATAAACCTTTCTGTTTGTTTAATTTTTCAGTTTCCAAGTAGACATAAAGCTCTAACCTTTGGGGCCGCTGTGCTGATCAGATGTTCTGCCTTAGCTCGTGTGATGTATAAAGGGTAAAAGGCTTGCTGGAACCGCACAGCTCAAAGGGGCTGACTGGCCCATGGCCATCAAGTGCCACAGAAACATTGCTTAATAAATGAGATGCAACTGCGGGAAATGAATGCTTGCAGGGTGAATCCCAACGCCCTTCCCATGCCCTTGGGCATTTAGTTCCCATTTCTCTGTGAGATGCGTGGCAGGCTCCATACATTGCATTGACTCTACCGGCCCCTAACCACACTTTGTGATCAAAGTTTATTTTTTGTGGTTCATTGATGTGCAATCCATGTATTTTGTATCCATGGAGAAAGTTTTACACTGAGTAGAAATGCAAACATTGCATTAATTTTAATACTATATATCATAATCACTCTTTTGTGTCTACTGGCAGAACTCTACAGATAATTTTGAAGGTTTGTCAGATTGCGTTTTTTCCACTTTTTGATTTATTTCCAAAATTCATTTTAAAGCGATTTAAGAAGGCGATAAGGCCATATCAGGAGCAGAAAAATTACTCTTTTCATTTGGGTTTGAGCCACTAAATATTTGCTTTTGATTGTAGAGTGCACTTGCTAATAGCCAACATGTTTTGTACCCTTGCTATAGAGCCTTGAGGCATTCACGAGGCTACAAATTAAATTGTAAAATCTCAGTGTATAAAACACCATGATTTGTGCAATTGACATAGATGTGCTCCCCATGAGTATTCATTTGGCTTCATTTTTTTTTATTGCACACGGTTTTTGAATAGTTGTCAATGAAAATCAAAATAAAGATTTTTGTAATGTCATAGGCATATTTTTTAAGACGTGACGTTGTATTCAAGCCAGACTACTGTATGCAAAAATATCGTCTGATAGAACTAAAATGTCCTAAATATTAATTACATAAACATTGCCCAAATGGATGTACGTTTTCCATTATTAACTCCCAAGGAGGTGATATTTGTGAAAAGGTTTTTATGTCACACAATATTCTGACAATGATGTTCTGGTATGTATCATAAAATTATGAGTTAACCAGTAAAACACTGAAAACTGTGGGCCGTGTGCTTATTTAACTGATTATTAAGCATATCAGTCTGTCCTCTTGGTTGTAAAAGCCTCTATGTTACAGTGATAAATAGGTGAATCGTAAGAGAATATTGCTATATTTTTTTAATCTATTGGCTTTATCAGTTATATCAGCTTATTATTTGTATGAGTCTAGGAATCATAAGAGAGTGAAATGTGTTTGTCAAATCATAAATGATATCATTGAACAAAACTTATTCGCCAAAATATGAGTTATGTGTTTTATATGAGTTTTATGTTTTAAGAATGCCTTATTAAAGCACATAACTCATATTATATATTTTTTATTTTTCATGATAAATTCCTATACATTCAAAACAACAATATCTTCCTAAAAAGTGCAAACTAATCCCTTGTTCTGACATTTTCACTTTTCTACAAAATCATAAGTACAATCATCATCATTTTCATATTGTCTTTCTGTAAGATATTCAAGAAGGAATCACATCTTCTCTGATGATTTTCTTCAACCTGATGTCAACAATAGAGTCCCGTGACACACCATGAACTATGCCATTATCTGATATTCACCTTTTCAATATCTCCTATAGGCTTTCACGAAACTAAAAGAGGTCTTGATAGTTTTAAGTAGAAATACCACATTTACTGTGATTTGCACCGAGGCAGTTGCTAGCAGGTGTTGTCAATACTGCACTCAATGATGCTCATTCCATTGACTCAGAAGAAGGAAAGGCTGCACGAACCTGCAAATTGAGCAAATATCTGTACATGATAGACTGATAGACCCCCCCCCCCCCCAGCATACCAAACCCCAAAAAAGAGACATACTTCAATTGTGGTCACAGCTGGTAAAATAGAGTGCAAACCATGGTAAGATAGAGGTAATAACACTCACAAATAGGCAAACTACTTCTGCACACATTATTACCTATCATTCGGTACCATTGGTAAGCACCCGCTAGAAATATTATTTGCACCTGGGAATTTTCTGTTGGGAAATATTTTTATAAAGGGCCGAAGATGAGTTGCATTGCAAAGGAAGCACAGGAAGTGCAGGGTCAGAAATACTGTTTCGGGGCAGTATTCTCACCCACCTACCATGCAATTCAGAATTTCAGGGTCAGAATGCGGAATAACATACAGCTTCTGGAATTACCAGGGCCTTTCCCGCATGCTACTCCTGCATTCCAGGGGCACTGAGCTGCTAGCAAACACTGCAGGTTAGAACAGAGGTGCACTTTGAGAGGTGTATGGACCTGTTGGTGCTCATATGCTAGTGAGACAGATCATGATATAGATGGATTTAAAGATCCTTCCTTGAAGATACTCAGGGGCATATTAGCAAGGGCCTTATCGCCGCTTTAGCGGCACTTTTTGCCGCTAAAGCGGCGATATTTCTATCGCCCTATTAGCAAGCTGTCGCTAACAGCTGTTAGCGACAGCTTTATGGCGAAAGCAACCGTTTTAGTGCCGCTTTGCATGTCAGCGATATATATCGCTAATGACATGCAAAGTAGGCGTTCCCAACTAAAAGCGACTGAAAACAGTCGCAAACACAACTTCCCCCTATTAGCAATGCCCGCGAAGCGATAAAAAAATTTGCACTAACCGCGATTATCGCTGGAATCTAACACCTGCTAAAAACCTGACTTAACCATTCTAGTCAATGGGAGGTGGATTGTAAGGTTAAGTCCTCATCTGCCTATTAGCAAGCTTTTCATTAGCGCCTTGAATTTATCGCTGGATTTCTCGCGCTATTGCTGGGTTTCGCCGCTATCGCTGGATTTTTTATCGCCTTGGAGATAAGCATTGATAATAACGCGTTATCTCCGCGATGAAATCCAGCGATAGCCGGCGATAAAAAAAACAGCGCTAAGCGCGCTTTGCAATAATTATCGCAATTTCTTGGTAATATCCCCCTCAGTTCTGTGATATCAGGGGTTACTTATAATTAAGGTAGATGTGATGCAGACCTTAATTACTCGGTGGATACCTTCATACTGTTGAACACATGCATTCTGCTGACAATGAAAGAGGTGAAAGTACTCTGAATGTATCTGCATGTATGGGTCGCTACATTATAAAAATCAAAAGAGGCACTCTTTAAATGTCTCAGTACTTGTCTAGGATGAGTGAGGAAAGCCGAGTAAATTTGCATTATCCATAATAAATTCACAATATAGGTACCGTATGCAATGTGTTGATGTGTGAGTTGTCATAGGTGGGAGAAGTTAGCAGGGTGCAGGGCAGCCACTGTTCCGTGAAGATGGCATCAGAGACAGGCATGAGACACTCAACAAATTTATCCCTATACCATTTTTCCCAATGTAGGCACGAGGACCTCCTAAGCATTGGCATACCCTTTGAAGCTGTTGCAGGACTGTTCTAGAGAGCTACAAAATTAAGAGAGAATTTTCTACCAGTGCCTGTACAAAGGATGGAAGGCGGACAGAGGGATGCGGGAATGCTGTGCAGTGAAGCCTCTGTGTTGATGGGGGGCAACAGGCAGCATTAAAAGGGATGTGAGACAATCCCCCCCTTTTAACTATTAGTTACTGGTGTAATGACTCTCTAATAAACTGAGCCCTGCTGTCCAGGCCTCAGTGCATGTGCTCTAACCCATAAAAGTATATGATTAATTGGTTTACCCCCAAGTGATATACGTTAACTTACTTATAAGTCCACAGCATATGGTACCAGGGGTACCCAGGGCCTTTATGTTAAGTGTCGTTTGTGGAGCACAGCTCTGATTGTGCCACCACAAGTGTGACAAAGTAAAGCATGTGTCCTAGTCTGCCACTGCAGACTGGTGGATAGTTTTTTAAACTGCTAACTCGACTTTGCCACATAAACTTATGGCAAAGCCCAAACCTTCCCTTTTAAAATATATAAGACATCTGTAAGGCAGGGCTAATGAGCCCTAAAGCAGGGCATTGTATATTAAAAAGAAGGACATGTGTATTTATATGTCCTGACAGTAAAAACCCAGTGTGGTCATTTTTACTGTAAAAAGTCTAGCAGCCCAATTGGCGAGTATGGAGTTACATGCTGACAACTCAGCTGTGCTAACCTCAAAGTGGGACTGCTAAATGTGGTACTTCAAGGTAGCAAACGAATCATTAAATTAAACCCTTTGTGGGAGACAAACCCCAATATTCATCTGAACCCCAAAATTTTGAATACCCCAAAATTTACCTACAGTATTCGACTTCAGCGTCTCCAGTTGATCTAGTGGTTAGAGACTACACTCCTCATCAGAATAACACAATTTAGCAGAGTTAAACTGAATACATTTTTGAAAGTGTTAAAGACTGCGTTCTAGGTCCAAAATAGAGCAAAATGTGGATTTTAATAAATAGTCAAAATGCAGTACAGAGAAAAATGCATGAAATGCCATAAAGGCTCAAATACAGAATTAAAAATAATGCAGAATCATAAAACTCAATAATCCCTAGTTAAGCAGAATCTAAGTAAAATTGTAGTCTCAAACTCATAAAGAGCACAGACACATCTCATAAAGAATCTAAGTCAAATGGATATAGAAAAATAAAGTCTCCAGCAACAGCAGTCCTAATGACAGCTGTAAAGTCCAACAGAACCTCAACACGAATGACCCAATGAAGCTAAGACTAAACTTGAACAGCTAATGTCCGAGAGTTTTTATACACAATCACATTTTCTATTAATAGATTTTTAAATTCAGCATAGTATGATCATGGTTAGGGTCACATTGGCAAATCAGAAACAGCTATGTAATTTTCTAATATATTAACAATAACCCATTTCTTCAGGTAAGAGAACTCTCCCATCTTCTCTCTCAGCAACTGCCCCCGGAGATGATCAACACAAAATGAAACATCTTTCTAACAATGGCTCATAGAATTTGCACATCCACACTAACTCTTCCAGCAGAAGTCCTTGAAAATGATACTTTGGGTACACGATACAAGCTTCATACTCAATACAGGTTTCTAACAATGTTGTACATCTCTATCACATTTACGTCATTCACTTGGTGCTCTGCGGAGACGACGAGAGAGATGACTTGCAGTGGGACACTGATTGGGAGGGGGAATGAGAAGGAGCAAGTTGAACAGAACACCAGAAACTACACCCATATTAAAAAAAATAATGGTGTCTTGCACAAAAATGTGCCATACTATTTATCTCATTATCTACTCTTCTTAATGACCTATTTTACTAGTTTCAGGTGCAACATCATTAGTTTATCGGTTAAGATGATATGCATCATTAAAGCACTAATTATAAGAAATACATTTCACAAAAAATGTGCACATTTTGCATATTTTCAAAAACAAACTTTAACACTGACTTGTTGCTCAAGCCAAATTTTATGTAACTTTTATACAAATAGCAATTTTAGAAAGTTGCCACTTTGTCGCCCAAACAGCAGTTTACGGTTGCACACAAGCTGCTGTCCTCGAGATAGCCTTGTGCCCTCCTGAGGAGAGGTGGGAACAACTCTCAGGAAAAGGAACAAAGGACCTGCTGAGGGAAGAGGTGTGACCTCCTCCTGACAGGTTTGCCAGAGTGGGTGTCAGACGAAAAGGCTAGCTTTAAGGGGAAGACACATTTGAAGGGCAAATGGAAGTCACATATGGAAGGGGCTGCTGTTGGGCAGAGAGGTAGAAGCCGTTGTCAAACTCGTTTCTCAAAGGGAGTGTAGCCCCCAGATAGCCAAACACCTCTTTGATGGGCTAGGTAGCTCCACACACTGAGAGAAGGATTCTGCCATGGTGGGAGAGGGCAGAATAGTGCATTCTGGAAATAACTCAATGACACTTTACAGGAAGATATCACCCAGTGGGGTCAGACCTTATAGCCCATTAGCTACTTATTCGCCCCCAGCACCCAGACTCAGATCTGTACTGGAGAAAGGGATAGAAAAGTACTGCCTTGCTGTTCCCTGGACCCAGCAAAGAGAGGCTGCACCAAAGGCTGGACTGCACTAGTGGCATCTTGGGCTAGCAAAGAAAAGTCTGTGCCTGTGGTGTCTTGTTCATGGAAAAGTTATCTCCGAGCCCTAGACAGAAAGGTGACACCAAGAGTCAGTTCGCCGATTCCCTGTTACAGCCACAGGGCCATAAAAGCTGAGAAGCCTGCACCCTTGAGAGTCCAGCACCAAGAAGCCTGATCGCTGCTGGATGCCGAGGGAGACCGAGTCCTAACCCTATAAAGTTGTACCCAAGTCTGCTGGACCCAAGAGAGTCATCAGAGTGCAGTTTGGCACACAGCATAGAAGTTACTGCAACTTAAAGGGAACCACTTGTTTTGTGCTGGACTTCACCCGGACTTCATGGGACATTGACCCCTGAAGCCACAGTTGCGCCCTATGCTCGTGGACCAAGGGGTGCCCACAGGAGGACCCTTGACACCGGCTCAGCATTCTCGAGCATCTTCAGCATCATGTGTCCCTTGTATCAGGACCACTCCTTTAACTTCTATGGCAATTTGCCTGTAGGACTTGGAACATGGCTGGAAACTGCTTAAACTACAAAATAACTGTTCAACTGGACTGGACTGGAATCTGTGACTGGCTCCCTGTCAGAGTTAGTCCCCACAATGCAGCCGTTTTTTTAGTCACTTGTCGAAGTTAACCCGCAACTGTGAGTTGAGGTAGATTACAATGATTTATTGCATTGAGTGAAAGACTGTAATTTATTCTTTCTAATAAAATTCATAATGCCGGAACCCTCCAGTGGGTGTTTGTCCTTGAGGTGTCTATTTAAAGAAAAAAATACTACCTATTTTTATATATTTTGCCAGATTTTTATTGTCTTGCGTTTTCTTCTTATTCAACTGTTTTGGTAGTTCATAATGCATTACACTTGTTCCTTTGATAAAGGCTTATTGACCTGATCCACAGCTACCTAGAACTGAAGACTGAACTAAGATTTTATAAATGAACCTGATTAGACTCGATAAGGAATTTTGTCTTTATTACAGGGTGAGTTCGCACAACCACACCATATAATAAACCACTTTCCTCACAAGTGATGATAAAAAAAACAGCTTCTGAGATCGAAATTAAAAGAGAATATTTTTTAGTCCTATCACATACACAGGAGCAAAAACACAAGTTAGCATGCAGGTTTTCCTTCTTTTTAGTTCCGCCCATTAATACCCTTGTCTAGCACTGGCTCTTAACCAATCACTTGCCCTGCATCTCAGCTCTCTCATTTAAAGCACTCTTCCAACACAACTTCACTGCTCACAAACATGATGTCACTATGTCAAAATCCCTCTGCTTACTTCTAGCCAACACTATCTCTCTACATCTCCAATCATCTCAAAAACGGCTCGGGGAGAGGGTCTGTGCACCCCCTCCCCTTATTAAATTGATTGGGCCCCGGGGGATGGGAACCCTTCGGGGTCAAAAATGGCTCGGTGAGTGGGAGCTCCCTCTCCTTTCAAATACATATGGCCCTGGGGATAGGGCCGCATGGGCCTAATGAGGCTCAGGGAGGGGGGCCATGTGCCTCCCTCGCCTTTAAATTAGATACCACCCCTGTGTATGGGGTCCTCAGTGCCTTATGAGGCTTAGGGAGGGGGCCTCGTGGCCCCCCTCCCCTGTAAATAAATAAATAAATATATATATCTATCGCCCTAAGGGATTAAGGGATGGGGACCCCCAGGACCTAATGAGGTTGGGGATGGGGCCTCGTGGCCACCTCCCCTGTGTGGTGTGTGTGTGTGTGTGTGTGTGTGTGTATATATATATATATATATACCGCCCTAAGGGATTAAGGGATGGGGATGAGGCTTGGGGATGGGGGGCCCCACAGCCCCCTCCTCTTTAAAATAAATACGGCCCAGGGGGTTGGGGTCCCTGGGGCCTAATGAGCCTAGGGTGATAGGGGATGCATGTACCCTCTCCCCTTTAGAATAAAACAGCCCTGGGGGATGGGATCCCCAGGGCTTGCTAAGGCTCAGGAAGGGGGGCCGTTCAGCCCACCTCCCCTTTTTTTTTTATAAACTTTTTATTGGAATCATAACAACAAGCACGGCAATGCATTTCGTTTAAAAGAAAATGGCACCACATTCAGATCCAAAGTACACATATTTGCTTGTACACACAACATCCCCCTTATACATGTCAATCTGGTACATCTTCGACATCAGCAAACAAATCATTTAATCTAGATGCTCCGCAGCGAAGTTCCACCGTTGGTGATATACAGATGTCCCCCCTGTGTGTGTTCCATGCAGCCCACTTACGATCCCATTTTTGGGGGCATCCTCTATGCTTAAAAACTTCTTTCTCTGCGACCATTGCCCTGTCCATGTCAGCGGCCAAATTTCTAACACACGGCATCTCCCCCACCCCCCACCTCTGTGCAATATTACCTTTAGCAATTGCCCATCCCAACGAGACCCATGACTTCTCGGTCTGAGTGAGGTCAGTGGCCTCCCAAATATTCAACAGACAGAGCTTCGGGGATGTCGTCAGATTCTTACCCCCCGCGGTCTGTAACTGTGCGGTGGTGGCTTTCCAGTACGCTTGGGCCACCGGACATTCCCAAATTATGTGGAAGAAGGTCCCTTCCCGGTGACATTGTCTGAGACAGGACGAATCGGTCCGTCTTCCCATCCTGACCAACACCCCAGCCGCCAAATAGGTGCGGTGTAAGATTTTAAGCTGGACCAGTCTCAGCCTCATGGGGATTGGTACCTCTTTAGGCGAAGCTAGGGCGTCTTGCCAATCGTCTTCATCTAACTCCCCCAGATCTGTCTCCCACTGTTGCCGCAGATGCGCCAGGGGGTCTGGTCGGTTATTAATCAGTTTTTTGTATGTGAGGGAGATAGCATTCTTATCCATAGGGTCGAGTAGCAACCTATCTTCAAGTGGTGAGGCTTCAGGAGGTGGGTCGCCCTCTGGTATTGCTGTTTTAAGTGCATGACTGATCTGCAAATATCGGAATGTTTCGGTTTGTGCAAGGTCGTACTCCTTCTGTAGAGTGGCAAATGTGATCAGCCCCATAGAGTTCCATAGGTCCCCAACCCTAGAAATACCGATGAGGTCCCATTTGTCAAAACCGGGACAGGCTCCTAGGCGTCCCAATTGTTCAGGGTCCCACAAGGGGGTTGCACGAGTTATTATATTGTGCCAGTCCAATTTTTTGTTAACCCTATGCCAGGTTTCAATCGTGCGTGCTGTCGGTCCAGTCAGGTGTAGTTTATTGGGATTTGTGTAGAGAGCTCTATTAAAGCTGATCTGTCCCATGAGCCACCAGTCGGTGCGGAGACTCGGATCTTCCCTATCCCCATGCGCCCAACGATTGATCACCACTAATTGAGACCCCTGATAATATAGTCGTAGGTCCGGCAACGCAATTCCCCCGTCATACCACCCCGCCGACAGCTTGTGCAGCGCTATGCGCAGAGCTCGCCCATCCCACAGCAAAGCGCGCACGGCGCTGTCTATATTTGAAAAATAGGAGTCCGGAATCCTATCAGGGGTGTTCTGTAGCACATAGAGGAAACGAGGCAATGCCAACATTTTAAAAAGGGCAGCACGCCCCAGAAGAGTGAGCGGAAGGGTGCGCCAGTGTTTAACATCGGAGCGGAAGCGCGTGAAGGTGCCCTGTAAGTTCATGTCGTAAAAACGGGAGGAATCAGTTGTGATGTAAATGCCTAGCTAACGAAAGCCCTTTCATGTTATCGGGCGAACCATATACCAGGTATAGTTGTGATTTGGACCTGTTTATTATATAGCCCGAGTGGTTGCCGAAAATGCGGAAGATGTGGAGGATACGATGTAGGGTAGGAGTCGGAGCGGCCACCTCCCCTTTTAAGCAAAAAACCGCTCCGGGGATGTGGTCCCCGGGGCCTAAGAAGGCTTGGGGAGAGTGGCCACATTTTTTTTTGTGTATGGCCCCGGGGTACAGTGTCTCAGAGGCCAATTAAGGGGAGGGCTGCATGCCCCCTCTCTTTAAAATATATGTTTTGGTGCCAGGGGATGCAGTCCTTGGTTCCCAAAGAGCAACTGTACGCTGCACATGCCAAAAGCTGTGTGGGGCTGGCAGCCTGCTGGGGGTTTGGCCACAGGGCCTGGTGTAAGGCTACAAGAATAAATTGTATTTGTGTTTATAATAACAAAGAATCTTATACAGCGTGTAAATTTGTAATTCCCTAGTCATAAGCAGATAATAATATAACATTACAATACAGGCTGAGACGGGTGCACTGTTAGGGGCACGGAGGATGTGAGCGGATTGGGCATACCCGGGTATGCCGGAGGAGATGAGGTGTCAATAGCTTTAAATGCCTCCATCAACTGATCCCATTCCATAGAGATAGGGATACTGCGCAAACCACGGAATTCTTTCTGCCTAATGATCACACTTTCTGCGGTACCCCAGCGTGTCATTTCTGTGTGCCAGGAGAGTGATGTAGGGGGAGAAGGGGAATTCCATCTCATGGTGATGGCACGTTTCGCCAGCAGTACTGCCAAGTCCGCAAATCGAAACTGGACCCTCTGCCCCTTCGGGCGTCTATACAGACCCAACAGACAACTACCTGCTGTCGTCCAGACATCCGTGCCAGTAACTTCTTGCACTCTGTAACTGACTGTACCCAAAATACTCGTAGTCGCGGGCACCCCCACAACATATGGAGCAGGTCCACATCTGCCTCCCGACATCTAGGACAAGAGAGTTGCGCATTCGGGTATATTCTATTAAGACAGTGCGGTGTGAGGTATGCCCTATGTAAAATCATATATTGTATATATTTGAATTTACTCTAAAAGGAACGTCCTTTGGGAGTAATTTAAACCTCACTTCACAATATTCCACCACAATCAAAGTCCTCTTCCGACCAACAGGTATAGATCATTCAACCAGCGGCAACACTGTTCAAACCAATAGTCCATGCATTTGCACAGAAACCTACAAATTATACATTGAGGTAATCAATTTATTAAAAATATAATACAAAATTTAAAAACATTTCATTCAGGGAGAAAGGTAAAAAATTCATTTCCCCTCAAAAACCAGCAATATAAATGACTATCACAAAACAGAAATTGTTTAAAAACACAAAACACGACAGTTAATGAAGACATTAAACTTTGTCATTGGGTACCATAACCAATACCAAAGGCTATACAGAATCACCCTAATATGTCATAATTCATCAATATTTAAGGTCAATTAAGAGCGGTGAGTTTATGGTGAACAGGCGTGGACGCGTTTCGAAAGTATAGTATGGTTGAACCTTCTTTTTAAAGACTACATAGAACTGTACTCTCTCTGATTAAAACATCTATGGTTCTTTGTTCTTTAAAATCAGAACGCTATTTGGCCACTGATACATAGGTCCAAGTTTCTATATGAAGGAGCCCAGAGCTGATTTAACTTGCTTATTTGCACTTTCGTTAGATGAATCTTGGACCAGTTGCATATTGCGCTGGACTGGTCACCACCTAAGGTCAAATGATTAAGTTTGCTATTGGCCGGTTTCCCTTCTTGCACGGGGTGGAATATTCGTAATTAAAATTTTAGTATTTGCCCATCTTTCCTGAGGGTCTTTATTATACTATTGCCCTTTTTCTTGATGCTTGCAGGGAACCGGCTCAGTTTAAATTCTTCAGTCTCTGTACTACGGCCGATAAAAAAATATATATATTTGAATTTAGCATTGCGGGATACTTTCTTGGGAAATTTCAGCATGGAGGCCCATTCTTTGTCCGTCAGTTCCTTGTTGAGTTCCAATGCCCATTTGGCTCGGAGTGGGGTTAATGGTGTTTTTGAGTGTGCTCTAATACCCCTGTATAACCAGCGGGTGAGGTGGCGTCCTGTTCCCATCAGATACATTGCATAGACTAGCTCATGTGTAGGAGGTTCATCCCCAGAAAGGGACCAGCGGAGTTTAATATAATGAGATATTGTGGCGTGGAGGAGAAATAGCGTCGGGGGAACTCCCTGTGCACGGGTAAAGTTATCATGATCATCTAGGGTACCGTCTATAAATAACATTCAGATCGTCGTCACACCCTCTTGCGCCCATGGGGCCACGGCCTTTTTGGAAATTAACTCGGTTGCAGTGGGTATCCCAAGCAATGGGATATTGGGAGAGTATGGGGAGGCCTTTTTAGTGTATATTAATGCTTTCTTCCAGTACGTTAATGCTGTCTTAAGTAGCGAAGGCGCAGTGATTGGAATCTTAGCATGTGGCAGCAATAGGGAGTGAAGGGTACCCTGGTCAAGGAGCTGTGTTGTGTAACCTATTTCTTGAAGATGTCGGCCTGCGAGCCAGTAAGCCAGCCATTGTAGTTGACTGGCCATACAATATGCCCGAAAGTCGGGAGCGCCAAGCCCTCCCTCTTCTGGACACAATTGCAGTTTAGCCAGACTCACTCGTCTGCGTCCCCTACCCCAGACAAGTTCTAATAGAAGTGTGTCAAGCGTGCTAAAGATTCTGGCTGGGATCATAACCGGTATATTAGTAAAGAAATATAAGAGTCGGGGAAGCATGACCATTTTGGAGATGGCAATTCTTCCCATCACAGACAATGGCAACAAGGTCCAAAAAGAGACCTGTGCCCGAAGTGATCCTATTGTTTTCAACAAGTTGCCCTCTAGTAGGTCTTGGGGAGTCCTATAGATTTGTATACCCAGATATTTAAAAGTGTGCGGGACAGTCAATAGGGTGAGGGCGCCAAATGTAACTGGGTCTGGGGTATCTTTATACCGCATATAGAAAGCATGCAACTTATTTGCATTAATTGCAAGGCCAGATACCTGTTCAAAATGTTTAAATATAGAGGGGATGGGTTCCAAATCTGTGGTAAGGTCTTTAAAGTAAAGTATAATATCGTCCGCATACGCGGATGCCACATGTGTTGTGTTCCTAATTGAAATCCCGAGGTCAGTAGCTTCTGTGCGAAGTTTAATGAGTAGGGGCTCTAGCGCCAGGACAAACAAAATTGGCGATAGGGGACAGCCCTGTCTAGTGCCCATTGCTATGGAGTGGACAGGAGAAATATGTGAGCCAGTCCTAGCCCGAGCTGTAGGGGCAGTATATAAGACTTCAACCCAACGTAGATAACCTTTCGGACTGCCAAATTTTTCCATGGAGGCTAGCATATATGTCAAATTAAGTGTATCAAATGCTTGTTGCATATCGAGGGAAATACAACCAGATTTGCTTGAGAGGTCCGCAGCAGTTTCCATTATATAATGAAGGCGTCTAATATTAAGGGATGTATTAAGGCCAGGTATAAAACCACATTGGTCGAAATGGATCAATTTTGGAAAGTAGGGAAGAAGCCGTTTGGCTAGTATTTTACTGAGTATTTTATACTCGGTGGATAACAATGAAAGAGGGCGATAGCCTGCCATGTCCCTGGGATCTCTATTCGGTTTGGGAAGAGAGACCACTAGTGCCTGCATGGTGGTTAACGGGAGAATGCGCTTTTCTAAGGCCGTCTTATATAAATTCTCTAGGCACGGAGCTAGTTTCTCAGCGTATGCCGAGTAAAATTCGGCCGGGAGGCCATCCAATCCCGGGGACTTATTTTTGGGATGGTCCTTGATGGCCTCTTTGATGTCAGTTTTAGTGATTGGAGCCTCTAATTCTGCTCGAGCGTCTTCTGTCAATTTAGGGTATATGAGGTCATTGAGAAAGGTATGTATACATTCATGTGTTGGAGCAGGTGGAGCACTATATAATTTTTGGTAGTACGTATAGAATGCGACATTGATCTCTGCTTGGGTAATAGCAACAGTGCCATCTGGGAGAGATATTTCTGATGTCGTAATTGGGGGGGGAGCATCACGTAGGAGACGTGCCAGAAGGGTCCCTGATTTATCTGCATCTTTATGACAATGCTGAGTGTATGTATTGTAATCTATACAGCAAAGTTGTTCGAGTAGTTCTGCATGTTTGATCCTAGCCTCCTGTAACTGTGGTTGTTTAGTCGGGTCTGCATTGGCCGCTATTTCTAAGTCATTAAGGGAGTCTTCCACTTTAGCAAGGTTCATGTGTGTTTCCTGTTGAGCTCCCACTATTGCCCCTATTGCCGTGCCCCTAATCACTGACTTGAAAGCATCCCACTCAATCAATCGGGAAGATGCAGAGTTGTCATTTTCTCTAAAGTAATTAGTGATGGTTGTGCCTAAAGTGTTGCGGAAGACCGCATCTTCAAGAGTTTGTGGCCAGAGCCGCCAGGTTGGAACTGGAGTGGGTATCCTCCCCCATTCAAGAAGTATTTCAAGCGGGTTATGGTCGGACAATGTTTTCCCGAGATACGTGGAGTCAGAGATCTGGGGTATCAGGGCCAAAGAGCTAAAAATTCTATCGATTCTGGTGTGCAGCTGATGTGGAGGGGAATAAAATGAGTATTCACGGCTAGTGGGATGTTGCAGGCGCCATACATCTTGGAGGGTCCAACCCGCAGCCCATGCATGAACAAAATCTGCATTCTTGGTGGATACAGCTCCCCTGACTGGGGGGGTGAGAACGATCTAAATGGACATCTAAGATAGAGTTAAAGTCACCACCAATAACCCGCGGGTAGGGCACCCAGTCTGATAAAACTGTATTCAGATTGGTGAGGTAATTGTTTTGTTCATAATTAGGGGAATACACGCTGCCAATGACTATCGGGATACCATCCAATCTGCCCTGTAGCAGTACATATCACCCTTCCATATCTACCCGCTGTTCCACAAGGACAAAGGGTACCCCATGCCTTATCCATATCAATGACCCTCTTGCAAAGGCCGAATAGGATGTATTGAAAATTTGGCCTTTCCATTTTTTCCGCATTTTTGTCACTTCTGAGTTAGTTAAATGTGTTTCTTGGATGAAAGCAATTTGAATGTGTCGTCTATTCAGTTGGGCATAAATTCCATGGCGCTTATGGACAGACCCCATTCCCCGGACATTCCAAGTCAGAATTTTGTATTTACCCAACACAGCCATTCCATATTAAATAGGTAGTAGGTAATGCCCTAGGGAAACACAGGGAGTACATTGCATGGAATAAAATAGGACACGTCAGGAACCATTAAACCTTCCATAAACTACAACACCCAATACTCGGGCCGAGTGAACTATGTTGGTCCAAACACATTCTAAATCTAACTAATTCCAAACGGTTACACAATGCAGCAACTGCAGAGGGGGTGGGTACCACGCCGAGCACAACGTTACACCTCCAATTAGAGCCACAAACATGATGGGACCCTATAATGTGTTAACAAGATAAGCAGAAATCTGGGGAGAAAAGACAAATCATATAATACAGGGTGTAAATGCAACAGTATTGTCTTACGTCCCGTCACCACATTAGGTCAAATACACATTTGTGATTATTCCTTGGATAGCGATTGATTGTATTTAACCAAATAAATCATTTACTATCTGCGTGGTGATTGAGGGGAACAATACATCATTACTCTCTGAGTCAGACTGTTCCGCATTATCATCCGAGTGTTCCGGAGACGTGAGTTGTGCATGGTCACGCATAGAGGCAACCGCCGCCAGCGCCGACCCCTGTTCCAGCAGAGTTTGTTCTAGTGTTGGTTTATTGGTAGATAAAGTTCTCGTTGTTCTGTTACGACGGGACCCAGGCCCTTTCGGTTGTATTTGAACTCGGCGTATACATTGATGTAGGTTATTGAGAGATTGAGAGGGAAGTGTGGTCTCCAACCAGTCATTTGCTGCCTCAGGGCATTCAAAAAAGTGTGCCTTTTGGTTGTGGATAATTTTCAGGCGTGATGGAAATAACAGAGCATATTGCAGATTGAGGGCCTGGAGTTTTCGTTTCAATGGTTGATAGGACGCTCTTTGACATTGCACTTGCACAGTGTAATCCGGATAGAGAGAGATCCGAGTGTTTTCGTAGAGTATGGGGGCATTTTCACGAGCCTTTTGAAGTAAACAATCCCGGTTTCTGAAATTGAGGATACAGGCTATAAATGGCCTGGGCGGCAGTCCCGTTCTGCCCGTCGGGATCCGGTGTGCACGTTCCACACAAAAGTAGGTGGAAAGACCTTCCGGGGCTATGCGCTCTCTCAGCCATGTCTCCACAAACTGGGTCACATTGGTACCTACCGAGCGTTCCGGCATTCTGATAATGCGAATATTAATGCGCCTGCCCTACCCTCTGCGTCCTCGACCCTATCAAGGAGGGTACTCAGTTGTTTTTGCATCTGTGATAATTGGCTAGAATGTTCCTTATGTTGTGGTACAACTTCTAGTAGTATTTGTGGATGGTCCTTGACCGTGTCAGAGAGATTATTGTGGTCCGCCCGCAAGAGGGTAAATCCGGTAGTAAGAGAGCCAATCTGTTGTTCGATAAACTGACGCGATTCTCTGATCTCCTGGAGGATTTGATCCAACTTGTCAGGAGGGGGCGTCAAGGCCGTCAGTGGAACACAGCTTATCGAGGACGTTTGAGAGGCAGAGTCTCCCTGAGATGGCAGTTCCGATGGGGGCATGTCAGATGGCTTCCCCTTCGTGCGTCCCATTGCAGTATGTATAGTGTGGCTGTATATATTGATGCTGGTAAGAAGATAAACCCTCCGCCCCTCTGACAGAAGCTAGGAAAGGTATGCAAGAGTCCCACGACGCCAGAAGAGAACACTCCCCCACAGCAAGCAGTTCAGCCTATCACCACCAGTAATCTTCCACGCAGAGTTATAGGGGCTACACACCATACAGTGCTTACTGCTTCTTCAGACTCATCAATGCACTAAACCAAGCATCCTCACAGACGCAAGCCCTAGGGAGCAGGCAACAGGAGCGAGTCAGTAATCAGGGGTGGGGCCTGGGGCCAGCCAGACCAGCAGCCAGTGACCAGTGCAAATAGTAATTGAAACTGCTCCCTCTGCATTACAACATGACCTCCACACAAGTGTTTAGCGGGGGCCGAGACTCACTTGTTGTTGTCTACACAGCGGGGGAGTGAGGCAGAGATCAGGGTTAGAACGGTCTTCCCTCCAGTAGCCTGTGCATACCCCACCTCACCTCGGTTTCAGGAGACAGTCACGTCCCCCCCCTGGGGCTCCTCCGTGTTCAGAAATAGTGCCGCTCCAGCAGGAAGTGGGGGGGGAGAGGGGGAAGGCTCAGGGAAACCACACCGGCAGAACCTCCGGTCAAAAAATGTTCCGCCGTCACTCTCTCGCAGATCTCGGCGTCTAGATAAAGGCCGGAATCCCTCCACAGCTGCGGGCCTCGATGACGCAGTATGACCAATGTACAATGGCGGCGTATTTCCAAAGACGAGACGGTGGAGTTGCCGGTTCCAAGCAGGGTGAGCAATTGATTAGGCGGTGCAGGCAGAGCCCCCGAGCCAGGACAGGCAGCGGGAGCAGCTGCAGAAGCAGACAGAGAGTGCGCAGTGCCCAGCCTGGGATAAGGGTGCAGCGCCTGTCGATCCCCGGGGCACAGAGACCCTCCTACGCAAAGGGGTTAGGTCGCGCGTCTCACCGGACAGGGCTCAGGTCAGCAGCAGTCTCCTCAGCCGCCGCCCAAAGTAGGAGAGCAGCGCAGTCAGGAATTGGCTCCTGGAAGCTTCTTCTCGGGAGGCCTCGTCCTACGTCACGGCGAGGCCAAGCAGTACGATTTCAGGCACCCTCGGTTCCGTACAGTGATTGCAGGGCTCCACACGGCTATTTCAGCCGTCGGGTGATCTCCGTGCCCTCGCTGCTAGACCAGGGGAAGATTAGGTTAAAAATACCTCAGATTTCGCGAGTAATTTCAGGATAATGCGGGTCCCAGCCGGGAGCTCCGTTAAGATGCGGCCGCCATGCTCGGCAGCTAGCCACGCCCCCCCTCCGCCAACAGAGTTTGCAGAGTTTTGCTACTCCATGGTCTGCTTGGAGTGTGGAGTTTGGTGAAACCTCTGCCAACCGCTGTGTGGCAGAGTTTACCGCCCATCCCTAAAATAGACCAGTAACTCTGTGTCCCGTAAATGCAGAAAAGTTGAGGGAATTCCACATTTTGCTAATGAAATCCAGTGGTGAACATCACACCTACCGGTTAGTTGCACATTGCCGATGCTGACAAATACACCGTAGTCACTTACCAGCCACACCTTTTCCCCATTATCCCCACTGACCAATATTTTTTAGACCAGTGAGTGCATTTGGTTAGTCTCAATCTCACCTTTTAAACCCTGGCCTATACAGAGCCCATTCCCCGATGCCACCTGTGCCAGAGTGGCAGTAGGAACCATTGAGCCGCTAAACCTTTCTTTCACGGTCTCGCAGGCATTATGCAGTCCGGAGGCTGAACAGTGACACTCTGTTAGAGAGCAGAGCAGAACAGGCCATGGCAGCAGCAGGACTGAGTAGAGGAGGACAGGTGAGAGAAGGGAGAGAGATGAAAGCAGCCGCGGTTCGTGCAGGTAACAGCGGTAGGGCGGTGGGGCCTCCTTGGTGGGGATTTCCAGGGACGATGCAGAGGGAAAATTAAATACATAATTAATTTTCCCTCGGCATCGTCCTTCAAAATCACCTCCAATGTGCCCCCAACGCCCCACCGCTGTTACCTGCACGGACCGCGGCTGGATGAAAGCCTCAGAAAGGAGAAGCAATGGAAGGGGAAGGATGCAATTAAAGGAGGATGGGGTAGAAAAGGAGGACATGAGAGTCTGGGGAAAGGAACTGATGAAAGCCAACCTGGTTACAGAGGGAAAGTAGTCAAGTGAAAGCTGTGAAAGGCGTTGGGTAAAAGGGGAGTGAACCTGTGAGATGAATGAATGCTACATTTCTAAAGTGCACTGCCACTCATAGATGAGCATCCTGGCACTATGCTAGGTGACACTATGAACCTTGTTGTAGAACCAGACGGATCAATCAAATAAGGGCATTACACAGTGCGTCTGGGGCTTGGGAAAGCCAGGTCTTCAGTGTTTTTTTAATGCTTCTTCCGTGTCCATAAATCAGAGGTGAAATGGCAGTGGGTTCCACGCCTTGGTGCCTAGCACAGTAAAAGATTTTCCACCCCAGGTTTTTTAATCTTAAAGACGGGGGCTTTAGTAGATTTGCACATGAGGATCTCAATGTTCTCTGGGTCTAAAAATGACTGAATCTGGCTGTGAGATATTTAGGGTCCGTTGCTTTGAATGCTCCAAAGACTAGCAACAGGGTCTTCAACAAGATTCTTTTATGTACTGGAAGCCAATGGAATCCTTTTTAGTGTGGCTGATACGGAGCTCCATTTAGGGAGCTGCAGGATCACTCTGGCTGCCACATGTTGGACTATCTGAAGCTTGTGAATTAGCTGTTTTAAACAGCCCGCAAATAGGCTGTTGCAATAGTTGAGTTGTGACATGATGAGGGCAAATGCTAGCAGTAAATGGAAGGAAGTGGACATTCTTTTGGAGAGATTTGATCAGGTTGAAACACATCCCAGCTACCGCCGCCGCTTGAGGTTCAAAGGTTAGTTCGGTGTCAAATTTGACCCCCAGCTTCTTTGCTACTTTAACTGTGGCTGGTGGAGAGGGAACCAATGTGCAAGAGAGGAAAGATTGGATTTCCCAAAGAGAAGGATTTCCATTTTCTCTGAATTGCACTTGAGATGATACTGAGGGATTAGAAGAAGACTGTAGATGAGTAGGCTCCTTGGCCTGCGGACCGAGTTAATATAGGGGGTGAGTTGAGCAGCTGAAGTTCTACTGAATGCACATGGATTTTTACTACAAGAAAATCCCAACTGAAGAGAGCCCGTAAAGTGGCTGCTGAGGTGTTCCCCACCCTCCTACCAAGCCTTCTTTCTGTTTACTGGACTGTGGTTGCCAAACTGACCGCCAAAATAAGCCTAAGTTTTGACTGGTGCTGAGCTTCCCCCAGGACTGCCGCGCCCTCGATCCATCAAAAGTTGCACACCCCAGCACAAGAATTTCTGCAAGCTTTGACTTTTTCGACAGTCGACACCGTCCACTCCCAATTCTGCTGCTTATGTGGGCGACCATCTTCAAGTTGCAGCCACGTGGCTGATATTGATGTTAAACACTATCGTCCTCTGTCATCAAAGTAGTGGTTTCATTTCTATATTGAACTTGAGGATCATTGGGTTATTATTGAATACGTTTTCATAAATATTTGAGGGTTGCTGTGGTAGATGGAAATGTGCAATGATTGTCCTGGGGTAACTGACAGTCCTCCTTGCCACGCCCACGTAAACCAGGCGAATACTTGCAGCATGGTATACCCTTATGAAGAAGGTATAATGCCTTCCCTATTAATGACTTGTCGTATTTGCAGTGATAACTCCATGCTAATGGGGAATAATTAACATGAATGGACTGGAATTACGCAGCTCGTGGGACTCAACGGAATCTTGCAGAATTTTTAGGGAACTCTGCAGAATTCCACGGAGTAAAACTCCATGAGTTCCGTCCACCCCTACTCATGATATGTTCTATGATATCATTTATGACATTACTGATGTCATCTCAAATGACATAATTGATGACAACACTGATGGTATGATCGATGACATCATGCACGTTTCTTTTGTACACATTACTCTATAAACTAGTATGGCATTAAAGGACTGAAAGTAAGTACAAAATAGCTCAGTGTTTACTCTATAGAGAGAGTACCACACTGTTTTCAGACAGTGAAAGTTTCATGATAAATACACCATGGAGTCCCCCGGGCTGAAAAAGGCTCGGGGAGTTGGGTCACGCGTTCCCCTCCCACTTTTGATTTGCTTTGGCCCTGGGGGATGGGGTCCCCGGGGCCAAATACAATAAAAAAAAGATTGGGGGGGCCAGTCTGCCCCCTCTCCAATCCTTACTAGGCCTCGGGGACCCCATTCCCGGGGCCAAAGCCAATAAAAAGGGGGAGGGGGATACATGCCCCCCTCACCGAACCTTCTTGGGCCACGGGGATCCCATCTCCTGTGACCAAACTTTATGAGGAGGGGGCATGCAGCCTCCCTCTCTGAGCCTTAAGAGGCACCAGGGGCCCCATCCCCCGGAGACAAATCCAATAGAAAAGGGGAAGGGCGGCATGTGGCCCACTCCACAAGCCTTATTAGTCCCCAGGAACCCGATCTCCTAGGGCCACATATAATATAAAAGAGGAGGGGGAGCTGCATGCTCCCTCCCAGTGGGAGCAATATGTGTTTTGTTTCCCTGCCTGCATCAGAGCTGGCACTGAAACAGAACACAAGTCTGCTCCCAGCCAGTGGGAGTATCTTTAAATCTCCCACCAGCTGTTAGTAGACTTAGTGTGTGCTCCCTTTTAATTTAGGTTATGGCCCTGGGGGATGGGGTCCTCTGGGCCTTTTAGGAGCTTGGAGAGGGTGCTGCAAATATATTTGAACATTAATTTCTCAAAAACTATGTAAAGGTTTTACACTAATCAAAAAAAAGCACAATCTGCAGATCCAGATCTAGCTTCCTGCCAAATTTGGTGTAATTCCGTTAAGCAATTTTTGGGGTAGTGCTTTTTAAAGAAGTCTATTAAAAATACATGGGGATTTTAGTTTTGGGATTTCCCCCTATTTCTCACTCCCGGCTTGAGGGATTAACCTGAAACTTTCCATGCACAAACTAGGCACAGAAGAGCACTTTTTCGGAACGTTTCATGAAGATTCGTCAAACAGTGACTAAGTTATTAGCAACACAAACAATGCATTTCCTATAGAAACGCTGACTTAACTTTAACTACCCAGATTCTCTCGCCAGCTGGGAGCAGACTTGTGTTCTGTTTACCTGAAAAAAACAAATGTTAAAGTAAACTCACCATGCACATTTTTCTTATCAATAATTATTTGCAAAAGTTGCAGTGATATTATCAATGATGTCAGGTGTGATGTGATATGTTTGGCAATTAGCAGTGCATGGTGAGGGCATGAGTTATAATTACCTTAGGGTGCAAGGTATAGTTACCAGAGATAATTATAACTGGTAAATTTCTGTAGTTTTGTACACTTAAAATGCTACGTTGTCACTGACATTCCCACATAACTATAACGTTACTTTGACTTTTATTTTTTGTGTGAATTGCTAGTTTTTTTAAAACTTAAAGTATAATTTTGTTTCCATACGTAAAGCCAACCCCCCCAAACCCTCTCCGAAGGCAGCCTACCCCACACCATGAACGACCTAAGATGGCTACCACACCGTTGCTGATGTAGTGGCAGTCAATCACAACTCTCCAAGATATCTGTCAGGTCCGTGGATCCTCCACATTGTCATATATACAAAGTTTTTGAGCATTAATTAACCAATTTACACCAAATCACAAAATCACTCTTCCTGGACCAAGATCTAGGGGGATATTTACAATAAAATGGCAGAGCGCGGTGTTACTCCAAAATTGGTAACACCGCGCTCTGGCATTTTTCAAAGGGAGGGATACGCCTTATTTGCAAAAATACAGCGCACTCCTGCAGTTCACCTAGTGCTAAAAAGGCACCCTTGCGCCATGTTGCAGGATGCCTGCGCTGCAGGGGCGATTGTTTATGTGCAGGAAGGAACACCTTCCTGCACATAAACAATCTTTAAAGGCGATTTGCTGTTTCTATGTGTGTTGCAGAATGCAGCACACATATAAAGAAAAACAAATACGAGGAGAAATTAATCATTTTTCCTCGTATCGCCATCCTAAGATCAGGTTTTACCTGGCCCTAGTTTTTGGCACTGCCCCATCCTTGTAAATATGGGGCACCATCAAAAAGCAATGGGTGTAGCGGCGGAACGCCCACTGCAACACCCATTGCATGCCCCTTTCACACTAAGCGTGAAAAGGTGCCTTATTTACAAGGCGGTGTTAAGCTACGTTAAGTGGCTTAACGCCGCTTTGTAAATAAGGAGAAGGGGATATCGCCACCAGAACGTCACTAAAAGTGACATTCTGGTGGCGATATCCCCTTGTAAATATGCACCCTAGTTTTCTGCTAAATTTGGTGTAAGTCTATTCAGTGGTCTAGGCCGTAACTGTGTCTAAAGTTCCTATGGAAAATTGAATTCGGAAAATGTGTTTTGGGACCTCCCCTCCCCCATTTATCTTGGCTCGCTTGATGGATCACCTCAAAACATTCCAGGAAAGAGCTGAGGTGATTTATTTTTTGGGGGAAGGTTTTGTGAAGATTCGTCAAAGTGGCGGTCACCACTGGATAGTTATAGTTAGGATTATGTTTCCAAAGAAAATTTATTTTGGTTTGCTTATATTTTTGGTGCAGTTTACTAAACGTCCCCCCACCCAAAAAATGCATATATATATATATGTCAAGCATACTTCTTCCATCTTCAAAAAAGACAAAAAAATAACGTACAGCTGCACTCTGCCTCAGAATTAGATAAGGAAAACTGCTTCGATTATCCCAAAAATATTGTTTCAACATACTGAGTAAAAAAACATGGTCAACTTTTTTCGTCAGGATGCCTTCAACTGGACCATGACACTCATTCTATGAATTTCATGATAAGGACAAATCTGAATTCTTTTTCCTTGTTCCTTGCAACAATCAACTGCATGTTTAAATTGTTCTGACCATACAATATGGCTGTTGCGTTGACTCATCTTCAAGGTACCATATATGTAGAGGACATCTATATATCTATAGCTATATCAATCTATAAATATATATATTTTTTGCTAAAAACCAAAAGGTTTAGGCGGAGTTATACATAGGTCTTCTAATATAAAAAAACTACCATTTTAAACAAAATCAAACAAAAAACCACTGAAGTTCAATGTGATATAACGTGCACCGCCACAGATTTCATATATCATTATATCATTAGTGATATAATATGTGGGGTCATAAGTAGTGCATCATAGAGGTGCAAGTTATACTTAGGCCAGTTACGTGTAAGTGCTGAATTTTAATGTTTTTTTGTTTTAAAACACACTTTTTTATTATTTGAAGGTCTATGTATAACTTCACTTTAACTTTTGTTTTATTCCAGTGAATTTCTAAGGTTTTTCTAAACATAAGTGAAAATCTTACTAACTTAATTAAGTATAACTCTACTTTAACCATTGTGTTTTTTCAGTGAATTTCTCTGTCTACATCTGCCGACAACCCCCCATGCACAGCCATAGGCCAGGTCCTGAACCCAAATCACTGTGGGCGGCCAACACCCTGTCAATAGCCAACCAGTCAAAGATATTTTTTGTTCTGGTCCCGTGGGACATCCACCAGAGCAAATAGGTCGATAGGACCACTGGGGTCTGCGCTGGGTTCTGAGGCACTCCCACAGGAGCTGTCAAATACTCTAGAGCGAGTACAGCTAGACCAGCGTGCTGAAAAATAAAAACATTGCCTGACCACAAAGACCTGGGACTTCAGGGTAACCCTACCCTGCCCCCCTTAAATTTGGTGGTAATCTGTTAAACAATTTTCGAGAAATGTGCCCTTAAATAGTTGCTTGTGTTGGGCTTGTAGGGGTTAAAAAAAATTGATAATGTGGACAGTTGGTCCCGCAGGATTCCCATGGTACCACAAATTCAAAAATAGAGCATTCTGATTGGCCAAGGGAGCTTTTTTCCTGTCAGCCCTTTCAATCCTGCAGGACCAGTACAGATCCGGAATTAGCGAGCAAAGAAAAATGAAGCAGCCACCATTACAAGACTTAAGACCTCAGTACTTGTGTCACTAAGTTGCAACAATGTGCGTTTGGTGTCAAAGGGGGAATCGGTGTCCGTGGGGGTTGAGCCCAGGGCCTGGATCAGCCAGCCCCCCACTGGTAGAAGGCAGTGCACAGAGAGAGAGTTGGCCGCCTGCGGGTAGGGGGGGTGGAACTCCGCAGAGTTCTGCAAGTGGGTGGAATCAGCACCTTGCGCTAATTTTTAGCGCTGGGAGCTTGTTCCATGCTGCATAATCAGCATGAACGGCAGTACGCATGCACCAGAGGACACTGTGGGGCCGATTCCGATCTCGGCCGGTAGGGCTCCGAATCGGATTCGGCTTAACCGGATCCGATTCGGAACCCTATTTCCCGACCGAACCGTACGCGCGTCCGGGCGAGCGAGTACGATGCGTATTCGCCGACCGACTCGTCCGGGCGTCCCGACCGCTCCGACCGACTCGATCCCGGGTCGAACCGCACCGACCGACTCGCACGGACACGACTCGCACCGCGCAATGGAGACGTTCCCCGGCCGGGTAAGTACGATGCGCGCCGCGAGCAGATCCGACCGAGCCGCGCACTCCGGCTCGAAAGAGCTGTCGGAGCCGTACTTTGGGGGTCCGTGTCGGACCCCCTGTACGCGTAGCTGCGCGAGTCGCACACAGGGGGACCCATGGGTCCCCCTACCTGTGCGTGTACGGCGCGAATCGCTTCGCCGCGTACACGCTGTAGAGAGCGCACTTGTCCGCATCGCACCCATTGAGTCAATGGGAGCCCGCGTACGCGTTGTGCGACAGGCTCCCATTGACTTCAATGGGAGTCCGACCGACTTCGAGTCCAATGGCATACGTGCGCATCGTACTCGTTCGGTCGGACTGCACGGGTCCGAGTCGGTCGGAAATCTCTCCGGGTCCGGCTCGGTCGGAGAGATTTCTGGCCCGAATCGGAATCGGCCCCTGTGTCTCTGCTGCCACTCAAGTAGATTTTCAACTCCAACGCAACCTTTCTTACGTTGAGAAAATCTCGCTGGGTGCTACTCTAGCGCCTGAAAATCACACTAGGGGACGCATTACTATTGGCGACCCACAAGCGAAAGCACTCGCAACTTACCGTTGGTGAGCTGTGCATGAAAAAACTCAGAAATTTGGCATTTGGCAGGTCTTCGCCGGAACTCCCTGCTAAATGGAGTAGGGAAAACTCCATGAACTCTGCTGGTGGAACGGAATTTACCGCCTATCTCTGCCCGTGGGTGGAAGGTTTGGCTGCAGGGCATGGCCACAGGCCAGGCACTGTGGCCAACCACCCAGTGTGTATGGCCAAAGGCTGTGAGTAGCAGGTGAGTTGGCTGAATATGTTTGAAATTCTCCAGAAATTCACAAAAGATTTTATTCAAGGTTAAAGTGACGTTATAGTTAGATATGGTTATATGATCTTAACTTACATTTTTTTTAAAATAAAGTGATCATATAGTTGGGTGTTGAAAAAAGATTAAAGATAATGATTAAAAACTAAAATACACTGAAATTCACAAGTTTTTGTTTACTGAGCTAACTAATAACTTGGCCCCCACCATGAACTACTTAGGATCTCACATATTAGATCACTCATGACCTTGCTAAATGACATATTTGATGATATCACTAATGACATCTTAAACGACATCAGGGTGTGAATGCCCAGCCAAACATGTCACTGTCCCATTTTTGAAACATGTCTTCTAAGGCTAAGTGACGGTAGCTCACAATACAAAAAAATCATGAAACAACTTTTAAATAGTTATTTATGGCACGTTCATGGCTGTCCTGATCCTTTAGTCCTGGGGCATTTTGAAAGGTGAGGCCCTGGGCAATTGTTCACTTGACCAATACCGTCAAAGTCTCTAGATTCTGTGTGTTTCAGCGGATGGCGCCTTTTGGTGACGGCTACACTTTCACGCTGCCTCATTTATTTATGTACTTATCAGCAGGGGCGTAGCTTCAGGGGGGATGTTTGGGTTGTTACACACCACAAAAAGTTTTATTTTCCAACACAAAGGGGCCAATTCCGATCTCGGCCGGTAGGGCACCGAATCGGATTCGGCTTAACCGGATCCGAATCGGAGCCCTCTTTCCCGACCGATTCGTACGTGCGTCCGGGCGAGCGAGTACGATGCGAGCGCGTGCGAATTCGCCGACCGACTCGCACGCCCGTCCCAACTGCACCGACCGACTCGCACGGATGCGCCTCGCACCGCGCAATGGAGACGTTCCCCGGCCGGGCAAGTACGATGCGCGCCGCGAGCAGTCCGACCGACTCGCGCTGTCCGGCTCGAAGAAGCAGTCGGAGCCATACTTCGAGGGTCCGTGTCGGACCCCCCTGTACGTGTAGCCGCGCGAGTCGCACACAGGGGGGGACCCATGGGTCCCCCCTACCTGTGCATGTATGGCGCGAGTCGCTTCGCCGCGTACACGCTGTAGGGGGCACCCTTGTTTGCCTCGCACCCATTGAGTCAATGGGAGCCCGCGTACGCGTTGTACGACCGGCTCCCATTGACTTCAATGGGAGTCCGACCGAATCGAGTCCGATAGCATGCGTACGCATCGTACTCGTTCGGTCGGGCTGCTAGGGTTCGATTCGGTCGGAAATCTCTCCGGGTCCGGCTCGGTCGGAGAGATTTCCGGCCCGAATCGGAATCGGCCCCATAGTGTGGTGCAGGTGCTTTCAGTTGGGTATAGTAAGACGTCTGTCAGATTTCACCAGGAATTTTTACATACACAGACAAAAATGCACACACTCTCCTTTGTTTTGAAAGTCCTCAAAAATATTGGTAATTTCACAAGATATTGTGTTTTCTCTCTTAGTACTCATATCTATCATTCTTCTCCCTTTCTACTGCCCCTTAGGCCCCTCATGCACACTGCGTGTCGTATAATGTATTTAACATTACATGCCAGTCTGACTGTCGGAAAATCTGAAGCTCACAGCCCCCTAATCTTACTGACCAAGCTACGCCCCTGCCTATCAGTGTAGCTTGTTGAATTAATAAAATTGATTTGTATGAGTACACCTAGTTTGCATTTTGTACCTTGTTTTTACAGTAGGGCCAGAGCTTGTTCCTATTCCAGCTTTTTCACATTGATGCAGCTGGTATCCAGCTCGAACCATAACACTGAGGCTTTGGCTGCGTGAGGCAGCTAGAACTTCAAAGTGTGCTTTTTCTGGCGCTGTGCCTGTTTGTCCTTGACACCAGCAGGAAATGTTATTTCCATTGTAAACCAACTGTGGGTGGCTCTGGGAGGTGGTTGTTGCTATTGTGCCATCCAGCTACCAGGTGGCACTTATGAGGGCCCTGACGGTTCCTGCATTTGCCCAAGGATTAACACAAAATACCCTCTGGTACATTGCACACCTTGCTCCACATCTCACTCTAGTCTTGGTTTCCACACCACCATGTGATGTCTTATGCTGCATCTACCTCTCAGCCCTCAAACCTTGCCAGGATTAGTTCTAGGAAGTAGAGCTCTGAGTGCTATCATGGCCCCTAGTCCCTATGATTTCACTGACCCACAGCTCTGCATAAAGAATCGTGCCTGACTCAGTCTCAGCCTTGCACATGAAGGCCCATACTTATCAAGGTTTTCCATCATCCTTGCCCCACACAAGGGCCACGTAAAACCTACTTGAGATTTAGCAAGCCACGCAAGTCTACCTTGGCTGGCCCTGCATGGCTTGATAAATCTAGGCTATCACAAGACAGTGCAAATCGATACCTTGCATTACTATTGCCCAGGGAAGTGTTCCATGGGTTCAGCATGGGTGTTCCCACTCATGCACACATGAATGTTGGCGCATTCCCAGATTTACCATTAGTGGTAGACCTGTGAATGTGTCAAAATTCTATGCCTCCCCAGTATCTTTATTTCTCCTCGTTCATAAGAGCAAAATGTCTTGAATGATTGTTTATGTGCAGAAAGGTGTCCCTTCCTTCACAAAAACAATACTTTCTGCAACGCAGGCACCCTTGCACCATGTTCAAGGTGCTTGCATTGGTGCTAGGCAGCCAAAAGTACGACAGCACTAGGAAAGGACAGAAATAACGCGCCGTATAAAGTTAAATAGAGCGCATTCCTGTCATTTCCCTTTCACGCAGTGCAGCAAGGTGGATTGCTGCATTGCACTGCATGAAAGATTGATAAATATGTCCCGAAATCTGTTGAGAAACTAGGTGGAAGCACTAAGAAAGATGGTGTTGAAATTCCTGGCAGTGAAAATTCTGTTCACGCCTCAGTTCTGGATAGTGCTAAAAACTGCTAAAGGTTCAGCAACATCCAGTGTAAAAATAACTCACTGCAAAGCTGAAGTCTGAGAGAATAAGATGGCAATCAGGTTGTATTATTATCAACCATAGATCTCAGCCCATACAGTTAAAATCAGGCATCTCCAGAAATGCACTTTTCTAGCTGTCCATGGATAGATTTTAAGACATTTGATGGACATGCTGGGTTAGTAAAGTACTCAAAGTATTGTTTCAAACAGTTGTTCTGTTGGGAAAAAATAGTTATGCGCTCTGCCCGCAGATAATCTCTTAGAGTTTTCACTCTAATGTAAAATAAACATCACTCTTGTCCCTCGAGTGATGCCTGCTACTGGCTTCCTTCCTGAACTCACAATGCTAACCCGGTTCTCAAAAATAAATTCTATTTTTATGAATTTTGTATGGTCCACAAGGAGATATTGATTTGAAAAACGTCTCCACATCACTTTTAAAATTCACAATCACGATGCTAACAGATAGAGGGACAGGCAGGGCTAGCCCATCCTTTAAATTTCTTCCACATTTTGCAATATATACCTTGTTTTGGGAGATTTATTCAGATCCTGTGTACCTGAAATGGCCTACCAAGCAATCTATAATTTTTCGGTGGTTGCAGGTGGAGGGCACTAGCATAGATTTTTGGGGAGCTGGGCTTTTTTTTCATGACCAAACTCTGACTCAGAGCAAGAACGAGAAAATCAGAAAAGGGACAATGAACGAGGAATAAAAAAAAGCGACAAAGGGAGAAATGAGGGATGAAAGAGAACCTGCAAAATTGAAATAAAGACACAGGGGGGCAGATTTACAAGCCCCTTGCGCCACTTTTGCGTCACTTTTCCCATGTTAAAAGTGACGCAAAAGTGGCGCAAGGGGCTTGTAAATTTGCCCCAGGAAGTTTATGGTGGCGGAAGAAAGAGACGTTACGTGGAATAAACAGTAGGCAGCCTGTATTTTCGGGAACCCCGACTCTTGGAAATACCAGGCTCCTAAAAAACGCTTTGGGCTCCTGCACCTATGTTTTTTTACTACTTGATCATCGATACAAAAGTAGTTAAGATTTATTTTTACAACCTTCCTGAAGGTCCATAGAAAACTTCGAAGCTTCATGAAGTTTGCAACATTTTTCGCTTTATAAATACCCAAGATAATCCTGACTTTTGCCCCAATTTATGTTGCACATACGCATATTTACCACTCATAAAATGGCATAGAAAATGGTATACTATGCAGGAAACATTATTCTTGTTCTACGCAATGTCACTGTGCATGGGACAGCTCCAGAAAAGATAACTGTGTAGACTAAGGGGCATATTTAGAAGGAAATGACGGAGCGTGGAGCTGTGGCAAATTTTGCAGTGACACACTGCCATTTTCAAATGCAGGAATGCTCTGTATTTACAACAAAACGACGCACCCCTGTGTTTTGCCTAGTGCTAAAAATGGCTCTCTAAGGCCAACGTAGTCAGCCTTGCGCCATAGTGCAACAGTGCCTGCGTTGCAGGGAATGATTGTTTATGTGCAGGAAGGTGGCCCTTCCTGCACATAAACAATCATTAACGGCGATTTGTTACTTCTCTGTGTGCTCCATTCTGCAGCACATAGAAAAAGCAAAAATGAGGAGAAATAAAAGTATTTCTCCTCGTTGCGCCATTCTAATGCCTACTTTTGCATGGCACTGCCTCAGATTTACACCTCCTTGTAAATCTGGGACAGCATCAAAAAGCAATGGGTGTTGTGGTGTAACGCCCACAGCAACAGCCATTGCACGCCCCTTTCACGCAGATAGCTGCGTGAAAGGGCACCATATTTACAAAGAGGTGTTAAGCCACAAAAAGTGGCTTAACGCCACTTTGTAAATATGATGCAGTGCATTGCGCAACCGGAACATCGAAAAAAGTGACCTTCCGGTGACGCAATGTCCTTGTAAATATGCCCCTAAATGTCTGTTTATGATTATTTATGATTTGCTGCTTGGCTGTGTTTGACTGTAGTGAAAATCATTTCACTATGCACACTATGCACCGAAAAGCATATAGCAAAGCTTAGGCGAAGGTGAAAGTGAAAGTAAACCGGGAAACTTTGCAGAAGCTTAATATGTAGAACTTTGCCAGAGAAAAAAATCTTTGAACACTCACACTAATTGTGGTGTGTCCGAGCTGTGTATCAACTGTGATTTTTGTAGGTAATTAATGAATGTATCAACCCTAGGGCCTTTCTACCACGTAGAGCGATCTGACAGATTGGGGGTTCTTCTCCAGGTGGGTGTTTTGCCATGCACAATCAACAGGATGTTCTGCAATGTTGCATGAGTAAAAGATGCCCAATTTTTGGCCAACTGGATTGTCCTTCTGTTTCAGGCAACTTCATTGGCAAAACAAATTCATTTCACGACCTTTCTGCACCTTGAGAAAATTGTTGTGTGTGAGTCACCTAACTGGATTTTCTCCAAAATACAAAGGCACTGCAGAAAATCGCTGGTCTGCGCACTCAGCGACAAGCATTTTAGGCTAATGAGAATCAGTGAGGGCTATAGAACTGAACAATAGCCTGAGGGTTTCGAAGCAATTTGTGCAATATGTGATGTGTGTGCATGTGTGTGGTTGTGTTTATGTGAAAATGTGGAAGAGGAGCTTGAATTGTTCTTGCTTGTGTAGGGTGTAGGAAGCTGGCGATGTATATACTATACCATAGTAAGGTATAGTGTGCACAGAGTCCAGAGGCTTACAGAGGTAAAAGTAGATAATACCTTACTCTCTATGTGTGGTAGTGTGGGCGAGCAGTAAGGCTTTATCAGAGGGTAGTGTTAAGCATTTATTGTACACACTCAGGCAAGAAATTATGTCACACACTGAAAGACTGAACTCAGACCAATTGTTTGTATCAAATATATTTCTTTAGCTGTGTTTTATTTTTAGAACCAAGCATGACTTGGTGCAGGTAAGTAGAATTGCACTTTTCAAGATAGATTGATCAAAACAAGCAAGCTGGATGAAATTGACTTTGTTATAGGTTTGTAAAATATTTAAAGACAATTGATATTTGTAACTACTTTGTGATTACTTTTTAGATTACTCTTGAGAGTACTTTTTGGATTACTTTTTCAACTCAGTGTGGTATGCCTAGATATCACACTGGGACATTTCCTAGACATAGGTCAGTAAAACACTTTTGCATTAAAACACAGTTGCTTAGGTTTCCATTCAAACACAACTCAACTTTTTCAGAGGAAAAACAGTCAATGCAGTCCTATGAGGAGTAATGTGATTATCAGTTTGCAGGTAAGCAATCAGTGTTTGGGGTTGAGTTTCTGGGGTTAGAACAAGGGTTCCCCCAGGGTCAAGGATGCACTCAAAGTGCACCCTCAGCGGCACTAGGGCGGCTGGGTGCAGAGTGCTGAGGCCCAATATTAGCCTATAGGGTTAGGCGGCCGTCGGTTGGTGGCTGCTTTCGGGCAAGCCACAGGGTTGAGGGAGCAAAGCTCCTAGGGTTAAGCTCAGGGCAAAGGGTAATCTGAGTTTGCACCCACAGCGGCGGCACAGGGGCATCCAGGTGCAAGGTGCTGATTTGGCGTCGGGTGCCCTGTTGTTTTCAATGGAATGTCGGAACAAATACTGCAGGTTCGGGGAGGGAGGCTTCTTTGAGGCGACCACCGGTTGGAGAGGTAAGTTGGGATTCAGGGGGTTGTCTGGACACCCAAGGCTGTGGGGCATTGAGTGCAGAGGTGTCTTTGGGCGTCGGCTTTCCTTTTTTTAAATTTTAAAAATGCTTTATTAAAAAGAATAAAGAACAAGAAGCATTTACAACACATGAAAAGAATCATCGTTAAAACAGTCCAAGCAAATATTGAAAAATGAAGGAATATGAATAGTACACCAGTTTAGTAAATAAAAGAAAGAAAATCAACATATAAAAAGCATGAGAAGTAAGCGTAACATATAATAATAAACGATGACCCTAAAACTTGCATTGAAATATATAACTGTAATGTTGAAACAAATGCATTTTAATCATTTTTATAAGAAAGGAAGAAGAAATCAGTAAAGAAAGAAAGGAAAAGGAAAAAGGAAAGAGAAGAAAAGAAAAGGAGGAAAAAAGAGAAAGAGGAAGAGAAGATATAATGCAATATTTGAATTAAAGAGCGAGCAATTAACAACCATGCAATAATAAAAGAAATATCTAATAAACATTCTAATCTTTAAGGGGGTCATAGTTCATAACCTTAGACATCGAGCCGATCATTAAAGGAAGAGAAGTAGCATGAGCTCGATCCAATCTATGATGATGACATAACAGATTCCACCATCCAATATAAGTAATTTTAGTAGTATCCTTCCAATTAGTTGTGATTATTTGTAAAGCCAGAGCAACTATCAAGTCAATGAATTTCCCGACCATTATGTTGGGAACTCCAAAGGGGAGAAGAGCCCCCCAGAAAAATGTGCAGAATATCAAAAGGAATGCTTGTAGACAGCATTTCGTTAAGCTTATCCCATATACGAAGCCAAAGCTTATTAACTAAAGGGCATTTAAAAAACATATAGAAAAGATCACTACTATCATAAGCACAAGACCAACATTTAGGAGTATTAGAAAGTTTGAATTTATATAAACTCATAGGGGTAACATATAATCTGTTGTAGAAATAATATAATGTTTGGGTGGTGCTTGCTGAACTAGAGGAGGTAGGGATCTTGGCCCAAACTGATTTTCAAGTTTGAGCCGAAAACTCATGCTGAAGGTCAGTTTCCCACATTAGCTCTGTTTTGGATTTTGTATTGAACTTAGAGGAACCAATCAATAACTTATATCAGAGGCCTTCAGTTGAGAGGAAAAATCTATTGAGGAAGAGGGAGGCTGTGTGTTTGAAGCAATATCAGGTTATTGAGAAATATAAGGGAGAAGAAGAGGTTTAAGGCACTGATAAAGAGATGCATAGTAAGTAGATATATTGTCTTTTTGCTGGATGCCAGAGAAATCTAGCAGAGAGCCATTAGAGAATAGTTGTCCTATGGGTATAATTCCCTTATTGATCCATTCTTTCCACGTTTAGTTTTATGTGTTTATTGTACCAAATTGGAGTTTGTGAAATGTTTTCGGAGCAGGAAGGGATAATTAAAGGCTTAACAATAGCTATAGAATGAGTAAGTATTGGAGAAAGAAACACCTTGGGGGGTTGAGTAATGCAAACTACCTCCTTGAAAACAAAGGGTGTAAATTGCACGTGTTCCAGTTGCCCCCCAGACTGTTGATGAGTCTGTAGGGGTTTCCGAAAGGGAAGTCCAGATATGTTTCAGTGTGAAGGTCGAATGATATAATCTAAAGTTGGGAAAGTTAACCCCACCAGTATCTTTGGGCTGCTGAAGACAGGTTAATGAGATTCGAGATTTGCGCTTATTCCATAAAAATTGAGTCAAAGATCGATTAATAGTTTTGAAAAAGGTATGTGGAAGAGAAATTGGAAGCATAGACAAGTAAAAATGTATGATTGGTAGCAACATCATTTTAATTGTAGCTAGCCTACCCGACCAAAAATAAAGGGGACCAACCCTCTATCAGCGAAGTGATTTTTGTCATAATTTCGTTAAGGTTAATTTTAATAATTTCTTTAATATTATTGGAATATAAGATACCTAAACATTTAATACATTTTGAATTCCACGTGAACCCAGAATCTTTAAACATATCCAGAGGACAATATTTATTTAGGGGTAGAACCTCTGATTTATCTATATTGAGTTTGTATCCCGAAACTGCAGAATATGTATTTAATAGTAAAAAAACTCAGGTAAAGATGTACTAGGGTTGGATAGCTATAACAAAATATCATCAGCATACGCTGTGTATTTTATATCCAAACTTTTAAATTGGAAGCTCGTCAAGGCTGGAGATTGGCGAATTGTTTCTAGAAAGGGTTCTAATGATAAAATAAATAAAAGTGGGGATAAAGGGCAGCCCTGACTAGTCCCTCTATGGGGAGGAAAGTAGTTGGATTGTTTACCATTAACCCAAATAGAGGTAGAGGGTTCGGAATATAGTAACTGAATATATTGAAAAAAATTAGGACTAAAACCATGCCATTTCAATGCACCAAACATAAATTCCCAGTTCACCCAATCGAAAGCCTTCTCAGCATCGAGAGTTATGGCCACTAAAGGAGAATTAAGTTTAGAGGCTAAATGGATGATATTAAGGAAGGTTCTGAAATGATCTGAAATAGATCTTCCCTTCACAAATCCAGACTGATGTATATCGACTAAATCAGGAATAACAGTTAAGAGGGAGTGCCACTAATTTAGTAAAGATCTTACAGTCTTTATTAATCAAAGAAATAGGCCTATAATTGCTACATTGAGAGAGATCTTTATCTTTCTTAGGAAGTTAGCAGAGCATAGCCTGAGAGAAAGAACCTTGTGTCAGTCCTGTGGTCAAAAAATGAGAAATAAGAAGTAATAGTTTGGGGATTAAAAAAATTCTGAAATGTAAGTAAGAGTGTATAGTAAAGTCATAAGGCCCGGGAGTTTTATCTTTTGAAAGTTGATTGATAGCATTTAAAATTTCTTGCTCTGAAAATGGGGTGTCTAGAGAAGACAAATCTACGCTGCTATCAGAAGTTTTAGGGATGACTGAAAAAAGGCATCTAATAGTTCAGTTGAAGGAGATGATTCTGGGGTACATAGCTTTGTGTAGTATTCAGAAAAGCACTCCAATATTTTGGAGTCGCCAATATGCCTGACCCCGGCTGAATTTGTTATAGCAACAATCCTAGATTTCTGCTTTCTTATTTTAAGGTAATTAGCCAAAGTTTTGCTAGCCTTACCATACATTTTCGCATTAAAACGAAGTAGACTATCACAGGCATTGTCCCAAGATTGTTGTATTGCATCTTGGCCTTAATAAGTTTAGGTAAAGTATCATTGCGATTAGAGGAGAAATATTCATGTTCTAAAACTTTAATCTGATCTAAAAGTTGCACAGAGTCTCTAAGAGCCTTCCTCTACTTTTTTGCTACAAAATCTATTATGAAGCCCCTTGCAGTTGCCTTGAAGGCGTCCCAGAAAAAATTCATTTGTATGTCTGAGGTAAGGTTATTCGTAAAAAACTCTTGTAGAAATATTTTAAATTGGTCTGTAAATTGTTGGTCCAGCAGAAGGGAGTTGTTAAATCTCCATCTGCGAGTGGGAGTAATGGAGTTAGGATAGTCCAGGTCTACAATGACAGGAGTATGGTCCGAAATGAGAATTGAACCTATCTCGGTATATGTTAGAAATTGAAGATTATGCTGGGTAAAAAATATATAATCTATTCTAGAGTGAGAGGTATGAACAGGAGAAAAGAAAGTAAATTCTAGGACATCAGGGTGTGATGCTCTCCAAACATCAACCATCCCTCTAGAGGGTATGGTTTTTTGAAAGGCTCTGTGCATTTTAGTAGGAATAAATCTAGTCTGAGATCTACAATCTAAAAAGGGGTCCATAAGTTGATTACAGTCTCCCCCCACTATGAGATTCTCTGAAGTATGGGAAGATAACAGAGAGGAAAAGTCATTCCAGAATAGCAAATCTACTCCATTTGGTCCATAAACATTACAAATCGAAAATTGTGTGTTATTTATCTTAATATCTAACAAAAGCTATCTGCCAGCATCATCTTTAAATTAATTCAACAGCTGAATATTTAACAATTTATGAAACAATATAAGGACACCATTTTTGTTGTTTACAGCTGGGGAACTAAAAACACCCCCAAGCTATTGTCTTCATATGGAAGCTATGTCTTGCTCTTTATGGTGAATTTCTTGTAATTGAGCAATTTGACAATTTAATTTTGATAAATGAGACAATACCCTTTGCTTTTTAACCAGGTTACGAAGACCTTTAACATTCCATGACACAATACATAAATTACTCATGGAGAAGAACCTAAAGAATATTGAGAGAACCAACAGCAGAAAGACTTTACATTCAAAACGAAATATATCCATCCATAAGGAGTCCGGTGGAAAATGATGGAAGACCATGAGAAAAAATTACAAAAAGAAAGTTCACTACATAGCAGAAAAAAGGGAAAGGGAAAAGTTAAAGAGAGAAACAAGAGAAAAGGGGATAAAGAGTAAGGGGAGAACTAGGGAAGAACAAAGTCTCCCCTGATATAAATTGAAAGAAGAGATGACAGAAAGCCATAGGACTTTAGTCATAAGAATAAAGAACAAAAAATACATTAATGCTGAAGGGGAGGGGGGACGAGAAGAAAAAAAGACACCGCTCAAGGAGACTGAAACACCAAGATTAAATGAACATAATATCAACAAGTGAGGAGGGAACAATGTAAAACGAGAAAACATAACCCTCATAGTGCTATTGGGACTTACCAAACAGTAAGGGAACAGCACAATCAGAACAGAACATAGACAGTGGACTAGGAGACGCCACTGAATGAGGACATCGACATCAAAACAAGAGGGAATCAGGGACCTGCAAAAGAGAGAAAAATTTAATTGGCAACATTTTAAGAGTTACTCCATGACTTCTCCCTTATGCATATGTATAAATTTCTTGAGCTCTGTGGGGTCTGTAAAAGTGACAGTCCTGTCCTTATACGTGACCATGAAAGAGCAAGGATGAATAAGGCTGTAACGAGCATTCATGGATCGCAGCATAGGTCTGAGATCTAAGAATTCCTTCCGGCGATGAGCTGTAGCTCTAGAAACATCTTGACTGAAGAAAATCTTTTGACCAGACCACAGCATTTGTTTGCGTTGTTTAGCCCCTGAGAGTATCAGCGTTGGATTTGAGTATTGAAGAAAATAGGCAATGATCCCTCGTGGTCTATGTGAGGTTGAAGCACTAAGGGGACCAATCCTGTGAGCCCTTTGGATATTGAGATCTGAAAGAGTCAGTAGACCCACTATTTTCGGTATATGAATCTTCAAGAAGTTGATCAGGTCGGGACCTTCAGAACCTTCTGGTATGCCATATATACGTAGATTATTGTGCCTGTTTCGGTTCTCCAAGTCCAGGACAAGGTATCAACCTTAGCGGCCACATCTTGAGCGTCGCTAACCCTCTGTTCAACCTCTGTAAGTCTAGAATCCAGATGAGACCATTTATCTTCAATTCTCTGAAGTGCCGTATGGGTATCTGCCATAGAAGGTTTTATTTTTTTCAACTCATCCATGATGTCTTCCAGAGTCAAAGGCAAAGTTGATTTGTTCGGAGAAGAGGGGTCTTTTTTGTAGCCCCTTTATTAGCATTGCCTCCAGGTTCTTTGCGACTATTAGCATTGGGGTTGCTAATGGAATGCGATTTAGGTGACTGCGCCATCTCCATAATTGAACTGAAGGAAACAGGCAAGATGGCGTATGTAATCCTTCAAAACCCACAAGGACAAGAAATTGCGTAACTTCAATGAACAAGACCAATAAAGCAGACCAATTGAATGACCAAAAAAGAGTTATAAAAAGTCTCTTGCAAGGATGACAATTCAGAAATGCCAATATACTTCTGTGAGGTCCACACTGTATGCATTTATAATAGTCATGCCGCCCATATAACGTGCCCGCAAAATGATGGAATCATGAGAAAGTATACAAAAAGAGTCTCTTCATTTTGGGAAGAATTCCCATGTTATTTCAGCTGACATTGTCATACAAAAGATGAAGAAAACTGTGGGCGCGTAAACACCTGAGGAGGAACAAGCTGAGAAGCTCGCAAAATGGTGGCTGTTAAACGGAGCGCACCGGGAGCGGCAAGGGAAAAACTAATAAAAGGAATATTAGACCAATTTAAGGTCTATAAACCTACCCCGCTGCTCCCGGGAGCCTCCGACGCCTTCCGCCGGATCAACAAGCTCGCACTGTGCCGGAAAGACTTCACTCCGTGTGAAAAGGATCCTTGGCGCGACGGAGAGAAACTAGTGAGCGGCCATCTTGTGTCGCTGCCGCCGCGTGCCTCCAGGCGTTGGGTTTCCTAACCAGCTCCGGTTGCGGTCGGGGGGACCCTCCAGATAGAGGCTGCAGACGTCGTCGGGAGGCTTGTGGTAGGTCAGGGATCACCAGATCCCAGGTCAGGATCGCTGGGGAGACCTCCTCGTGGTGTTGGGCACTCAAACTCGGGCCGTGGGCGTCAGGTGTAGAGTGGTGCAAACTTGCGCATTCAGCCGGAGCCAGAGTCTGGTTCTTGAGCAAGTCCCCTGCTCATGGGAGACAAAGTCTTTGAAGGGAAGGCAGGGCAGGTCCTCTGGGTTCTGGGGGCTCCTGGCCATAGGACATGCCGGGAATCCCCCGGAGGAGGTCGCTGTTGGGGCCAAGGCAGTTGGTGTCCTCCTCTTCTTCCTTCAGAACGGCTCTCCGGTCCTTCTTCTTCTTGCTTATCTGAGAAGGCAAGGTCGGGGTTGCCCCTAAATGCTAAATTTAGGGGCGTTTCAGGTAGGTACAGGTGGGGACCAATGGGTCCCTTTCTTGGGGTGGGTACACCCCCTATTATGCTACCCTCCAGTTGGAGGGGGGCATAAGCCTTTCTCTGGTTGGCTGGGTCCCCCATCTTCAAAATGGTAGGGACTGAGAGTTGTGCTTCACCTCGCCTCCCCCACCTGAGTGGTGGAGTGGCAAAGGTGAGCACACCTCTCCTACTATCTTGGTTTTCCTGCTGATTCTCCCTCCCAAAGTGGGGGTTAGAACCGGTGGGGGCCAGTTGCTGGGAGCAGCAATTGGCTGGGTCAGCTCACAAAGGCGGCAAGCCTTTGAAGTTTCCCCTTCATGGACCCTGCCCATCCTGGGGAGGAGGCTTGACACCTCTGCCCAGGATGTGCTTTGTTTCAGGACACCGAGAGCAGGAGGCTCTCGACCCAAGAGTCCAGAAACATGTCTGGGGGTGGCAGCTGGCGAGCAGCCACTCAGCCAGGACACTAGAGTTAGGTTGTTTTTCATGGGGCATCTCTAAGATGCCCTCTGAGTGCATTTTGCCTTAAATCCCACACTGGCATCAGTGTGGGTTTAATGGGCTGAGAGGTTTGATACCAAACTTCCCAAAATTCAGTAAGTTCATTATGGTGCTGAGGAGTTTGTAATGACAAACTCCCAGACCATATACTCTTTATAGCTTTACTTCACTTACAATGTCTAAGAAGGACTTAGACACTGTAGGGGTACAGGGCTCATGCACCTGTACCCTCACCAGTGGGATAGTGCACCCAGCTAGAGGGGTGTCCTATCTATACCATTGGCAGTGGGTTGTAGGCATGGCACACAGGTATGTGTGTCATGTCGACTCTTCACTTTTGTCTGCACCACAACACGCAGCCTTCAAGGGCAGTTTATGTGTGTTGAGGTACAGGGCCTCTAAGGGTGGCACTATATGTGCTGCAGTCCTTAGAGGCCTTCCCTGGTCGCAGAGCCCTTAGTACCCATGGTACCTTTTGCAAGGGACTTACATGTGGCCAGAGAGGTGCCAACTGGGGGTGCAAAGGTACAGTTTTAGGGAAAGAACATTGGCCCTGGGTACCTGGTTAGCAGGAACCCAGGGCACACTTAGTCAAAGAGCATCAACATCAGGCAAAAAGTGGAGGGCAACCACGCAAAAAGGGGCAACTCCTACATAGAGGAAGCCTGTGGAGCTCCTTCAAGTGTGGTGTGAGGTGAGTGTGGTGTGGGAGGTTGAGAGTGATTATGGCCGCCTGCTGGAAATGGCCCTTTTTGCAGAGTTATCCCCAAAGTTTTTGCTTCTTCCTCCTATTTTTACCTGACCTGCTGTTGTTGGCTTTTGGACTCTGGGCACTTTACCTCTAAAGTGCATATGCTCTCTGTGTAAATTGTGTTATGGATTGGTGTTTCCATGATTGGCATATTTGATTTACTGGTAAGTCCCTTGTAAAGTGCACTGAGAGTGCCAGGGCCTGTAAATCAAATGCTACTAGTGGGCCTGCAGCACTGATTGTGCCACCCACAGAAGTAGCCCTGTAAAGGTAACTCAGACCTGCCACTGCAGTGTCGGCGCGCAGTTGTAACTGCCATGTCAACTTGGCAAGTGCACCCACTTGCCAGGCCCTAATCTTCCCTTTTCTTACATATGAGTCACCCCTAAGGTAGGCCCAAGGTACCCCTGTGGGCAGGATGCTGTGTATGTTAAAGGTAGGACATGTCCTGGTGTGTGTGACATGTCCTGGTAGTGAATTACAGTGCATTTCGTTTTTCACTACGGAAAGGCTATCTGTCCCATAGAATAGAATGGGAGTTTATTTATAACATCTTATAAATATAACTTCCCATTGGGACCAGATAGGAAGATAAAGTTTAGTATGCCTGAACTCAGAAAATAAAGATGCATCTTTTAGTAAAGATGATTTTTATATTCTGTGTTTGAAAATACCACTTTTAGAACTTAGGTATTTTCTTGCTTAGCCATTCTATGTGCCTCTGCTGGTTTGTGTATTGACTGTCTGGCTTTGGAGTGACAGGGGCTCGGGAGGTGCATTCTCTCAGCTGGCCACAGGATGGGGGGGGGGGCTGATGTGTGTCCTACCTTTCCTGAATGAGTCAGGGCTGGGCTGAATAAACCTGGGCTGCATTCAGAGTAGTAGCAGGAGTTTTCACTAGCACCAGAATAGGCCCGGTCTGCATTTAGAGTGGTGGGAGGAGGTTTCCCTTGCACCTGAATAGGCCCTGTCTGCCTTGGACAATGCTATCTCAACCTCCTGCCGGGCAACTGGGCCAGAGAGGACAGAACTGGTTTTGGCTGAGCACATTCACTCTCTGCCTCCAGAGAACAAAGGATTTTGGTCCTGGGGCCCAGACCCCAGTATTTTAGATTACTGCTGAACTAAGGAACCTGCCAGGAGGAAGGGCTGGAAAAGCTGTCAGGAGGAACTGCCACTTGCTGCGTGCTCTGCTGGTTTGGCCTGCTGCTTGCTGCTTCTTTCTTGGGCATGGAAAGGACTGGATTGTACTTTCATCATCCTGCTGTTAGAGTTTTCTCCAAGGGCTTGAAGTAGAGTTTGCCTCCTGTTGGAAGTCTCAGGGATATAAAAGACTTCAGAGAACTCTTTTTGACCAAGAAGCAAAGCTGGAGAAGCTGTGAGGAGGAACTACCACTTTGCTGAGTGCTTTTCTGTGTTGGCCTGCAGTGCCTGCTTCTGTCTAGGGCAGTGAAAGGCCTGGACTGAACTTTCTACAACTTTTTTATTGAGTTTCTCCAAGGGCTTGAGGTAGAGCTGGCCCCCTGTTCAAGAAGTCTCAGGAACAGCAAAGACTTCATGTTCTTCTGCCATCAGCACTGGAGACTGTGGGGCCGATTCCGATCTCGGTCGGAGGCGCACCCAATACCATTCGGTCGGGAAAAAAGCCATGCGAATGCCTGTTTCCCGACCGATCCGTACAGCATACCGAACTAGTAAGTACGATGCGCACAACAGCACAGAATCCGGCCGAGTCGTACTCACCCAATCCAGGTCCTGTCCTCCGACCGAGGCGAATCCGGAAACGCAGAATCGAGTCGCACGGAAGGGAAAATGCAGCCCCGTCCGGCCGAACAAGTACGATGCGCTTTCCGTACGCGCCGAACCCGTCGCTACGCACGGCACGTCAAAGCATCCGGGAGAGGCGCACATAAGCTCCGATTCGCGCCACAACACGATCCACGGCTACGAGGCGAACACGCCAGCGACGAGGACGACGCGAAGCGACGAGGACGACGCGAAGCAACGAGAAAGACGAACGACACGAACCAACCATGAATCCCTTCGTCCCGATCATACCAATATTCTACATTTACTACCGGAACAGGCACGGACGTGTACGGCGCAGAAGGTAAGTCAGACACCAACCACAAAACACATACAACACATACACGACACATCACACACACACAGAGGGATGCAGAATTTACTTACACCAGCAACAGCAGCACCATAGGGGCGGGATGCCCATCACCAATGCCACATATGCACACAGGGGCCTGAATGCGCACCACCACCCCTACCCAGGGGGGGCCGGATGCCTACCACTACTACCACCCGTAGCCAGGGGGGTGCCAGATGCCTACCACTACTACCACCCTTACCCAGGGGGGGCTGGATGCCTACCACTATTACCACCCTTAGCCAGGGGGGTGCCAGAAGCCTACCACCACTACCACCCTTCCCAGGGGGGGCTGGATGCCTACCACTACTACCACCCGTAGCCAGGGGGGTGCCAGATGCCTACCACTACTACCACCCTTACCCAGGGGGGCTGGATGCCTACCACTACTATCACCCTTAGCCAGGGGGTGCCAGATGCCTACCACCACTACCACCCTTACCCAGGGGGGCTGGATGCCTACCACTACTACCACCCTTACCCAGGGGGTGCCAGATGCCTACCACTACTACCACCCTTACCTAGGGTGGGCTGGATGCCTACCACTACTACCACCCTTAGCCAGGGGGGTGCCAGATGCCCACCACCACTACCACCCTTACCCAGGGGGGGCTGGATGCCTACCACTACTACCACCCTTAGCCATGGGGGTGCCAGATGCCTACCACCACTACCACCCTAAGCCAGGAGGGGCTGGATGCCTACCACTACTACCACCCTTAGCCATGGGGGTGCCAGATGCCTACCACTACTACCACCCTTAGCCAGGGGGGCTGGATGCCTACCACTACTACCACCCTTAGCCATGGGGGTGCCAGATGCCTACCACTGCTACCACCCTTAGCCAGGGGGGTGCCAGATGCCTACCACCACTACCACCCTTATCCAGGGGGGCTGGATGCCTACCACTACTACCACCCTTACCCAGGGGTGCCAGATGCCTACCACTACTACCACCCTTACCCAGGGGGCTGGATGCCTGTCACTACTACCACCTCTACCCATGGGGGGCTGGATGCCTACCACCAACACCACCCCCACTCATAGGATGGACAATGCATGACACAACCAGCACACCACAACCTAGGGAATGCAAGAAAAAGACATCCCCCCAACACCATGACAAGCGTGTGCAGACTGTGTCAAATGCCTACAACACTGAACATGACTTTGAACATACAATGTGACCCCCTATCACATGTGCCACACATATATGTGTGTGGCCCCCACAATGCAAGCAGGCCATGACCATTGTGGCAATGGGGTCCAAACCCCCATCATCACAGTGACCAAAATGTAAGTGTGGGGTCCATAGCTGAAGCACATTTTGAACAGTGTGGCAATGGGGTCCAAACCCCCATCATCACAGTGACCAAAATGTAAGGGTGGGGTCCATAGCTGAAGCACATTTTGAACATTGTGGCAATGGGGTCCAAACCCCCATCATCACAGTGACCAAAAGGTAAGTGTGGGGTCCATAGCTGAAGCACATTTTGAACAGTGTGGCAATGGGGTCCAAACCCCCATCATCACAGTGACCAAAATGTAAGTGTTGACAAAGAAAGAGCTCCAACTGCCAAACTGCATGGATGATTCCAGGTCACAGAACATAAAACACATCAGTGGCAAAGTAGTGCATGTGTCCCATTGCAACATAAATTGGGGGAGGCAAATACTGCAGTGCAAATAAGACATACCTTTTGCCATGTGCAGACAAACAACACCCATGGGGGCTGACACTGTCAACATTCATCAATGACACAATGACAGAAGTGACCATCAGAATGCAGACCCACATATTTGCACCAATGGGCACACAAATGCAGATACCCTGTGGAGACTGTAGATGTGAGGTGAACAGATACCATACCATGGCAGCAATGGGACACACAAACCATGATCATTGTGCTGACCGATGACCTAGGAGTCCCAGGGACAGCAGGGGAAACCCACCAAACTACATACAGCCAATGGCACACCCAAGATATGCCAATGCAGTGGTGCAGATGCTCAAACACAAACAGGCAGACCCACACTGCACATCATACACAACAGGTGAGGGGGGGTGCCAGTGTCCCCAGGCAACCACACAACACATGAGGAGACCTGAATACCAATCATACAGATGTGCATACAGTGCCACACAAAGGTAACCCATGGATCCAAATCCCCTATGTGGGCAAGCAGGCATTGTCAGATGAGAGGGAGCACAAATCACACATGTCACACAGGCACGTAGGAACAGCAACTGACACAGCAAGACACAGACACACCACAGCACTACCCCCAGGGCCCCCACAATGTGGTGACCCTGGGCTGCATTACAATCCCACTGTGATGACAAAGCTAAATGTCGTTCACACTGTGAACCACAGTCATGTGTCCTGAGCAACAAACTACCATCACACCTACACAAGCACAAATCAATCAGCACGGCCAGTAAGCCAAGGCCAACATGGAGGCAGGGGCCTAGCCGGGCAACAACTCTCATCTGCACACACTCAACACCACACCCCTCGACCTCCAACAATGTGCAGCAGTGAAGCACACATGCACTGGTGACATTGCACATGCACCCATGACTATTCCAGGGTTGTGGGTGGGAACCAAGGTGCAGAAACACATCACACATGGCCACTCAACAAGACTCCTGAATGTCTGACACACTGCACACTAAGCTGTACATGGACATGACGGCAATACCACACCAACCAATGGGATCCCAGCCACAGTCACACACCAATGAAGAAGCCAAGGTCACCCACAAAGAACACACATAGACAACAACCAACATTGCAGCCCGGACCCTGAGGAGTGCCAGCAGTCACACACACAACGTGTCACAATCACTGAAAGATAACACAAACTGGAAATCACATGACAGGGGCAAACAACAAGTGCCAAGGGGAAACCTGACTGTGACCCATCTGCGTCTGCACACAAACTCAGCCCTGACAGCAAACACACCTATGGGTGACACCCTGATGACCAGTAATGTGCCATGCACCCACATCACAGAGAACCCAGGGAGAAGACTTTGGGGGAACATAGGTCAACTCAGCAAGCATCACAAACAGGTACAACACTAGGGATCACAGCTAAACGGAAGTGAACACACAGACATGCTCATACAACACACACCTTGGGCGCAGGCAATGTCACAGGAGTACACACTGCCATGAGGGGACTCCACTCCTGTGTGAGGAAAGCTATGCCATATGTTGCCTCAGTAGGGCCCCATCATGTCAGCTGAGCACTTGGTCACACAATCAACAATTAGCACCAAATGAAGGCTCCCGTCACATCAGCCTGGTCATGGAAGTGCCAACGAAATCATCAGCACAGATCCAACACACTTGTATAGCAATGTTGCACTGACAACACAGATGAGTCCTTCCCCATTGATGCCCAAACCTGCATGTCCAGTGGAGATGGCCACACGGTCAGGGAAGTAGACGAATTGAACAATGGCAGGCACAACAGATGTGCAGGGGTGGAAGCCACAGATGTGAAATTGCTAATGTAAGTAGGAAATCCCATTGCCAAATACTGAACACATGACACCCTCAGATGCTGCTATGGATGACATGGATACACCACAGGATAGGACACATTCCCCCTGGACCACATGGGTTCCTGCACAGTAACACTTCATTATCATGAGACCAAATATCACCATCACTGCAGCAAGGGCATGGTTAGCATCATCAACAACATGTACATCAGAAGCATAAGCACTAGAGAACAGAAAGTTGCTTTATTCAGCATATGTGTGTAATGAAAACTGAAAGTCCAGAAAAAACACAAAGGCCAATGGCCAGTCCATTGTCAAAGTCCAAACAGGGTGACAGTGGCAGATGTCACCCTACGCATGCCTGCACTGCACAAAACCAGGGACAATCCACTAGGAGGGGCAACCGGGGGCAGGCCACGCACCGCAGGGACAGGATCAGGGCTCACCAGGAGGAAGCAGGGAAGGGGTGGTGGGTGCTGGAGAGCCACTGACAACTGCAGTGGAGGTGTCTGACATGGTGTGTGCCGGCACAACTGGGGGCATGACTCAGATGTTGTGGGTGCCGGCACGACTGCAGTGGACCCTGCAGATGGAGTGGACAGGTCCGCCACTGCAGTGCCCAAGTCAGACAGGGTGGTAGTGGACTCCACTGCAGTGCCTACCACCAGGGGAGGAGAATGGGGAACAGGCAAGGTGGGCTGGACAGAGGGGAGGACACCCTCACCACATCAGTGGCACAGACAAGCGCAGCGGGGGTGTGGTGCCGGGAGAGCAAGTGGCAGGGGGAGAAGGCCAGATCCTCTTGGGGATGGTATATCTGTGGGTGGGGGAACCTGGGGCAGGGTGTGGTGGGGGCACCTGTGGAGTGGGGGCCTGAGGGATGGAGGAAGGAGACCTGGTACCTGAGCTGCAGGGCGGCGGCGGGGTCTTGCTCTTACGACTCCGGGGGACTTGCGGGTGGGGGCCTCAGTCTGTCTGCGCCTGGGGGAGGGTGTCCGGGGGCGAGGGGCACTCTGCTCCATGTGGGTGGGCTTCCTCTTCCCCCTGAATGCTGTATCAGCTGGATCAGAGGGGAAGAGGCCGAGGTCACTGAGGAAGAGCCGCTGGGTCTTTGGGGTTGCAGGTGAGGCAAGGGAGGGTGCTTTGGAGGGAGAGGCAACTGAGGACTGCGCAGTGCTCGTGGATGCGTGTGTGTGTTCCAGGGCCCCATCCCCTGTGAGTCTGGTTTCAGTCCCCTGACTGTGCATGCGTGTGCGTTTTGTTTGTGGCGTGTGTGTCTGTGTGCTGGACGTGTGTGTGCTGGTGTGTGCCTGTGCCGGTGTGTGTGTGCTTGGGACGGGTTAGGTGCTGGGGAGTGTGGATGGAGCAGAGGCAGGAGGGGTGAGGGACTGTCTGAGGAGGGACACTGCTGCCGTCAGGGAGGAGTCCATGGACCTATTGCCCCTCTGTAGGTCAGACATGCCCGATGAGATGCCCTCCATGAACGACAACAGCTGAGTCAACAGAGCGGTGTGCGCATGGAGGACACTCAGCATGGCTGTCTGCCCTACATGGAGCTGGTGAAGGAGGTACACAGACTCCTCACTCAGGGCAGCAGGGGACACAGGGGCAGGGGGTGCGGTGCCTGGGCCAAAGGAGACACGCTCCCGAACATGGGAGCCTCCACGGACCTGGGGAATGGGAGCCGATGGGAGGGCGGTGGTGGTGCTGGTGGTGGCGGGGACAGCAACACTAGCTGGGGTGTGATGGCTGCTGACACCCGCCTCCATAAGGGAGTCATCCTCCGAGTTGCTCTGGTCCTCAGCTGAGGTGGATGGTACTGAGGACTCCTCGGTGTGGCTCCCCTCGCCCTCCGTGCCACTGGGTCCCTCCGACCACTCCTCGGCTGCTGACCCAGTCTGGCTCTCCGGCTCCTCCTGGTCCGTGGAGCTGTCCCCTTCCGTGGCCGTGGATGTATCTGCAAACAATGGGGAAACAGACAGACATCAGTCACCTGCACCAAACGCACACACCACTGTGAGCACAGCACATTACAGAGCAAGCCCTGGCATCATTAGTTGAACATTGCTAAAAGTGCCCTAACTGAACAGGAGAAGCCAATTGTCAGTCTGATGCCAACCATGGCACTCACATCCCACATGGCCTTGCACCCATCTGTCTGGTGTCTGTTGGATAGCAACACCCCAGTGTGGACACATGCACCACCTACACAGTAGTTGGACAGTGCAGAGGACACGGTGTAGCATGTGGACATGCACACATCACAACTCTTGCCACAGACAGTACAGGTTTCCGGATGAAAGGGATGCCCAGAGTCAAATAGGAAATGCATGTGATGCATACCAGCGACAGACACCCTGATGCACCCATGTCCTGTTAGCCATCGCCACAATGGTGTGCATGTAGCACATGTCACTCCCCTGCAGGATCACCAATAAGTAGACACATGCCATGGCGGAGGCATGACTGCTAAGTCATACATCACTGTCTCAGTGATGTATGACTTGGCAGCCAGACAACAACACTCTGCACTGTGTCACAATAGTAGGTCATGGGGAATGCAAGTCCTGGAGCTGCACAAGTGCACATGTACATCCCCCACACAACACATCATCTTAACCCTCATCTGTCCAGGTCATACCGATTGGACATATGGGAGACCTGTGACACTACCCTCTGAACCTGAGCCCCTCACAATCTGCTGTGAATGGGAAACAGCTGCCTGAACTTCACATTCGCATACCCCAGTCTGCACGGGCAGCTGATCAAACACCTATGTGACACACAAGTATCGTCTCCTATGGTCACATCTCCAGTGGCATGCTGAGCCCCTACCGAGAAACACCCCAGCAGTCCTGGCAACAAATCCACAGCACACTGACACAGAGGCAGACACCTGAGGGGTCAAATCACTGCGCACAATGTGTCAGCTGATACACGGGAGTGGGAGTACAGAGTGCATTGCATGGCCTGGAGTAGGCATGACTGTCCTGCCCCACATGAATGAGGGATGAGCCCTGGACAGTGGATAGCTGGCTATGTATGTGTGACACACGTAATCTGCACACTCCTGGGGCCCAAACATTGTTCCCACACGCTGCATGGGCGTGTGACACATACCCCAGGCACATGTGGTGGCTCAGCTCAGCAAGTGGACCGCATATCAAAGCAACACGCAGATTACATGTCCGAACACAGGCGTTGTGTGAACAATGGACCCACCCATGATGCCCACAACAGAGTTAGGAAACAGATGCTGTCCCCCACCTTGAGTGAAACAAACTGCAAGGACACAGTCCCAAGTGACACAATTCCCTGAATGTAAGGGCCACACCTGGGTATCAGATGAGGAGTGGGCAGTGCACAATAGAGGGACATGGCTCCTGGACAACATGACTGCTGTACTGTGGCAGTTTAACCAGGCCAGAGGAGGGCACATAGCATGTAATACAGAGTTCACAGTGCAGTCTCTGACTCACCCCCTCCTTGCTGCTGTCTGGCCTTCAGCTGCCCATCCAGGTCTGGAAACACCACCGCCAGGATCTGGAGCATGTGGGGGGTCAGGGTCTGTGTTCCGCCCCTCCTGCGAGGAGGCGACAGCTTCAGCTGGACCCGTGCAATCCTCCGGGTCCAGCCCCGAAGGTCCTGCCACCTCTTCTGGCAGTTGCGGATCCGGCGCTTGTAGACCCCCACGGACCGGACAGCCCGGACGATGTCCTTCCAGATCTCCTGCTTCCGATGGGCATTAACCTGTCAGGATGACAAAGTGAAAAGGCCATTACTACACATGCAACATATCCGTGCATGACACAGTTGTATATACATCTCTCAATCACAGGGGCACATGATGTACACAGGCAGTGCAACGCTGCCCATGGACAGTTTGCCAGAAGTCACTACATGGTATCATTGCATGGGAAGTAAAACCTTGTTCAAATGCACTGTCACTGCACCATACCTGTCCAGTGCATGTCACTACACACTATGGGGGTGACAACTACTCAGTGAGCCTGCTAGCCAGTGGCGTGCAGACTTTCAGCCTTGCTAGTCAGACAAAATGCACATTCAGAAAGGCAGTGCACAGAACACTCACCTGCTCCCCTGGTGTCCCATACAGCTTGCTGTACTGTGGAAGTAGGCTGTCCAGCAGGGCCTGGTTCTCCTCAAGGCTGAAGGCTGGGGCTCTCTCCACAGTACGTGCCATTGCAGGGTCCAGAGGGGGCAGAGACAGCAGCAGTGCAGTGGCAGATGTCGTCCTGGAGCATGTAGTGCAGGCAAGTGAGCTCTCAGGGGAACAGCCAGCAATATATATGTGCTGGAGAGGCAGATACTGTCCCATGTGTCCAAAGTGATAGGTCCAAGTCGTTTGCATCTTCTGAATCTGGCCAATCCATGGAATAGCAGCACCAATACACGCCCACAGCATCATTCAAATCTTCAACTTCATGACATACATGATTTTGCAACATTGTTGTGGGTGACCAACTGAATTTCCAGCAACCGACTCGTTCGAATTTCGAAAACGCGTCCGTTGCCAGGCTAGGCCATTGTCAATGGGTGAGCACCGATCGGTCCATTGCGGTACAACGCGTACAGGGGTACAACGCGTACCCGCACACATTGAATGCAATGGGCCGGCCGGGGGCACCGATCGGTCCTTTGCTGATCAACGCGTACAGGGGTACAACGCGTACCCGCACACATTGAATGCAATGGGCCGGCGGGGGCACCGATCGGTCCATTGCGGTACAACGCGTACAGGGGTACAACGCGTACCCGCACACATTGAATGCAATGGGCCGGCCGGGGGCACCGATCGGTCCATTGCGGTACAACGCGTACAGGGGTACAACGCGTACCCGCACACATTGAATGCAATGGGCCGGCCGGGGGCACCGATCGGTCCATTGCTGATCAACGCGTACAGGGGTACAACGCGTACCCGCACACATTGAATGCAATGGGCCGGCCGGGGGCACCGATCGGTCCATTGCTGATCAACGCGTACAGGGGTACAACGCGTACCCGCACACATTGAATGCAATGGGCCGGCCGGGGGCACCGATCGGTCCATTGCTGATCAACGCGTACAGGGGTACAACGCGTACCTGCACACAGTGAATGCAATGGGCCGGCCGGGGGCACCGATCGGTCCATTGCTGATCAACGCGTACAGGGGTACAACGCGTACCTGCACACATTGAATGCAATGGGCCGGCCGGGGGCACCGATCGGTCCATTGCTGTTCAACGCATCCCTGTACAAGTGACTGGCATATGTCACCATGCCTGTCTCAGATGAACATATGCCAGCCACAGATAGCTCCCAGGGAGTGAGGGGCACACCTACAACACGACAGCCTGTCCAAACTGTATCATAAGGCATGTAAGGCTGCATTTCCTATTGTGTGTATGTTGGTGTACATGTTGTCCTGTGGGTGTCACCTGGGGGCAGCCACCCCCAGGCTGTGCACGTGTTCATGGGGACAGGATCCTGGGTGTTACGTGTACATGACCACTGTGATGTGCAACTGTTCATATCTGTGCATGTGCCATGGTCACATTTCACGGTGGTGTATGTGTATGTCATGTCACATACCCCGTGAGTCCCATGTGGGACGGTATGTTTGAGCCAGGGTGTCCCAGTGGCACAATAGTGATGGTCCTCCACAGTCTGTGTGCATGTAGTGTTTACAATGTCTCTGATTTCATGTGCACAATGGGAGACAGTCTCCACATCCACGTTGTGTGTGCATGGACTTTGATGTTGTGCGTGTGTGTGTCACAGACGTCCATGTCTGTCCTGCAGTGGCAAGTGGGACCACTACCTGTGGGGGTCATGGTTGTTTTGCTGTGGTGTATACCTGATACTCCATGTAATGCCAGTGTCCATGTGGCAATACAGGGTCCCTGGGAATGTACCTGTCGTTGAGCTGTGATGCCTGGGGCACATCTGTCCTCACATGTCACTGTGGGGGGTGATTGTGACACGGCAGCAGGAGATGGGAACTGTGACACGGCCTCATGATATCCAATGGGCCAACCTGGGACTTATTGATGCCACTTGTTGAACCGTGATGACAGATGTTGGCCATGTATGTACCATACATGTCCTTATGGAACTGCACACTTCATGTAGTTGTGCCTCATAATGATGTATGTTGTGATATTGAGTGTGTTCAATGCCGCATATGTGGGGTGACTGACAATCTTGCTTTCTTCTCCTCTGCACTGCAGGGCTCCTGCTGTCCATCGACCATTCCCAGACCTGGCAACGATGGTGGAACGGGACAGCATCCGACGGTACCGCTTCACCAGGCAGCTGATTGAGGATTTGGCAGTGCAGTTGGCCCCACATTTGCAGCCTGGCCGGCCGTATCCTACAGCGCTGACCCCCAAGGTGAAGGTGATGGCAGCCCTACACTTCTTTGCCACCGGTACCTTCCAACATACTGTGGCGACTGCTGGTGGGATGTCACAGACCATGTTGAGCCGTGTGCTCCGCGATGTTTTGGAGGCAATGTTGCTATTCCTGAACCGGTACATCTATTTCCCTAGACTGCAACGACTCACTGACGTGAAGAGTGACTTCTATGCCCTGGGGAGGATGCCGCATGTCATTGGCTCCATTGATGGGACACATGTGGCTTTGGTACCACCACAGGCCCAGGAGCAGGCCTACTGTAACCGCAAGCACTACCACTCGGTCAATGCACTGGTGGTGTGTCTTGCAGATATGACCATCACACACGTGTGTGCCCGTTTCCCTGGTTCAGCACACGATGCCTTTGTGATGAGGAGTAGTCGCATCCCCAGGATGATGGCACAGATGCAGAACCAGCGTGCCTGGCTTGTCGGTGTGTGCTGACTTTGTGCCATTGTGTGTGATCTGATCTGTAGTATTCCGCCCACTTTTCCAAGTCAGCTAATGTGCACTTGTCTGTCCGTAGGTGACTCGGGATACCCCTAATAACACAACCAGAGGGTCCCTGAATATACGAATACAGGGAGAGGGGGGCAGGGAATATCAAAGCAAGAACAAAACAAACCCTCTCCCTTTAACTACTTCAAGCAATGGGTATACCTCCTACAATAAAAATATTATCATTGTCCCAATAGATATGAAAAAAATTATTATTATTCTGTTTATATCAAAACATTTTCTTTATTTTGTATAATTTCCACATAAATTATTTATATAGAATTCTTGATCAGAACAAAACAAAAATAAACATAAACAAGACCCCACCTCAATGAAAAGGCACAATAACCATAACATGCACGCCAACACCGATCATACACATACATTCATATAAAAAACATAACTACACAATCACAAATACGTAATACATAAAATACAATAAATATATACAATACAAAAACATCAAATCACAATAACAAACAGAAGAAGCGCCGACGCGCGTTTCGGAGTGGAATTAGACCAACAATTCCTTCGTCAGGGCGCAGAAATATAGATGACTTGGTGGTATTAAACCATCCGATGGACCTTAACATATAGGTATTATGTATAGAGTGGGGTTCCTTATCACAGTATGATGCAGTATAAATATAAAATTAAACATATGAAGTAAGATAAGATAGATAATCCTAAACGAAGTATGCTTCAGCAATCCCACTTCTGAATCAAATATGCGGAAGGGGAAATACCGGTATGGCTCAACATCAGAAATCCAGAAGATAATAGCAAAAAAGAGTGGAGACGGACTTCACACAGGCTGATGGAACATACAAAAGAGACGATTCAATGAGTAAGTATCGGTAATGCCTAACCAATGGAAAGGCTGGCCTTAGTTCAAGTCCTCGGGGACATTCAAGGTCAATACTCCATTAGACCGATGAGCCGAGTAGTATTCCAATTCTACTGCCGATACGTCGAAAATTGAGCCGGACACGGAAGGTCTCTGCCACAGTCAGAGTCTCGGGATACCCCAACATGCCGTGGTTGCTGACACCCCTCAGGAACCCTGTGACACCAGCCCAGATGCGCTACAATGAGGCACATGGTCGGACCAGGAGAGTGATTGAGCGGACATTTGGTCTCCTGAAGAGCCGCTTCCGCTGCCTGGACAAGACAGGAGGGTCCCTCCCATATGCCCCAGCGAAAGTGTGCAAGATTATCATCGTCTGCTGCATGCTCCACAACCTGGCAGTGCGGAAGGAGTTGCCTCTCATCCAGGATGACAATGACCAACATCCGCCACCTGTGGAGGATCCTGGCCTGGACCACGATGCCAGTGATGATGATGATGATGAGGGTGATGTCCGCACACAGCTCATCACCAACTTCTTTAGCTGAATGTGAGTATCCTGAGGTGTCATGTCAATGATGTGAGTTGGCATGATATGTGTAGGTGGTGCTCTGGTGCTGTTGGAGTGTGTCCATGGGCTACTTGACTGGATGTGTGTAGCGATGTGTGCTTACAGGTGGTCTGTACTCCCCAACAGTGTTGACATGCTAACTTGGTTCTGGGTGGGTATCTTGTAACATGTATTGTGCATGAGTTTTGCTGTTCTGTCCTGTTCTCCATTGCTTTTGACTGTGTGTCATTTCTGTCCTTCACAGGGTACTTTCAGATTCGTTTGGTCAACTGTGTCCACCGACGACGTGATTGTACTTCCAGGGTGGTAGCTGTTGTGTCCCTACAGGTGATGTGCGCAACACCCATGGACTTCCTTCCTTCTACAGTTGTTGACTGTGTGCCCGCTGCCAGGTGGTATTACCTTGCATCTGTAGTGGTTACGACATGTTGCAACTGTGTAATAAACCTGTGCTTCACTTTGTGATGTGCGTTGTCTGTGGTCACACATTTGACTGCCATTTGCTTACTGCACCTGTGGGCTACTTGACTACAAATGGGAATAGGTGTGGTGTCTGTGCATTGCACCGTCTTCCCTGGCAACATCAGTGTAGGCAATGAGTCAGATGGCCTAGCTGTGTATGTGTTGTGTAGCCCTGGTGGTGTGTCTCCCTCATATGTGTCACGTTGCCTTTACTCACATGCCTGTGTTGTACTTGCTGTTGCAGTTCGCATACACAGTGTAATTTTGCAGTTCATCATCCCCATGACAGCACCCACGTTGGAATCACAACAGAGGCAAGTATGGTGTATTAGTGTGTTTATTGTGATACATTTGTGTGAATAGTGCATAGGATGGTTGGTGCTGTACATATATCTTGCAATCAGAAGTTCCTAGGTGAATTGAAAGTCCTGGTAGACAAAATCCCCAGTATCGGGGCCACAGTTGTCTGAGACATTGGTCCAACTTGTACTCCCCATGTAATGTGTGGGAGTTGTGTTGCCGTCAACAGGGTGAACAGTTTGTGCACAAAGGTGAACATCCAGAACAGGTTCAGGCTTCCTGGGAGTTGCACTTGGCCATCGGCCTCTCACTTGCCCCTCCTCGGACGACCCCTCTTCTTTGGGGGGGCCCCTCAAGTACAGGCTGCTGCGGTGCAGGGGACTCTCCGCCAGAGTCATCCTCCCTCCCTGTGGCAGTTGCAGTTTGTTCAGCACCAGATGTTGTTGGCACACAGGGAGGTGTAGACTGGTTGTTGTTCATCTGGCGGAGGCATTGTAAAATGTCCCTGTGCACCGCCGTCATCTCTTGCAGTGCGTCCCACTTGGACTCCATGCGGGACATGTGTGAGTCCAAGCGGGCATGATGGGCAGCCTGCTGCTGTTTCATGTCTCTGAGGAGCCCCACTACCTGGCTGAGATCTCCGGTGCTGGACTGGTACGCATCGGCTATGCGTACCAGTTGTGGGTCATCATGCACACCAGCAACCTCTGCAAGCAGCGACCTCTGTCTCCCACCCCTCCCACCACCCCTGCCGACATGTGCAGTGCGTGCAGTGGCACGCACAGATGACCCTGGTCCCCCTTGGGGGTTGGTGGTGGTGGTGGTGTCCATGGCCCCACGTTGGTCCAGGGTCCCTGTGCTGGTGTTGCTCCTTGTTCTGTCCATGTCGGCAGGGATGGTATTTGTGGTGACAGTCGTTGGAGGGGTGGGTGCAGGAGGTGCAGCTGGTGGTCCTGCTGGTGCTGCAGCTGGTGGTCCTGCTGGTGCTGCATGTTGACTTGCACCGGATGTGCCAGGTTGGTCTTCTTCGTCCGAGGAGGGCAGAGGCTGTACGACACCAGTGAGCTCCGCATCCTCTTGAGCCTGGGACTGGGACTCCTCAGCGTCTGCTGCTGTGTCCCCATCATCACCTGTTTTTGGGAGACACACACAATGTATGTTATGTTTCTGCAGGCATCAATGGTTGACACACCTGACAGTTGTGACTGTGCCTCTGGGTGCGGGCCTGTACATTGCATTGTCCTAAGTCGTCACAGTCAGGGGTTGATATTGGTGTAGCACATTGTCCTGCATTATTTGGGCATTTCTATGTATTTGTTGGGGTGTGAACATGGTCTGCATTGGTTGTATTTGGTTGACAGCCGGCCCTCCTTCCCACCCAGCCAGTCAGTTATCCCACCATGGACTGTGCTTGCATTGCAGGGAGTGGAAGTTGTCTTTCAGGATGTCAGTCAGTGGTGTCCTGCTGTTGGTTGTTGCACAGTTGCCAGCAGGGCCTTGTGCTCCCCACAGCAGTAGCCAGTGTCAGCCATCTTGTCAGTCCTTATCCACTCCCTGTGATGTGAGCATGGTTCAGGGTGGTGTTGATGGGACAGTTGTGGGGGTGAGCTATGTCTGTGACTATGACTCCCATCATGCTATTGCCTCCACCCCACTTCCCAGCATTCCCATACTTACTTGCTTTTGTGGGGAGTTCAGTGTGTGTGGGTGTGAGAGCAATGGCAAGATGGCTGACAGTGGTGTCCTGCTGTTGGTTGGTGTGCAGTTCCCAGCATGCCCTTGTGCTCCCCACAGCAGTAGCTAGTGTCAGCCATCTTGTCAGTCCTTATCCACTCCCTGTGATGTGAGCATGGTTCAGGGTGGTGTTGATGGGACAGTTGTGGGGGTGAGCTATGTCTGTGACTATGACTCCCATCATGCTATTGCCTCCACCCCACTTCCCAGCATTCCCATACTTACTTGCTTTTGTGGGGAGTTCAGTGTGTGTGGGTGTGAGAGCAATGGCAAGATGGCTGACAGTGGTGTCCTGCTGTTGGTTGGTGTGCAGTTCCCAGCATGCCCTTGTGCTCCCCACAGCAGTAGCCAGTGTCAGCCATCTTGTCAGTCCTTATCCACTCCCTGTGATGTGAGCATGGTTCAGGGTGGTGTTGATGGGACAGTTGTGGGGGTGAGCTATGTCTGTGACTATGACTCCCATCATGCTATTGCCTCCACCCCACTTCCCAGCATTCCCATACTTACTTGCTTTTGTGGGGAGTTCAGTGTGTGTGGGTGTGAGAGCAATGGCAAGATGGCTGACAGTGGTGTCCTGCTGTTGGTTGGTGTGCAGTTCCCAGCATGCCCTTGTGCTCCCCACGACACAGCAACAGTGTCAGACATCTTTGATGGGCCTTTCCACTCTCTGTGGGATGTGCATGCGTGAGTGTGAGCTTGCTGGGCCATGTGGTGGGGGATGTAGAGCTGTGCCTACGACTCCCATCATGCTATTGCCTCCACCCCCCTTCCCAGCATGCCCATGCTTCCTTCCTTTTGACTCTGCTTCCCTGTGGGGTGGGCTGCCTGTGCTGACAGGATGGCTGGGAGTGTTGTCCTGGCAGTTGTTTGGCTAAAAGTCCAAAGAGTGTCCCTGTGCTTCACACAACATAACCCAGGGTGGTGGTTCTTTGTGGGATCTTCAGTTAGGATGTGAGGCATTGCATTCTCCCAGGTGGGTTCTGTGGAGTATGTGTTGAATGGGTGTGTGAGGGGAGGTGCTTGTGACTATGGTCAGTGCTGCAAGTCCTCCTTCCCACCCAGCCAGATATCCCACCATGGAACGTGCTTGCATTGAAGAGAGTGCACGTTGGCTTTCAGGATGTCAGGCAGTGGTGTTGTGCTATTTGTTGGTGCACAGTTGCCAGCAGGGCCTTGTGCTCCCCACAGCAGTAGCCAGTGTCAGCCATCTTGTGAGTCCTTATCCACTCCCTGTGATGTGAGCATGGTTCAGGGTGGTGTTGATGGGCCAGTTGTGGGGCTGAGCGATATCTGTGCCTACTACTCCCATCATGCTGTTGCCTCCACCCCCTTCCCAGCATGCCCATGCTTCCTTCCTTTTGACTCTGCTTCCCTGTGGGGTGGGCTGCCTGTGCTGACAGGATGGCTGGGAGTGTTGTCCTGGCAGTTGTTTGGCTAAAAGTCCCAAGAGTGTCCCTGTGCTTCACACAACATTACCCAGGGTGGAGGTTCTTTGTGGGATCTTGAGTTAGGATGTGAGGCATTGCATTCTCCCAGGTGGGTTCTGTGGAGTTTGTGTTGAGGGTGTGTGTGAGGGGAGGTGCTTGTGACTATGGTCAGTGCTGCGAGTCCTCCTTCCCACCCAGCCAGCCAGATATCCCACCATGGAACGTGCTTCCATTGCAGGGAGTGGAAGTTGTCTCTCAGGATGTCAGTCAGTGGTGTCCTGCTGTTGGTTGTTGCACAGTTGCCAGCAGGGCCTTGTGCTCCCCACAGCAGTACCCAGTGTCAGCCATCTTGTGAGTCCTTATCCACTCCCTGTGATGTGCGCATGGTTCATGGTGGTGTTGATGGGACAGTTGTGGGGGTGAGCAATATGTGTGACTACGACTCCCATGATGCTATTGGCTACACTGACTTGCCCAGTATACACAGAATTCCTTCCTTTCAGTGGTCTTCACTGTGTGTTGGTGTTGTAGTGGTGGCTACATGTCTGGATGTGTTTGTTAGTTCTATTTGTGCCACTGCCTAGCTGTAGTTGTAGTTGTGTTTGTACATGTGATGACACGGTTAAATGTAACTTTGAGATGGCATGTGTTGTGTTTATCTGACTGACATACACATTTTGGGATGATTCTGTTCTGGTTGCTGTGTAATTGCTATGAGTGCATGGTTTGACTCTCCCCTTGACAGTGATGTGTGTGTGTATTGTGGCAGAATATTGTGTACATTTGTTGTGTACTCACCAGGCTCTGGGATGTTCTCTAGTCCATAGACGCTCACTGGCGGAAGGATGGCCCGCACCTTCTCCTCCCAGGGCCTGAGGTATACTGGCTTGGCAGGAGGGCCACTGCCGGTGTATTGGCTCAGGAGGTAGTCCTTCTTGAGCAGCTCCCGGACCCTCCTGCGCACGTCATACCACCTGTTCTGGATGTCAGTCTTTGTGCGCAGACATGGTGATTGTGCGTTCACCCTGTTGATGATCCTCTCCCACATCTTGGTTTTCTGGGAGATGGGGGTCTGTTGGACCAGTGTGCCAAACAGCTGTGGCTCTACCCTGAGGATCTCGTCTACCAGGACTTCCAATTCACAATCTAGGAACTTGTGATTCTTCTTGGGGGGCATGGTGATGGGTGGTGATGGTGAGTGATGTGTGTGTTGGTGTGCAGGTGAGGGTGTGTGAGTGTGTGTTTTGCTGGGTGTATGTGAGGTAGCTATTTGTTGGTGTGCTGATGGTGTGTGGCTTGTGTGAGGGATGAGCTGTGGGTGTGTGGTTGCTGTCTGTTGAGTGCTGGCAGTAGAATGGCATTTGCAAAGGATCATGGTTGGGATTTGTGTCCTTTATATGGGTGGAGTTGTGGGTGTGTCTTTGTTCTCTGTCCCCACCCCCAGTATTTATTGGCTTTGTAATTGCTTGTTTGGCCTTTTTTGTGTATTTTTCCTTAGTACTTTTTGTGCATGTTGGAAACGTTCTTGTGACCGAGTCGGACCCTGCATTTGTCTCGTACGGTCTTCTCCGTTTCGTTCACGCTGTGTTTGTGCAGTTTTCTATGCTGCGTACGCGTCGGTCGCGGTGTTTTGTATTACTTCGGCTCGGTTTTGTATGCGTGTCGGTCGTACGGCTTGTCCTCCGTTCGACTCGGTCGTGGTTTTCGCGCCTTGCATCGTACTTTGCGGTTTGGAGTTCGCGTGTACGTTTCGGTTGGATTTGTTCCGGGTGCGTGTCGGTCGGTTCGATTCGCGTGTTTTTCCGGCCGGATTGCTGTTTTCCGTGCGGCTCGGTCGTTCGGCTTGGGTTCAGTACGTGTCGGTCGGATTTTGCACGCCTTGCATCGTACTTGGCGTGTCGGGCGCCACAGGTACGTGTCGGTCGGAATAAATTCCGGCTCCGAGTCGGTCGGTGCTTTTTCCGGCCCGAATCGGAATCGACCCCTAAGTTGCGGTGGTTGTAGACATTTTGAAGAGAAGTATGGTTTTTTTTAACAATCTTATTGATTGTATTTTTTTGCCCGCTGTCATCTGATGATTAACATTGAAATCACTGTTTATGGTGAAATTCAATACAATCTGAAGACAGCAAAAAATGGCAAATTGAATATGTGATGTAATTGTATACTTATGTTGTGTTGCGAAAACTATAACCATATATGTAATAACAGAATTTTTTTCTTCTTTTTTACAGACCTTACTACTAAAGTTTAAAATACTTTAAATTTGCATTTAAAAAAAGAAGTGAAATTATATTACTATTAATTTCATATCTACTTGGAAACAGGTAAGATTAATCCACCTAGGTACTACCCTTGCAGTCTATCAAAGACACTGTGACTCCCCATGCCTATCTCCAGTCACCCAGCCAGTACTATACACTAATGCAATTTCTCCACTAATACCCAAGTACTTATAAATTCAGCATACACTCTCCTTGCAGTACTGTAATCATCCAGTCACTGCTGATGTACTCATACAATGGCCGAAGCACTAACAGAAGCAGTGCTACAATTGTCTGTGCACTATCCATACAGACCTCTAAGCAGGCACATACTACTCATTCACTCATCTAAATACCCTGGTACTACCCATGCAGGCTAGCAATCACCCTGTCAGTCCCCATGCACTTCTACAATCACCCATCTAGCGCGGTGTACTTATCTAATCACTTCGCTAATACCAAAGCACTTATAAATACACCATGCACTCTCTTTACAGCACTATAATCATCCAGTTACTAGTCATGTACTTATGGAATGGCCTAAGTACTAAAACAATTACCCTCTATTATTATTAATAGTAGGTTTTAGGAAAAATACAGTTAGAAAGTAGCATTTAAAAAACCTTTGAAATTCACTGAAAAAACCATAGGTTTCAGGCACGTTATAGTTAGAAATTAGTATTTAAAAAACCTTTGAAATTCACTGAAAAAACCATAGGTTTCAGGGACGTTATAGTTAGAAATGAGCATTTAAAAAACTTTAGAAATTCACTGAAAAAACCATAGATTTCAGGGACGTTATAGGTAGTTGGACATCTCACTCATACAAAGCCATAGAAATTCCACCGTTATAGTTAGTTCAGCTAACTATAACTCGCGCCCCCGCAATGCACTGCTGATGACGTCACATATTACATCATTCATGACATGGTCAGTGACATCACTGATGACATCACTGATGACATCTTAAATTACATCACTGATGACATCACTGATGACATCATCCATGTGAGAATCTGATGCACCTCCTCACACACTAATATAACCTTTGATACACTCACTGTAAAATACAGACTACCATTTTCGATACCATTGACACACTAATACCAGTTACTACATACCCACTCAGTGATTCCTAGGTCTACACACACATCTACTCATTCACCCATACAATCACTCATACATGCAGTCACTGATCAATAGAACACTGTCAAATGCACTCATACACCTATATAGACATTGACACACCAACACTCATCCTAGTCACTCATGCAAAGAATCAATCACAGTTCCATTTACTCACCTACACAGTTATACTCACAGCACCTCATTTATTCATACAGATAGTAACACATACTTAGTCTCTTATATAATCACTAATACAAGTATACACTCATACATACAGCCACTCTCACAATCACTAACTCTTACGTATAGTCATTTCTATACACCAACTCTCACATACACTGCCTTTTATATATGTACTTAGCTGGACATGTACACTGAGACATCCATTCACTCACCAAGACGCCCATACACACACTTACCCACCCATACAACTGTTTCCACATGCACTCTTAAACTTATACACCCTGTCAATCAACCACTCACACATCTAGGCACAGAATCACACACCCCCCACCCAACCACACACACACTCAGTCTCTCATACAAATACGCAGGCAACTAATCAATAACCCATTTGGATTTTCATGTAGCTACTGACCAACACATGCAGCAGCTTACACAACAACAGAGAGAGTGATAGACATTCACACACTTTAGTCACTAACCCATGTATTCAGTAAGACACATTTAATCATTCACTTAAACAGTCAGTCACACACCTACTAAATCCTCCATCCAGACACTTATACATCCACTCATTCTTCAATACAGCTTGGTATTTTTATAATACATATTTAAATTTAAAGAAAAACACATTTACTGGATGATGTCATCAGTGATGTCATTTGAGATGTCATCAGTGATGTCATCAGTGATGTCACTGACCAAGTCATGAATGATGTAATATGTGACGTCATCAGCAGTGCATTGCGGGCGCGAGTTATAGTTAGCTGAACTAACTATAACGGTGGAATTTCTATGGTTTTGTATGAGTGAAATGTCCAACTAACTATAACGTCCCTGAAATCTATGGTTTTTTCAGTGAATTTCTAAGATTTTTGAAATGCTAATTTCTAACCATAACGTCCCTGAAACGTATGGTTTTTTCAGTGAATATATATATATATATATATATATCCAAAAACGCACAAAGCTCCTTCTGGAGTGCAGGGACCCAAGGAGGGTGGCGTACACGCCGGCAGAGCGTACCGGCAATAATATCCCAAAACAAAAGTCCAATGAAGTACGCTCTCAGGATAAGAAGCAGGACACAAATGTAGTTAATCCAAGTTTATTCCACAACGCGTTTCGGCTGTAAACAGCCTTGATCACGTGAAAAGAACACACAGACTACGGTAGCTGATAAAGTTTTCACGAGTACAAACACTAGAAATCAAAAGAGGACATGTCAGAGGACAGAAACTTGGCGGCCATGATGGAACAGTAAAATAATACAATACCATCTCCTATGCATATCACCAAATGAAGAATATAGCCGCATACAAAAAATTATTATACATTTATAATCAAAACAAAATATGCGCACATATTCATGCAAAGTCACAATCCAAATTAGAAAACGCGTCTATACTCTGGCTGCAGCCTATAGTCACGCTGATGAAAACGACAAATTCGAAGGGGCTATGCCGCTTACCAATTATCCTCAATCTGCCTACATGATCGACATATTAATTTAATATAGTTTTTTAGTCGAACCAAATGAGCTAAAGGGCAAGTGCCCTGGCATAATACAGTGGCTCTTAATAAATCACGTGATGTAATGACGAAGCCACTAAATTCAACATATGGTTTTTTCAGTGAATATATATATATATATATATATATATATATATATATATATATATATATATATATTATATCTACTGGCGGTCGCCAGTAGATAGTTATAGTTAGGACCTATTTTCCATAGGAAATCCGCAACATTCTATTTGAAATAACTCTTGCGTCGGTTGATGAATCTTCGCGAAATTTTCAAAATTTGTGCCTGCTCCAGTCCGCTCCTATCCTGAAAGTCTCGGGGTGATTCGTCAAGCGGGGGCCGAGAAAAAAGGGGGGTCCCAAAACGTGTTTTCCCCATTCATTTTCCCATAGGAAACTTTAGCCACGGCTACAGCCCGAACTGCTGAACGGAATTACACCACATTTGGCAAAGAGGTAGTTCTTGGTTCAGAAAGAACCCTTTTTGTTAAATGGTGTAAATCCGTTCAGTAGTTCCTGAGAAAATCAAAAGGAAAATCACATATATATCTATGGCCGCGTCGGATTCGCGCACCCTGAGCGCACCCTGCGCGCACCGTCCCGATCACGAGCTGCATGCTAATTGGCTGTCAACACTCCAAATCAGGAAGTGTTGGCAGCCATTTTATGCCTCGGTAGAACCGAGGCACAGAAACAAGTGCACAAAACGCACAAAGGGGGCAGGGTAGAAACACCCTGACCCCCTAGGTCTGCTCAGGGGGTCCTACAAGGACCCCCTGGGCAGAAAAAAGCATTTTTTTTTTTTTTACGGCGGGATGCGCTTAGGGTGCGCGGATCCCGCCGATTACAAAAAAACCCCACAAGAAACAAGTGCACAAAACGCACAAAGGGGGCAGGGTAGAAACAACCTGACCCCCTAGGTCTGCTCAGGGGGTCCCACAAGGACCCCCTGGGCAGAAAAAAGCATTAAAATTTTTTTTTTTTTTTAAATTTAAAAAACAATCGTGCCGCAGGCCCCGCCCCCTTCCTTTACCACTCTGCAAACGCGCCCCCTGGTGCGTTTGCAGAGGGGGAACGAATTCCCCTTGAATACTGGGGGTCCCTGGGGGCCAACTAGCCCACCAGGAACCTCCAGTATGCGCCAGGGGGCTGCGTTGCAGAGAGGTGTACAGAGGCCACGCCCCTTTTTACAGCTCTCTGCAACGCAGCTCTGTGGCGCTTTTTGGAGGTACATGGTGGGCTAGTTGGACTCCAGGGACCCTCAGGATTCAAGGGGACTTAATTCCCCAACTTAAAACGCGCCACGGGGCGCGGTTGCACAGTGGTGAAGGGAGGGGGCGGGGCTTCAGGTGACATGTGTGCAAACAGGCCCCGTTGCGCGTTTTAAGATGGGGAATTAAATCCCCTTCAATCCTGAGGGTCCCTGGGGGCCAACTAGCCCACCAGGTACGTCCAGAAAGCGCCACAGAGCTGCGTTGCAGAGAGTTGCAAAAAGGGGCGTGGCCTCTGAACACCTCTCTGCAACGTAGCTCTCTGGCGCATACTGGAGGTATCTGGTGGGCTACTTGGCCCCTAGGGACCCTCGGGATTGAGGAGGATTTAATTCCCCATCTTAAAACGCGCCACGGGGCCTGTTTGCAGACATGTCACCTGAAGCCCCGCCCCCTCCCTTCACCACTGTGCAAATATTCCTCTAAAATCAGCCGAACTACAAATTCCGATTTACTCACCTGTTATCAGGAGAGAACCCAGTGCTGCATCTTTTAGCCCAGCACTGACCCTGAAAAGTAATTCTAACCGTATTTACCAGTAACTTGTATTTCCTTCCATAGGAATCCATTGTCTGGTTTTCAGCAGAAAAGTTTCAAAGTGTCGATTTTCACAAACTACAAATATTCCTTAAAAATCGCCTGTATGACTTAAACGCATTCTTTCAACTGTTTACAGGAGATGCACCAGTGCTGGATCCAGGATCCACCACTGAGTAAGAAAAAGTAACGATAACACTACTTACCTGCAAAGTGAATTTCCTCCCATAGGATAACATTGGTGATTCTATGTGAAAAAGTTTGTGTCAACTTTTAAAATACAATAATATTCCTTAAAAATCACTACTGTAACCAAAAGGCTTTTACTCAACTGTTTACAGGAGATGTCGCAGGACTGAATCTAGGATCCAGTCCTGTGGTTAGAAAAGTAATCCATAAAGTAACTAATTGTATTTAACTAGAAATTCACATTGAGCTCAATGTTGCATTGTGTTTGAAATTGTGTTGCCCATTGCAACAACTTAACTACTGTACTTAAAAGTCTATTGCGTATTTGCAAAGTATTTAAACTAAAGTAATTCATTCTGAGAAAGTATATTTTGTAATGTAATGTATAATGTAATTACAATGTAATTTAAAAAATAAAATATCTAAAAATAAATAGTTTAAAAAAATGTAGTAAATCAGTATTAAAAAAATAAATATAACAATTAATACATTTAAAAATTGTCATTTACAAAACCTTTGAAATTCACTGAAAAAAACCATAGGTTTCAGACATGTTATAGTTAGGAATTAGCATTTAAAAAACCTTTGAAATTCACTGAAAAAACCATAGGTTTCAGGCACGTTATAGTTAGAAATTAGCATTTAAAAAACCTTACAAATTCACTGAAAAAACTATAGGTTTTAGGGACAGTTACAGTTAGTTGGACATTGCACTCGTACAAAACCCGTGAAATTCCCCGGTTATAGTTAGTTCAGGTAACTATAACTTGCGCCCCCGCAATGCACTGCTGATGACGTCACATATTACATCACTCATGATATGGTCAGTGACATCTCAAATGACATCACTGATGACATCACTGATGTCATCATCCATGTGATAATTTGATGCATCTTCTCACACCCTAATATAACTTTTGATACACCCACTGTAAATTACAGACTGCCATTGTCAAAACCATAGACACTCCAACACCAATTACTATATACACACTCACTGATTCTTAGGTCTACACACACACATCTACTCACTCGCCCGTACAGTCACTCATACTTATAGTCACTCAGTACAGGACTATTATATGCACTCATACACCTATATAAACACTCACACACCGCCACTCATCCATAGAGGTACTCACACACCTAGTCAGTCATGCAAAAAATTAAGCACACACCCATTAACTCACCTATACAGATATACACACACCAGCTCACTTACTCATACAAATACTAGCACATTCTTACGCTCTTATACAATCTCTGATACAAGCACACACTCATCCATACAGTCACTCTCACAATCACACACTCTCTCTTATAGCTATTTATATACTCCAACACACATATATACTGCCTTTCACATATGTAGTTACTCACACATGTACCACTGGGACATACATTCACTCACTAACACACTCTTACACACACTTACCCACCCATACAGTCTATCACAGATGCACTCTTGAAACCATCCACCCAGTGAATCACCCACTCACACATCTATGCACAGAGTCGCACACACCCCACCCACACAAACACTCAGGCACCCATACAGATACTCAGACAACCAATCAATAACTCATATAGACACTCATGTAGCTATTCACAAACCCATGCAGCCACTTACACAGCAACAGACAGATGGATACAGACATTCACCCAGTTTAGTCACTAACCCATGCATTCAGTAAGATACGTTTAATCACTCACTTATAGAGTTAGTCACGCACCTACTAAATCATCCTTTCAGACACTTATACACCCACTCATTCTTCAATACGCCTTTCCCTATATATATTAAACATATTTAAACTTTACAGAAACACACAGTCACTGGATGATGTCATCAGTGATGTCATTTGAGATGTCATCAGTGATGTCATCAGTGATGTCACTGACCATGTCATGAGTGATGTAATATGTGACGTCATCAGCAGTGCATTGCGGGGCGCGAGTTATAGTTACCTGAACTAACTATAACGGGGGAATTTCACGGGTTTTGTACGAGTGCAATGTCCAACTAACTATAACTGTCCCTAAAACCTATGGTTTTTTAAGTGAACTCGTAAGGTTTTTTAAATGCTAATTTCTAACTATAACGTGCCTGAAACCTATGGTTTTTTCAGTGAATATATATATATATATATATATATATATATATATATATATATATATATAGGTTATATATATATATATATATATATAGGTTATATATATATATATATATATATATAACCTACTGGCAGTCGCCAGTAGGTAGTTATAGTTAGGACCTAGTTTCCATAGGAAAAGCGTTTTTTGATTTGCCAATATCTTTGGCACCGTTTGACGATTCTTCGCAAACTTTTCAAAACTAATGGGGCGCTCCGGTCAGCTCCTGTCTTGAAAGTTTCGGGGTGATTCGTCAAGCGGGGGCCAAGAAAAAAGGGGGGTCCCAAAACACGTTTTCCACATTTTATTTTCTATAGGAATTTTGGAACAGGCTACAGCCTGAACTGCTTAACGGAATTACACCAGATTTGGCAAAAAGGTAGCTCTTGGAGTAGAAAGTGACCTTTTTTTAAATGCTGTAAATCCGTTCAGTAGTTCCTGAGAAATTAAAAAAATTAAAATATCGTTATCTGAGCACCGAGGAGGATTTGCAACTCCTCCAGAGCACGAGCTTCATTCTGATTGGCTGCCAATACTCCAAACCAGGAAGTGTTGGCAGCCATCTTGTGTCTCGGTAACCGAGTCACAAGAAAACAGTAAATAAAAGATGAAAAACAAGAAAAGGGGGCAGGGTAGAAACACCCTGACCCCCTAGGCCTGCTCAGGGGGTCCCACAAGGTCCCCCAGGGCCAAAAAAAGCATTTTTTTTTTTTAAATGGGCCAAATTCATTCTGGATGCGCGAATCAGGCAAAAATTATAAAAAAAAATAAAGCGAGGCCTCCCGCGCTTCGTTTGTTTCAAGCCCCCGGGTGGGCCAGCTCCCGGGGGCAATTCATAATTATGGTGTGGGGGCCCAGCCCCCACAGCCCCGGGGACCACCACCTCCCTGGGGTTTTGTTTATCATATGCGGGGGGCACGTGGCATGTGGCAGGGGTCCGTTGCGGACCCCCGGGGACCACCACCTCCCTGGGGCTTTAAAAATGCTGGAAGGGGGGCCGCGCATCTCCCCTCCTGGAGCCCTCGATGGCCCTGGGGACCGCCACCCCACCAGGGCTGGCTCCTGCAATGTCCCGGGGTGCCCACCCCCGGGACATTGACTTTTGCTATGACAGGGCTGGAGCATGGCTCCCGCCCTGCCATAGCAAACACTGCTTCGCTTCATGGAAGCGAGAGCAGGAAACCGGCTCTCGCTTCCATGAAGCAAAGCAGAATTGCTTTTGGACAAGGGGAGCTGCATGTTAGCAGCTCCCCTTGTCCAAAAGCAATGCCGGCTCCCGCAGGAGGAGTGGAGCCGGCTGGGACTGCGGGGGCATTGGGGCTCGCCCCGCGGTCCCCAACATGAGGGATGGCCCCGGGGGATGGGGTCCCCAGGGCCAGAAGTGGCCCGGGAGGGGGGCTACACAGCCCCTTCCCTTTAATGAAAAAAAAATGAATGGCCGGGCCCCGGGGGATGGGGTCCCCGGGGCCGAAATTGGCCTGGGTATGGGGGCCACGCGGCCCTGCTCCTTATATAAAAATAATACAAAAATGGACAAAGCCCTGGGGGATGGGGTCCCCGGGGCCAATAGTGGCCCAGGGAAATAGGCCACGCTGGCCCCCTCCCGTATAATTTTTTTTTAAACAAGGCCAGGCCCCGGGGAATGGGGTACCCGGGGCCAAAAGTGGCCCAGGGAAGGGGGGCCATGCGGCCCCCCTTCCCTATAAGTATTACAAAAATAAAGGAGGCCATGCCCCAGGGGATGGGTCCCCGGGGCTGAAATCAGGCAAGAGAGGGGGGCCGCGCAGCCCCCTTTCTGTTTTTTTCTTTTATTTTTTTAAAAATGGGTCAGGCCCTGGGGGATGGGAACCCAGGGCCCCAAAAATATTAAAAGAAGGGGTGCCACACAGCCCCCTTCTAGTAAAAAAAAAAAAAAAACGGCATCTCGCCGGAGGCCCCGCCCCCTCCCTGCACCACTCTGCAAACGCGCCTCCTGGTGCGTTCTAAGTTGGGGGATTAAGTCCCCTTGAAGCCTGAGGGTCCCTGGGGGCCAACTAGGCCACCAGGTACCTCCAGTAATCCCCACACAGTGGGATTGCTGAGAGGTGGTCTGAGGCCACGCCCCTTTTTACACCACTCTGCAAACGCACCACTTGGCGCACTGCTGGTGGGTCAATGAGGTCCTCTTGTGTCCTGAGGACCTCAGGACTAAAGTGGACTTCATCCCACGAGCAGCAGTGTGCTCGGAGGCGCGTTTGAAGAGTGGTGTAAAAAGGGGGCGTGGCCTCCAACCACTCTCAGCAATCCAGCTGTGTGGGGCTTACTGGAGGTTCCTGGTGGGCTAGTTGGCCTCCAGGGACCCTCAGGATTCAAGGGGACATAATCCCCCAACCCAGAACGCACCAGGAGGCGCGTTTGCAGAGTGGTGGAGAAAAGGGGCGTAACCTGCTACCACATCTCAGCAATCCCACTGTGTGGGGCTTACTGGAGGTAACAGGTAGGCTAGTTGGCCCCTAAGGACCCCCAGCAGCGAAGGGGACGTTAATCCCCATCCAAGAGCACGCCAGGGAGCGCGTTTGCAGAATGGTGGGGAAAGGGGGCATGGCCTGCTATGAGAACTTAGCAATGCTGCTGTGTGGGACTTATTGGAGGTAATAGGAGGGGGCCAACTACCCCTCCTGTTACCTCCGCTAAGTCCAACACAGTGGGATTGCTAAGAGGTCTTCGGAGGCCACACCACCATTTCTCAACCACTCTGTAAACATGCCTCCTGGCACGGTACTGGTTGGGGGATGAAGTCCACTTTACTCCTGAGGGACTTTGGGGGCCAAGAAGCCCTCCTGGTACCTCCTGTAAGTCCTACACAGCGGAACTCCTGATTGCTGGTTGGAGGCCCAGGCCCCTTTCTCCACCACTCTGCAAATGTGACTACCAGTTAAAGATGCATTTGTAATTTAATAGGTCTCGCATTTGCAAGAGTTAGAGCTATTGGCGTTGTAAATGTATAAGTTTTTTACTAATGTTTTTTGGAGTGGAGTGGAGTGGATGTACTTTGTGTGTAGTGGAATTATGTGGTATGTTGTGCAGTGAAATTATGTGGATAGAAAGTATGTGGTATTTAGTGTATAGGAATTATGTAGAGTGGGATTATGTGTTATTGAGAGGAATTATGTGGTATGATAGTCTGTGTTGTGGAGTGGTAACCTCAGGTTTAGTCTTCCTCATTTCCATAGAAGCTAAACTATAAACTCAATGAGACAAAAAAAAGAAGGAATCACTGAGGAGAACTGTTGGACCTAGTCAGAGGTATAAGCAGGGCCACTGGAATTATGCGACTGTTTGACTGCACCAACTTTTGCACAATTATACATTTTCTGCATTAGCCACATAATCCATCATGTGCTGCCTAATTGCAGATTTGAACAGAAAAAGCCTTGTTTCTAGCTCAAACGGCTCAAACGTTACCAAAAATGCAGCGACAAGTGTTACAGCGTGGTGGAAGGTCCTTTCTAAACCTAGAATGGTCACCTGTTACTTATTGCTAAAGGTGGGTGTTAAGTTGGTACTAATGGTGTTCAAGCCACTCTTGCTTCTTTCTGCACCTCTCTTGCCTCCTTCTGCATTTCTGTTGCTTCTTTCTGTACCTCTGTTGCCTCTTTCTGCACCTCTGTTGCCTCTTTCTGCACCTCACTTGCTTCTTTGTGCACCCCTCTTGCCTCTTTCTGTACCTCTCTTGCCTCTTTCTGCACCCCTCTTTCTGCAACCCTCCCTCCTCTTTCTGCACCAAAGTGCCTTCTTTCTGCACTTCTTTTGTTTCTTTCTGCACCTCTCTTGCTTCTTTCTGCACCCCTCTTGCCTCTTTGTCCACCCCTCTTCCCCCTTTCTGCATGTCTGTTGCTTCTTTCTGTACTTCTCTTGCCTCTTTCTCCACCCTTCTTCCCTCTTTCTGCATCTTTGTTAGTTCTTTCTATACTTATCTTGCGTCTTTCTGTACCTCTCTTGCTTCTTTCTGCACCCCTTGTGCCTCTTTCTGCACCCCTCTTCTCTTTCTGCACTCCTCTTGCCTCTTTCTGCACCTCTGTTCCTTCTTTCTGTACTTCTTTAGTTACTTTCCGCACCTCTCTTGCTTCTTTCTGCACCCCTCTTGCCTCTTTCTCCATCCCTCTTCCCTCTTTCTGTACTTCTGTTGCTTCTTTCTGCACATCACTTGTCTCTTTCTCCACCCCTCTTCCATCTTTCTGCACTACTCTTGCTTCTTTCTGTACCTCTCTTGCTTCTTTCTGCACCACTTATGCTTCTTTCTGCACCCCTGTTCTGTCTTTCTGCAGCCCTCTTGCCTCTTTCTGCACCCCTGTTCCTTCTTTCTGCTTTTCTTTTGTTTCTTTCTGCACCTGTCTTGCTTCGTTCTGCACCCCTCTCACCACTTTCTCCACCCCGTTCCCCATTTTTGCATCTCTGTTGCTTCTTTCTGCACTTCTCTTGCCTCTTTTTCCACCCCTCATCCCTCTTTCTGCCCCCTTCTTCCCTCTTTCTGCTCCACTCTTACCTCTTTCTGCACCTCTGTTCCTTCTTACTGCACTTCTTTTGTTTCTTTCTGCAACTTTCTTGCTCCTTTCCGCACCCCTCTTGCCTCTTTCTCCATCCCTCTTCCCTCTTTCTGCACCTCTGTTGCTTCTTTCTGCACCTCTCTTGCCCCTTTCTGCACCCCTCTTCCCTCTTTCTGCACCTGTGTTGCTTCTTTCTGCACTTCTCTTGCTTCTTTCTGCACCCCTTGTGCCTCTTTCTGCACCCCTTTTCCCTCTTGCTGCACCTTTCTTGCCTCTCTCTGCACCTCTGTTCCTTCTTTCTGCACTTCTTTTGTTTCTTTCTACAGCTCTCTTGCTTCTTTCTACACCCCCTTGCCTCTTTCTCCACCCCTCTTCCCTCTTTCTGCACCCCTGTTGCCTCTTTCTGCATCCCTGTTGCCTCTTTCTGCACCTCTGTTCCTTTTTTCTGCACTTTTGTTTCTTTCTGCACATCTCTTGCTTCTTTCTGCACCCCCTGTGCCTCTTTCTGCACCCCTCTTCTCTCTTTTTGCACCTCTGTTCCTTCTTTCTGCACTTCTTTTGTTTCTTTCTGCACCCTTCTTCCCTTTTTTGTATCCCTCTCAGCAGTTCTCTTGTCATTTTCTGTACGTCTCTTGCCTCTTTCTGCACCTCTCTTGCCTCAGTCTGCCCACCTGTTCCCTCTTTTTGCACCCTTTTTGCCTGTTTCTGCAACTCTCTTGCCTCTTTCTGCAGTTCTCTTGCCTCCTTCTGCACCTCACTTGCCTCTTTTTGCACCTCTGTTGGTTCTTTTGCACTGCTCTTGCTTCTTTCTGTACCTCTCTTGCACATTTCTGCACCCCTCTTGCCTCTTTCTGCACCCCTCTTACCTGTCTCTGCACCTCTCTTGGTAGTTTCTGTACTGCTCTTGTTTCTTTCTGCACCTGTCTTGCAAATTTCTGCAGCCCTCTTACCTCTTTCTGTACCCCTCTTCCCTCTTTCTGCACCTCTCTTGCCTCTGCACCCTTCTTGCTTCTTTCTGCACCTCTCTTGCAAATTTCTTCACCCCTCGTGCCTCTGTGTGCACCTCTCTTGCCTCTTTCTGCTCCTCTCTTGTCTCTTTCTGCACCCCTCTTGTCTCTTTCTGCACCTCTCTTGGTTCTTTCTGTACTTCTCTTGCCTCTGTGTGCACCCCTGTTCCCACTTCATGCCCCTTTTTTGCCTGTTTCTGTAATTCTCTTGCCTCTTTCTACACTTTTCTTGTCTCTTTCTGCACCTCTGCTGCCTCTTTCTGAATTTCTCTTGCCTCTTTCTGCACCTCTGTTGCTTCTTTCTGTACTTCTCTTGCTTCTTTCTGCACCTCTCTTGCCCCTTTCTGCACCCCTCTTCCCTCTTTCTGCACCTCTGTTGTTACTTTCTGTACTTCTCTTGCTTCTTTCTGCACCTCTCTTGCTTCTTTCTGCACCTCTCTTGCCTCTTTCTGCACACACAGGGCTACTTTTAAACTGACATCAGGCTCAGCAGTGCACACATGCAAGTGCAGAAAAGGGCTGCTGGCCTCTAAACTGCCATGCCCTATTATATGCTCGGGACTTAGAGGTAGTTTTAATCCCTCTACCCTATTATGTACAAGGGCCTTACAGGGGAGGTCATGCCAATCACAGGGGTACCCCAACCCATAGTGTACCCTAGTGTATGTAGGTGTTTTCACTGTATTCTAAGTGTCTTTCAGAGTACCACTGGCTCCGGGCCTGGTTAGGCAGAGCCCAGGGTCAGCCAGAGTCAGTTACCACCAGTACCATTCAGCAAAAAGTTGGGGGGTGCCCAGGGCACAGGATGAGTTTGCAACAAGGCCTCTTTCTGCACCTCTGTTGGTTCTTTCTGCATATCTCTTGCTTCTTGTTATACCTTTCTTCCTCTTTCTGGACCTCTGTTGCCTTGTTCTGCATTTCTCTTGCTTCTTTCTGCGCCTTTCTTCCTCTTTCTGCACATGTCCTACCTCTGTAGGCATAGTTAGAAATTAGCATTTAAAAAACCTTAGAAATTCACTGAAAAAAACCACAGGTTTCAGGGACGTTATAGTTAGAAATTTTCATTTAAAAAACCTTTGAAATTCACTGAAAAAACCATAGGTTTCAGGGACGTTATAGGTAAAGTAATTAGCATTTAAAAAACCTTTGAAATTCACTGAAAAAACCATAGGTTTCAGGGACTTTATAGTTAGAAATTAGCATTTAAAAAACCTTAGAAATTCACTGAAAAAACCACAGGTTTCAGGGACGTTATAGTTAGTTGGACATTTCACTCGTACAAAACCATAGAAATTCGGCCGTTATAGTTAGTTGAGCTAACTATAACTCGCGCCCCCGCAATGCACTGCTGATGACGTCACATATTACATCATTCATGACATGGTCAGTGACATCACTGATGACATCACTGATGACATCTCAAATTGGCTGCACTCATGTGCAAGTGGTGACCTCAGGTAGATAGGAAAAAGTGGGCTGAATCTGTGAAATGAAACACACTATTTATGCGCAAATGCTATGTGTAATGATGATCTGTATATACTGAACAGAGGCCATATTACCAGGGGATCAACAGGCATTTGTGCCAGCTTTGCGCACTCTTGGGGCACTTTGGTATTACAGAACGGGCCGCAGACACTTGTCAGTCACCTTCTGTAACACTGAGAGCGCAAGTGCACCTAAAGCACCACCACGATCATCAGAGGGTGTTACCTCATTTGTATAGGGGCATGGCCCCATGCAAATGAGGGAATCCCTTTGCCTCTGTGTCGTATTACATATGTGGGTGCAGAGGCAAAGAAGCTGTCAGGAGGCACACTAACTTAGGTGGCGCACTGTCAGTGCGCCACCTGATTGCAGCCCTCTGGAGGTGGGAACGGGGGTCCCAAGGACCCCCCAGATATCCCTTTGCAGGCGTGTGCAGTCACTCAATGCACCCACCTATAAGGGGATCGCTAATACCCCCTTCAAAGTGCTGGCGGGTTGCTGCCTGCACAGTAATACACGGAGCAGCTTCAAAGCAGCCACTGCCTTTTTCACCTAAATGCGCTGCTCCCAGGGGAGCTCTAGTTTGAGGGTGCCCTGGGGACAGTGTATTCACTATAATGCAGCGCATTTTTTTGGCTAGCTCTGGGCGCACCTTTTAAAGGTGCCCTAACCAGGAAAATGCGCTGCAAACCTAATACGGCCCCTTGGTGTGGTATGTACTCTGGATGAAACCACACTGTTATGATCCTAACGAGAAGAAGCATTAGTCATATTCGGCAACACATCACCCTTAGGGTACTGCAGACAAAGGATTTACAGAAATCACAAAAGGTCCAATGTTCTTTATTATTCTCACATTTGTGAAGGCATGTGGTGTTGAAATAGTGTCCGGTTGATACTCTTCCCATTCCCATTTAGTCCCTTTGGCTTGTGGATAACCTTCTTTATTTTGATAACACACTTTATTAAGTTGAAAAATAATCCCACCTACTGAAGGCTTTCCATATGCAAACAAAAGCGCATACCAAGCTTGACAAGAACCATTGTGAGAAAATGGAAGAGGAATAAAAGGTGTTCCTCCTTTCTTTTGATGTGCAGGTATCATCCCACACACCCAACAGTTGGTAGTATTTGTAGCATTGTGAGTATGGTGCAACATCTGAATAAAGGTATTGTTTAGATAGGATTGTCGATGCTTCTGCTCATGGTAGGGAAGAGTGAAGTAGTAGTGTTCCACTGGTACTGGCGTAGTGGCAACAAAAAGCTGTCGAACAGGAGCCACCTTCTCGATGTACCACGTAATTGCTGCCATAGCCACCATAGCAACAACAAACCCTACAGCACAAATGATTCTTTTGCTATTCATTTCAGCAACAGTAATGATTGATCTTTCTAAAAACTTGTTGAAAACAATTGTTGGAGCTCTTCTCCCTGGGCAGCCGTTGATTTCTTCACCATGGGCCAAGGCGGGTGTCACTACACTAATGCAGGGCTGATCCCCTCCCCTTGCCACATCGGCTCTCCGTTTCACTAACCCAGGGCAGTAGCTCAACCAGTCTTTTTCAAAACTGCAGATTCTTTCCTCGGTCTCAATTGATATCTGGATACTCCAGTGATCGTGTGGTCCGGGAAGACTTCCGCAGATTCGTCAGGTGATATAGCTTGGCCTTTCTCCGTCTCCAGAATCTCTCGATGGTCGGTCAACACAGCAGGTTCCACCAAGGCAGGCGACACGCGTTTACAGTGTGTGCTGTGGATCCAATTCTTTCTGTTTGTCACTCGAACTGCTGTCCTTGTCGCAAGGAGCACCTGCTCTGGTCCTCGCCACCTCGGCTCCAAGCTGTTTGATCTGTCGAAGACCTTGACCATTACGTGATCACCAGGACGGAGTTCGTGGGCCTCACCTGTAGATCTGTCAGGAAGAGCTTCTCGAACCTGTTGATGAATAGAAACCAAACTGTCGGTTAACTGTGCCAAATAATCATTCATCAGAACACAAGGAATATCATGTATGGGGCGTGGCTTAGGAATTCCCCAAATGTTCATCCGTCTCCCAAACACCACCTCATAGGGGGTGAGACCTGATCGTGAATGTGGCACCGATCTTATGGACAACAATGCCAATGGTAGTGCATCTGGCCACTTTAGAGACGTGGAAGTCAGTATTTTCGCCAATTTTGATTTTAAAGTAGCGTGATACCTTTCCACCAATCCTGCTGATTGCGGGTGGAAAACTGTATGGAATTTCTGTTTGATCCCTAATCCTTTCAGTACATGCTCAACAACTTGCCCAATAAAATGAGGTCCATTGTCACTCCACAAAAGTTTGCAAACACCGTATCTAGGGAAAAACTCCTTTAGAAGCACCTTTGCTGTGGTGAGAGCAGTATTATCCTTTGTAGGGTATGCCTCTATCCACTTACTGAAGGCACATACCACCACTAGGACATATTTCAGATTATTGCAGCGTTCGAGTTGGATGTAATCCATCTGCAAAACTTCAAAAGGTGCGGTTGGTGTAGCAAACCCTCCTGTAGGAGTTCGTGTCCCTTTTCCAGGATTATACTGCCAACAGATCAAACAGGACTGTACTACTCTTTTGGCTGTGCTAGCAATTTCAGGATGCTCCCAAACTTGTGTAAGCAATTTAATTATTGCTAGAGCTCCAACATGTGCCAGCCCATGTGCCATTTGAACCATAGGTTGTAAATAGGCTGCAGGCAATTTCCACTTATTCATTTCTTTGTTACGCCAACAACCCTCATCATCTAACATTCCTTCTTTAGACCATTGCTCAAACTCTTCCACAGAAGCAGATCTCTGTATATCCAATACTTCCTCTCTAGCATCATGCCAACGCTCAGCTTGTGATTTCACTACGTACATGGATGTAGTGCTTCGCTGCATCGCAGTTTCACGGGATACGCGGTCTGCAAAGGCATTGCCTTGTCCTATTTTGTCAGTCACTTTCTTGTGTGCGCTACACTTCATAATAGCAACTCTCTTTGGGTATGTAAGTGCAGTCAAGAGATTATGCACTAACTCTCCGTGCATTATCTGCATCCCATGGGATGTAAGAAAGCCTCTTTCCTTCCAGAGTAGGCCGAAATCATGAACCACTCCAAAAGCATAGCGGCTATCCGTGTAAATGTTCACACACAAGTCAGTGCTAAGCTCACACGCTCGTGTCAAAGCTATTAGTTCAGCTGCTTGAGCTGACTTCTGAGGTATGCGAGCTGTTTCCACTACTGTCTCAAGCGTGGTAATTGCATAAGCAGCTGAAGTCGTGCCATCTGGTAACTTCAGACAGGACCCATCAACCCACAGTTCCCCATCTACATCTGGAAGGGGCGTATCTTGCAAATCGATGCGACCCTTTGTCTGCTCCTCAGTAAGGAATATGCAATCGTGAGGCTCCTTTGACTGAGACTGAGTCGCAGGATATGGCAACAAAGTGGCTGGGTTCAGTGTCGCACATCTCTTCAAGGTAATATGAGGTGCTAGCAGTGTCAATTCGTATCCTGTCAAACGAGCACTAGTTAAGTGCTGAGTCTTAGTCTGATTCAAAAGGGCATCTACTGCATGGGGTACTAGCACCAACAGTTTGTGTGACATAACTATCCCTTCACTCTGACGTATGGACACAGCCGCCGCTGCAACTGAACGGAAGCACCCAGGTAATGCACGAGCAACAGGATCAAGAACTGCAGAAAGGTATGCACAAGGACGCTGTTTGTCCCCGTGTGTCTGTACTAAAACTGACAATGCACATCCTTCTTTCTCATGTACATAGAGTGTAAAAGCCTTCGTGTAATCTGGTGTGCCTAACACTGGTGCAGAGCAAAGAGCTTGTCTCAACTGACAAAAAGCATTTTGACATTCATCTGTCCATGAAAGGGGGATCGGAGTGTTTTTTGTTAAAAGTGCTAGCAAGGGTTTAACAATGTGTGAAAAACCCAATATCCATTGCCTGCAAAACGAAGTCAGACCAATGAATGCACGGACATCTTTCTGCGTGGAAGGTACTGGGGTGTCTAAAATTGCTTGAATGTGATCTGGTGTCAGTGCACGGCCCTCCTTAGACAGAAGGTGTCCTAAATAGGTCACCTTCGGTCTACAATATTGCAATTTCTTCCGTGATACTTTATGGTGGTGTGTATCAAGAAAAGAAAGCAAGGACAAAGTGCATTTCTCACACTGCTCAGGTGTATCAGCTGCCAACAAGATGTCATCGACATATTGTATGAGAGCCACTCCTTTAGGCAAGGTAAAGGAATCAAGCTGTCTCTTCAATGCTTGACTGTAAATACTAGGGGGCAGATTTACAAGCCCCTTGCGCCACTTTTACGCCGCCTTTGCGTCACTTCTGTGACGCAACGGCGGCGTAAAGCCAGCGCCATGCTGCGGGGTATTTACAACGTGACGCATCTAGGGAGATGCGTCACGTTGTAAAGCCCTGCGCCACATGAAACCTGCGTCAGGTTTCATGTGGGCGTTCCGGAGCAGGGGGGGGCGTTCCGGCGCAGGAACGCCTCGCAAAAGTGGCTGAGTGAAATCTACTAGATTTCACTCAGTCACTTTTCCGACCCCGGTGCGTCTAAACCTTGCGCCTGCTTGAAGCAGGCGTAAGGTGTGACGCACCATGTGCAAGATAGGCCGGGTCGGCACAGTGCTGGAGTTGCGTCGCGCCCGCGACACAACTCCAGCACTGCGCCAACGTTACGACGGCAGATGCGACACGCATCTGCATTTCCTTGCGCCATGATGCGCCGCATTGTAAATGCGGCGCATCAGTGATGGCGCAAGGATGGTGATGCATGTCGCAAGTTTGCTGGCGCATCCCTGCTGATTTGCAGGGATGCGCCAGGAATTGTAAATCTGCCCCTAGGACTCTCAGTATAGCCTTGAGGAACTCTACAAAATCTGTATGATCTATTATTCAAAGTGAAACCGAACAAATATCGGCTATCAGGATGAATAGGAATCGAGAAGAAAGCATTCTTCAGATCAATTACAGAAAATGTAGTTGCTGTTGGAGGGACCAGGGTAAGCAATGTCGTTATGTCAGATACTACAGGGTACTGTGGTACTACAATCTTGTTAACTTCTCTCAAATCGATGATAAATCTATAGATCCTAGTGTCAGTATCTTTTTTCAAAATGGGAAGAATCGGACTATTGCAAACATTGTAAGGAACTTCTTCCACAACCACCACCTTAATTAAATCATGTACAATACGTGTGAGTGCTTCTTCTCCTTCTCGAGAAATTTTATACTGAGGCAGTCTTGGCAATAAAGCGCCCTCCTTAACACTAATATGTACTGGTGGAATAACCATTTGTCCTACATCAGTGTCCGAAGTAGCCCACAAAGTACTAGGGAGTGAGGCTAGTGCAATGTCCTCTTTAATAATACAAGATCTCTCAATCACAGGGTAGTTGTCATTCAAAATAACCCGTACTCCTTCCGTAGAACACCGTATCGTAGCCCTGAAATATTTAAGCATATCAAGACCCACAATATTGTCTGGTGTGTTTGGAGAAAGCAAAAACGGACATGGAGCAGTAAACTTATCAACATCGAATGCAAGTGGTTGTGACAATGGGCTAAGGGAAGGTGTTCCATCGAAACCTATCGATGTAATGGTTAAGCCAGACAGGGGAGCCCTTGGAACCAACTGTTTAGACAAGGCGCTACGAGTAGCTCCTGTATCAACCAGAAACTGATCAGTAGAGCCCAAAACATGTGCTGTAACATAGGGACCCCTCTGATCTACTGGAACTTCAACTGATTCCTTACCCCATCCTAGGCAATCCTATGCATAAGCAGAATCTTGAAAATCAGAGGGCACATAGTCAGACATTTGATATTGGTTCCTTCTATCAAAAGTGTTAAACCCATCCTGCCCACGTGTATTAGCATCAAACCGAGCATGATCATTCGCGCTTCCTCTAGGCCCTGGATATCCTGAACGATTTCTCATTTGTCCCCGACCACGTAGATTCTGCTGAGCACGCAGTACTGGACAATCAGAAAGCCAATGTCCAAATTTTTTGCAGTACGCACACTGATCAACAGACAAATTTGAACGAGTATAGGAAGGAAAGGACGAACCATAAGATCCACGTCCACCTCTATCATGACCTCTAGAAGGCGGACCATAAGCTTGAGCCAACATAACCTTTGTTTTCAACTCTTTAGACTTTTTGTCCTCATTACCTTTAGTTTCTAATTCTTGTCGCTCATAATACTGAGCCATAGTTAAAAGAGAAACCGGAGAAGAGGTAGTCCATGAACTCTCACTGGCCTTTAAGCGACTAGCTATCCCTGGCAAAAGGTTTGCGACATATTTATCAACAAACAGATGCCTACCCGTGTCATCTATCAATGACTGGCCACTAAAATCGTGGAATGCCTCTTCAAAGCGTGTGAAAAAGTCAGAAACTGATTCATCTACCTTTTGCTTGCAAGACGCTAACACTGTCCAATCTATCTTTTTAGGGGGAATGATCGTCTTTAACTTAACTAATATAGCTGCCGGAAGATTTAAAATTAACTGACACGGTTTCTGTGCAGGTTCTCTATCTTCATCTAACCGCTCTAAATCTTTCCACAATGCTCCAAATGTCGCATTATCATCAATTTTACGCACAGTTCTCCACATATCAGGCGGTAATATTAATCCAAACAACAAATCAATATCAGACAAAGTCATAGTACAAGAGCTAATTGCACCCTCAACTTCCTCATAAAAGGCTGCTGGATTCTTTCGCGGGTCAGGCAATGCATTTTTAAGGGCCATAACATCTGCCCTATTCCAAGGAGTGTAAACCCAATTATAAATAAAGTACCCTTTCGCATTAGTAGAAGTCTTATCATCCTCTGTACCCGTTCCTTTAGGAGGAACATATAAAGGCGCGGCTTCCCGCATGGGTTTCACATGAATTACAACATTCTTATCTGTTTCAGGAGTAGGAGGTCATGCCATGCTGATCTGAGATGCTAGTGCAGCTGCTTCTGCTGCCTTTTTCTCCTCTCGCAAACGGGCTGCTTCAACACGCAGTTTAACCAAGCGTCTGATCGTGTCAGCCACCTGGGAGAAGACAAAAAGACCGTCACGTAATTGTTTACAATCAGCTGCTACATCATCGGGCTCCATATCTACCGAATGCTTCCTAAATCGTTCAATAACCTCTGCAGCAAATGTATCGGTAAAATATATTTGCTCCCTTTCCTGCCATCCTTTTATACTATCTAAAAGTTCTGAAGCAGTGGTAGTACTACAAACGGCTTTACGCGCAGCAGATCTAATGTCAGATGCACGCCCAGCAGATAACATTGAACGAGTTTCTCGAGTTTTGTCCTAGTCTGAAAAAGAGTCCTCATCTGACTCATGAGGAGTGGAAGAAAAAATATACGGAGGTGGAGAACGATCTAATAACAAAAAATCATCTTGCGGTTTATTAAGGATAGGATAAAGGGGCTGCCTAACAGCGTATTGGCCAGTTACCTGTAAATGGCGTTCCCTATCTTCCCTCTCTTTAATTTCTTTCATCTCCTTGTTTTTTAACTCTAATGCTTTCGCATAAATGGTCTTTCGCTGTTCTTTGTCAATCAAGGCTTGCTCACGCTTCATTCGCTCACACACTTCTTTCTCCCACATTCGCACACAATCAAACATATCTTGCCTAGTCTTTCGTTTAAACATACATTGGTCCACATACTGAATCTTTCGCAAATCAAATGACCCATACATCGGCCAACGCAACTCAGGATCTTTACTAGTATATTTGTTCCATAACGTGCAGTACATTATAGAAGAAATACCATACTTAATATACATATCCCTATTAGGCGTCCCCTCCGGGGAGGCTGGTTGTGCTTCGTCAAGTCTCAAATTGGTACCACTACAAAAGCAACACATCCTACGAAGTGTGCTGAAAACAGGCATGCCAAAAATAGTGCAAAATATGCAGTATTATAATCAAAGTAGCGCTTAAGGTACTCTTCGTACGTTGCGCTGTTCAAACAATTTTAAATAGAGAAAATTCTCCTCATTACCTGCCTATATGTATTGCAATACATATATAATTACAAAACAGATTCCAAAATTGGCCAATCATACAAACAAAGCCGCAGTAAGTGTTACTAAACTACCTTACCAATCAAAGGCATCAAACCAACAGCAAGTGCCGCAAAACGGCTCTTACCAATCAAATGGTGTCCAGGTTCCAACTGCCAAGGTCTCAAATCGACCAAATGGTCACTGCACAGCGAATCAACAGAAGAGATCTCAGTCGAGGACCGGCGCCGCCGGGATGGTCAGATCAGAAAGAAAGGAAAACGCTGTGGGTGCCAAGACTCGGGTATCCTCAGGCAGCGATCGCGTCCAGAAGCGAGATTCCAATCCTTCGTCTCGACCAATCCTTCGGGCATCCGAGTCGCCGATGAGCCCCACGTTGGAAGCGCCAATTTGTTGTGGTGAGCCTCAACAAGGCCTACCAGTGCTTAGGGGTTCTCCTTTCTGCACAGAGTCCTCAGACCAATAGGAAGAAGTTGGCACAGAAACTGGAATAGAAAAAACAGAGTTTATTAAACCTCATGAGGTGGAGCTACATTCACACAGCACCCTTCGGTAATGCATGAAGTAGCACACTGAATGGAAGGACCTTGGTCCTTTTATACCCACACAGGGGCTCAAATGAAGGCGGTACAAACACAAATGCTGGTTTTAGGTACATATAAGGTCATACAAGAAATGCACAGTCGACGAGTGGGTGGAGCTAACAGTTTCTACTTCTAGTAGACACATCCTGACATTAATAAACTCGGAACAGCTGCATGGACAGCTGCGAGCTCAACTGAGCATGTGCAAAGCAAAAGAAACTAAATATAACTCGTCTCTAGGCAGATTTCAAGAGCAGTTAACAGGAAGGTAGGACAGAGCACATGGCGAGCACATGGCAGCACATGGCAACCAAAATGGCTGCCAGAAATACAAAATGGATTCCACAAAGCGGACAATTTAGCCTCTGAATACAGGATGTCTTCGGCTAATGCTTAACTTAAGTGCTGCCAAATTACAACAGCAGGTTCCTCTACAATTCTCAACCTTGGACATCCAGTCTGCCTATAGGCTTTTTATATTGTTTGACTGTTTCATTCCATCATTGTGCCTTCAAGGATAAAGCTGCTACTTCCCCTGATAGTCATATGTTAGAGAACACATTGGCTATTGGAAGGAGTCACTCTTTCTTCTAGCAGCATTGACAAGAGAAGACTGTCCATCCGTTGTGTCTAGATATTGACAAATTGACACTCAAGTCCTGCCTTCCATTTTATCTAACAGACGGTGAGTGGTCACCCTGTGTTTCAACTATTTCTTTCTCAATAACTTTTCTCTGGTGATTACCAATTTGGAGTTAGGCACTGGGTACTGCTGCTCAAAACATGGCTTCTTTGAGGAACAAGATCTGCAACACCAGTGTCAATAAGCACTTGTATATTTACATGGGGCAGTAGTAAAAAATGAGCCCATATTATCCAATCAGAAAGCTAAAGCTTGCAACCGCCTGACCAGATACTGTTCATGGTATCTCCAAAACATTATACTACAATATAGCTGAAGCTGGACTGAAACAAGTGTTAAAAAGAGTAAAATTGATTTCCATCCAAGGCTTAAGAACAATATTGTTGAGAATGGAAGAACTTTCAATTGTGATTTGCACTGACAGATGTAGACACCCACATGAAAAGAAAAGGACAAGACATCTGTGCAAACACATACATTTTCCAGTGTGTCTTCAGACAAGTTGGCCGCAACAGTTCATCTGCTATTGCCACTGCTTGGGCTAATTTATGCACAAAGCGCAAAGATGAATGACTGTGTCTTCTCCTATCTAACTTTAAGTCCACTGATCCAAACATTGCACAAATATTTTTGTTAAGTGGCAAGGATATTCATTTATCTACCCTGATCATGAATATGTTGCTATTTTTGTAGTGTTGCTTGATTGATCCACATAGAAAAATTCTAGTGGAATTGTGACTATTCCAGGTTCATTTACAAATCTTAAGTAACAATATTTGCCTGTACTACACTTTTAACACTTTGACTCCCCTATTGACCTACACATTCTAAATAAAATTGTATTCCATATGCCCTTATAATCTATGTGTGGAAGAGTCATAACACACAAGATGCAAAGTCTTGAGTGGGTCATGCTGCCCCTCACCTCCCACAACAATGATAATGAATAGCATATTATACTCTCGGTACCTGAATTTATGGTTCGAGCCATGGATTTCTTCATGTGTATTTGTTTTAAAAATGGAACTTGCCAGAAACCAGGATGCTGAGGTTTAAATATGTGCAGTACAGTAAGATTACATTGAAAAGGTATTGGGACTATTGATTTTGATTTGTAAATGTACTGCAATATGTAGTATGGAAGCAGAAAACGGTGTGTTTCTCATGTCAGCCAGTTTCTCTAGACTGTGGTAATAAACTGGACTTTCACCTTTGCACTTTACTTATAAAGGTGTCAATGTTTGTTTATTAGTGACAGGGAATAAAGGCAGGTATGGGTTATACCAGAGGTAACACTTACCAAGTTTACAGGGCAAGGAAAGTACTAGGCCATCAAATGTATAACTGAGGTTATAGAACTACAGAAGATAGGAGACTGTAAGCAGGGACAAGGAAAGAAACAAGAGGCAAGCACGAACAAGGTTTGATACAAGAAAGGGATGTACTGTCATATGACGGAGGTCTCTTAGTAGCTTAGGAAAGCCCTTTAGGATTAACACCAGCAGATTGATCTTAACAACAGGCACACAGCAAAGTAATAGTTTGGGCCTGCTGTATAGAGGATGTTGTACTAAACGCAAGGTGGAAAGAGACTGACAAAACTGAGACAGGTAAGACACCAAAGGACCTGGGCATGACAACAGGAGTCTTTCCCTTACCTGATTGGAACGAAAAACCAACCTGAGGTCACATGGTAAATGGATATGGACTGCAACAGACAGTGGACCAAATGTGGAATGGAACAGAAATCCAGAGTGGAAAGAATAATCAGAATAGAGGACAGATAAGACAGCAAGGAAACAGAAAGAAACACAAGACAAGGAATTATGAACAGGGTTTCATAATTCAAGAACAGGGACACTGGGATCAAGAACAGGGTGACCCCAACATGCACTGGGACAGGTAATGCCCTGTTCACACAGGGGAACTGGAATTAGGATTCAGAACAAGGAACTTTAGGATGTACCTAACAGTCACAGGAACAAGTAATGCCCTGCTGGGAAATGGATATGCATAGGCATTCAGAACAAGGACAAAACATTAAATCAGAACAAGGACATAAAGGGAACCACTGGCAACTCAAATAATACGTGGTCAGAAGCCCAAGAGGGAAAACACAGAAATCAGGATATCCGGCTAGAAAGGACAGGCAGAAGGAATGGTGAGATTTTTAAGCAAGGAAAATGCATTAAGGACAATGCTGCACAGGGTAGTCACAAGAAAGCAGGGCACTACAAAAGGCAGTAGCACGGTTCAGAACTCCTCTGAGGATTTCAAGGGTTCAGCAATGCAGGCAAGTAAAAAGGAAAGCAAGATCTCCCAATAATTGCTTATAGCAAATTCTAAATGCAGAAGACAGTCATAAATACCTGCTCAAGTTCACAGTCACACAAAGAGATTGGAACCGCGAACAGGTGTGAGCTAGCTACAAAACAGTGCAGGTGAGAGCAGTTAAATATCCTCCTTCAACTCTCTCTGCCTGAAGGAGTACACTGCAGGTCCAGGAACTAACGTGTGGGCATACCGAAACACCAGAGTGTACCAAGGATTGGATATTGTTTCTCATCATGGCAGGAATTCATGCAAGGGAGCACATAGGCATGCTAGAAATGGCAAGGCAGAGTTCAAAGTATAATAAGAATCGCCAAAGAGCTCTTCTGCAGCTCTCAGACTCAGGTAAAGCATTCAAGTACCATAATGCATTAGGAGATGGTAAGTAAACCCTGGAATGGAATATGGAGTGGATCTGATTTCAAAGAGGATTTGTGATATCTTTGAATGAACATTGAAGTACAGCACAGGTTCCAAACTAGTGTTCACGGTGTCAGGAGGCTTACAGAAGGTCTTAAAGTAGCACCTACTGGTTGCAGGATCAAAGGATCCTGACACTATCCCTCCTCAAAGGGCTCCTCTTGGTGACCTAAGGCAGGACAAAGTCTATAATACTGCAAAGTACTTGGAGACGATGATACAATTTCATCATCTTCAGCAGCATCAAGGTTGATGAAATCACTGGGGGGGGGGGGAATAACTATAGGCAGGGAATAACTCTGGGTATACACAGGAAGTCCAAGTATCCCAGCCTATTGATTGACAGCATCAAGCAGCATAACACTAAGAACTGTACTGGCCATGAGATCTTGAAACACAGTATCCAAAGTATTGTCTTCTTTCTGTGCAAGAGGCATGGTTTTGCATAGGAGAGAATGTTCATCAGTTTCTTCTAGCTGGGTGCCTAATGAGTGGGTCTTTTGCATCAGAATTGGAATGTTGCTCTGGATTAGGCATGAAAATTAGATCCGACTTGAGTCCATGGACAGGAGCAGACTATGAAAACTCTCTGGCGATAGCTGGACAATTTGCTTTTGAGATTTCAGCAAAGGTATTGATGGAATAAACTGGTGACCCAGCTACATTGCCTGTATTATTCAGTTCAAAACCATTCACTGGTATAGGAACCAAAACAAGAGATATCCCAGGGCTCAGGCCTGTAACTGTAGAAAAATTAGGCTCAGAAATTACCTTAATGAAAGAGTCAATAGCAGTGTCTGCAGTTTTAGAAAGATTACAGACAGCCTTGGGGATCTCTTAAGCATGAAAAGAATTGTATTTGAAATGAATCTCCAACTGGTAATCATATTCTTTTTTTAGTGTTTTTTATTTATCAATGTAAGCTTGTTTCCACTTAAGAGCATCTATTGGACTCTTAATGTCACTATCAATCAAAAACAAAATGTCTGGGCTAAGGTAGTAGGGTTATTTTAAGAGGAAATGTTCCCTTTGTCACATTTTTAGAGTAAAGACATACATATTCATCATAGAGATCCATGAATCTTCCTCTTTGGTGAGAAGAAATGGTCTAGCAATTCCTCCAACTCAATATATCTTATTTGGGACTTAGCTAGTTTCAGTATGACTGCATTTGCCCTAGTATTTACCCCTAGTAGCTGCTTGAAAAACTGTGTAGCAGAGTGTGAGGAATTCTTGTGGATAGAGCTAATAGTTGTAACACTGGTATTAAAACTAGGGCTAGGACTATGGCTCCATCCACCCTTAAATACTTTACATTGATTTGGAAGATTGTTTCAGTGTGTGAGCCTCTGTTTCTCTGGCCAATAATGTGCATACAAGAGGGTTCATCACACTGGGTGGTGGAAGCATGAGGTTTTTGTCTGTGGGTTGCTGATGTTTTCAAATATGCATTATCTGATGCCAAATAATTTGATATCAATGTAGAAAATAGTGATTTGGATGCAGTAGTAGTACATTTAATCAATAATTCTGTTCTAGCAATTTTCTTGCAGACATTGATTCAAGCTCTATATTATATAATGAATCAATAGGTAGCTGAAAAGGATCAGTGACTTCTCAGCTCTTTCCTGGAAAGTCTTGTAGTGATCCAGCAAGCAGTTGTGGCAGTCATTACAGGACTCAGGGACATGGTCCCTATGTCCTGAAAATGAATTGAAAAAATAGAAGTTGGGGGTGTGGCCTAGCCGTCGACCAAAATGGCCGTACGGCACTGAAGCTCCGGGGCCTGCCGCCCAAATCCTGAAGGTAGTGGGAGCTTTTCATACCCATCAACACCAAAACAACAGGCGCCCAGTGCAAACATCACCTAGGCCTGAAGCTGCTGCCCCGCCGATGCCTCAATCTTGGTCCGCCGCCACCAGAAGTTGCTGAGGAGGGAGGTGGCCCAGCCCGCCACGGAGGTCCCACGGCGACAGGGGGCGTGGGCGATACTGAGGCCGGGGCTGCGATGCCCCGCTGGGCCCACCCTCCTTTCTTCCTGTATCCCGATACAGCGTGGTTGACGGCAGAGTGGTGATCCTTGTGCCAGAACGACCAGACGCGGCTACAAACAGGTGAGGGACCTAGGGACCGGCGGGCCGCGCTGAGACTGGCACGCTGTAGGGGAGGCCTGGCCTGCGGCTGCGAGTCTGGGGCATGGGCCGACCCCTTTGCCACCGCTGGCGCTGCCGGGCTGGATGGAGCCCCTCGATCAATCACCGTGGGCCACATAGGCCGGACCTATGCCATCGCGGGGGAGACGCTGAGAAACCCAAACTAACCTGCATAGGTCCATCTGGGGGTGGGGGTGGTCTAGCCTGCCACGGAGGCCCCACTGCAACAGGGGCAGAGCGTGAGCCTGAGGCCAGGGCTTCGGTGCCCTGCTAGCTCCCCCACCCTCCGGAAGCTCCATCTAACGGCTGAGGCCTAACTACACATACCGGGCAGTGAGGGACGGCGGCCCGCTACATCCCTGCTGCCTAGTAGAGACCGGGGCCATGAAGAGATCCTGAGCAGAGGCGTTGGAGTAGTCATATCATCTGCCCCTACCCACCACTGGCAACCGGCCCCTGGAGGGCCGCCTGGCTCCGGCATACGTAATAACGGACCCACATCCAGGGGACACCTCTGCCTGAATCAATAGACAATCCGCCCACTCACGGCATCCCCTAGCTGACAAATACTGCTTTTCTGCTTGGTACCTCACCTTGTATTCACTCCAGCACTGTGGAACGCTATCAGAGCGCTTGGGTAGCTACATCCCCCTTCGCATAAGACCCTGGGCTGAAATAACACCCTTAAGACTGCTCTCCCCTACTTGTCTGCAAACCCACCTGTTCCTTTTTCTTCCATTGGACCTGACTGGGGAGTTTCTATATTTAAACCCACAACAGATCTCCCCTGGAACATCCTCAGTGTGAAGATGGGCCATGGTGATCCCAAACAACGGTGGCTCATCTTGGATAGGATGGTATCACCAACCTCCCAGGGCAAATGACAGACCCTGGCGGTGATCAGGGGACAGCCTTCCCCCTTGCCCCCTTGAGGGAATGGCGGCTATCATGGTCAAACTTAAATCGGGATTCAGCGCCATCAATGCCAGATTTGGCACCTTAGCTACCTGGCTGGACCGTATGGGCGAATGGCTGGATGGGCATGGTGTCCGATTGGATGAGGTGGAGGAGCTAGTGTCCACACATGAGGCCAGACCAATACGCTGGAACGCCGGTTGGAGAAGACTGAGCAACTCCTGAAGGCAGTAGCGGTCAAAAATGAAGACCTAGAGGCAAGGTCCCGGAGAAACAATATGAGAATCCTCAGCCTGGAGGAATTGACCAACATGGGGCACCTGGAACTGTTCATAGAGACTCTCCTTAACGACCTGTTTGGAGCAGAGCATTTTTCCAAGGCATTCACGGTAGTAAGGGCACACAGATCTTTGGGTCCCCGCCCGCCCCCTGGTGCCCCTCAGCACCCCATCATGGCCCACCTCTTGAATTATAGGGATCAAGATACCATCCTTCAGCTAGTCCACGAGAACTCCCCTCTACAATACCAGGGTGCCATGCTCTCCTTTTATCCTGATTATACACTCGCATTCCAAGAAGCAGGCGAAAATACACAGAAGCAAAGGCACAGATACGGAAACTTGGCTTTAAATATGGCATGGTATACCCTGCCAGACTGCGAGTAACAGTGGATGACAAGCCCAGGTTCTATGACACACCTGCAGACGCCCTTGCCTTCTGCAAAAAACTGAAGGACAATAACCACCGCGGCCCCCATTCCTCACCTTGTCGGTCCTCTCCAGACAGATAGTTAATGGGCAGTGCAGAACTCTTCCCAACTGACTAAGATCTCCCTCTCCTGGGTGGCTGAGAAATGTCTGAGATTGAGATATGTATCATACCCGGATGCACCAAGGCTATTTCTGTTGCTGTTATTGGCTCCTATGTTCGTAAATGTTGCATAACTGCTACTTTCATATAATATAGGAGGGAGGAGGAGCCAACCCCATCATGGCTGCTTGAAGCTGAGGCTCCTCGGTGAACCATCTTACCAGCCTCCGGTTCGGCATTCCGCCACACTGTTATTCCTCCCGGAACAACGATTCAGCTTCCGGATTGCAGGCTGATCATTTGAAGATCATTATCGCCTTTCTCCGTTCCGGCTTTGCTGAGAAATGAGCCATGACTTTCCGTGCTAATGAAGATGCAAAGATGGCGCCCGGTGCTCGGGGAGCTTTGAGAACGCTCCCGAGGCCAAAAGAAGTGCTCCAGGATGCCTCTGACCTCCGTCTTTTTCCATCTAGAAACGCCCCCAACACTCAGCCCACATCCCGACTTGCCAGCTGACCCCCCCCCTTGGGAGATTACCGCGCATTGTGCCACTCGTTTGCCCGCACTGCCACTGAGTTACGGGTGCGGCTGGAGGGGGAGGGGCACACAAGCCTGACTCACAGCGTCCCATGAGACCGGTCCTTGACTGGGGTCTCAGCCCGCGCCTACCTCTGTGATACGATTTGCGGCAACTATGGACGCAGCGGCTGCAGGTACGGAAGTCTGATCTTGCTAGACTATTGACATCTTCCTAGCAGCCCCCGGCGGCAACAAGGGGACCCGGGAGCTCATCGTCTTGTATAGCGAGCGGTGGAGGGCCACAGGGGAGAAAGTGCCTTCGATGCAGCCACGAGTGCATTCCTGCACACACCACACGTGATGCCTGCTTTAAGCGTGCACATCAAGCACCCCCCTCTCTTAGAGAATGATCAAGTGGGGACTGGTGGTATGTAACACCATAGACATAACCCTTTACATGACCTCAAGATGGCTGCCTCAGTGGACCCTTCCGCCCTGTACTACTACTCGGGGACTAAATCTGGATTTCGAACAGAACTCGAATCATAGCCCCTATCTGGCCTACCCATCTAGTCACTGAACCTGCGAGCGACTGTGGAAACCTTGCTTTTTGGCCGAAGCCCAGTGGAGCTACATGATAGCTATAGAGGAGATGGGCCGCGGACTTCCCCTCTGCCCTCACCTACCCAGCTGGACTTTGGGCAGACTTTCCCTCGTCTCTCCGTCGTTCTCTCCCTCCTACCCCTTGACCCTACCCTTTCCCCTCCTCTCTCCTTTTACCCCGTCCTCTTTGCTCTTTTAATGTTTCCCCACAGAGACCTAGCGTTCTGGCCGTTGCTCGGTGGAGCTACCTGATAGTTAAAGAGGAGATGGGCTTTGGACTTCCCCCCCTGCCGTCACCTACCCAGCTGGTCTTCGGGCAGATTTTCCTTCGTCTCCCTGTCCTATCTTCCCCTACCCCCCCTTCCATGCCCCCTTACCCTTCTTCGCTTCCATGCTCTTGAAATGTTTTTCTAGCAACTGATGTTACCCGAATTTAATGTACTGTGTAATTATGTGGAACCTTATGTAAAGCGCTCTGATACCTACGGGTCTAGCCAGCGCTATATAAAACTCATTAAATAAATAAATAAATAGTCGCTTACACTGATCCGTACAATATGGGTGTTAGGCCCCAAGGCTTTGCCCACCTCCCACGGATGATTCCAAAAGTTGCCGTATTGTGATTGTGTTTTTGGGTTCCTGGGCAATGGTTTCTCCACCTGGTGTGGGTGGTGGGTGGGTTCAATGGGGTTTTACTAGATTTGTTCTTGAATTGTCTCTCCCCCCTCCTTTGATCTCTCCTCGTGTATACCCCCCCGATATGCGCCATACCCAATACTAGATGCAGAGTTGGTGTCAGTCTGCAGTACAAGAGATGGGAGCTCACAAGCCAGTGGTTGAGATCCGGCTACTGACCTGGAATGTCCAGGGTCTCAACAATCCACGTAATGTAAATGAGTCCTATTCTGCCTACACAAACACTACATTAAGATAGCCTGTCTCCAAGAAACGCACCTCCCCCTTCAGGTCTCCCCCCATTTGCCTCTTCCTGGGGACATCATAGATACTTTGCTGGGTACAATACATACTCCAGGGGGGTGTGCATACTCATACATCATAATCTCCAATTCACACACCACATCACTATTGATGACGATCGGGGACGGTATGTGTTGGTTGTGGGAACACTCCTTGGTAGAGAGACTCTGTTTTTAAATATATATGCCCCGAACTCAGGTGACACTTCCTTCTTTAATGGACTCTCCACTCTTCTTGACCGTTACGACCCCGACACCCTATTTGTAGGTGTAGACATGAATCTAAGGCTGGACCCCAGCCAGGACACATCTAGCTCAGGCCTAGGTATTAACTCCCAAACCCTCCTCATAGCCCGTGACTTCTTGGACTCACTGGCCCTCCGAGACGCTTGGTGAACACAATACCCAGTAAGCCCAGGTTACACATTTCATTCTGCCCCACATTTGACCTGGACGCTCATCGATTACTGGTTCATCTCCATCTCCGCTACCACTTGTCAGTGGGTGCAAGACTTGTAAATGCTGCTGTGTATGCTTTCGGACCATGCACCAGTGCTCCTGCATCTCAAAGTCCCATACACTATGGGATAGGAACGCAGGTGGTCATTCCACACAACGGCGCTCTTTGATGAGGTGTGCCGCACGGAGCTTCATGACGCCATCCTTGAATACTTTGCACTCAACACAGGGTCTGTCATACAACATTCCATACTATGGGATGCCTTTAAGGTATACATCCGCGGCATCTGTATATCCAAGCAATCGGGATTGCTGCGAGCATTACGCGGTGACTTCATTCGACTGGAAACTGAGTTAGCGATCATTGACAATACAGATGACCCAACATTCACTGCAAACACATTACACAAACGAGCGACCCTCCTAGCAGAATTTAATGAACTGCCAGGGAAGCCAAGCTGCTGAGTAACTATAGCGCAGCGTGCAGGTACGGGGAAGGAGAGCACCCTGGGAGGACATTAGCTCGTCTCCTGCGACCCCCCTGGGGAGCAGCCCCTATCCGTCCCTCTGTCTGGAAGATGGCACCAGCGTCTCGGACAATGCTGACATATTACGCAACCTAGTCTCATACTATCAATCATTGTATACCCCAAGATTACCCCCTAACTTAACAGCCCATCTGGCCTATCTTGAGAAGGTGGTGATGGTATGGCTGTCTACTGGACAAGGCCAATTTGTCAGTGAATGTTTTACAGCTGAAGAACTCATGCAGGCAATTGATTCATTAGATGGCTTGAAGACCCCTGGAATCGATAGCCTATCTGGCACCTTCCATAAAGCGTTTAAACAGACGCTGGTGCCCCACCTGTTGGAAGTCTATTCGGAATCAATAGATAACAGCACACTTCCTCCAACAATGTGGGTGGCAGCGATTACACTCTTGCTGAAGCCAGAAAAAGACCCCACCAGGTGCATGTCATACAGACCTGTGTCTCTCCTAAATTTCGACTATAAGATACTGGCCAAAGCAATGGCAAATAGGCTGTCACTACTCCTAGATCAGATCCTTTCACTGATCCAGACAGGCTTCATCCCTCATAGGTCAACTGCACTCAATCTTAGAACAGTATTTTCGGTATTAAATAGATTCCTGCGGCGGTGGCACTTTTAGATGCCGAGAAGGCTTTGTAAACTTGGCATACCCAACAGATTTAACGCAATAGTCTCGCTCCTGTACTCATCACCCATGGCCCGGCTGCGGGTGAACGTCTCTCTCTTTGACACCATCCCCATCTCTAGGGGAATCCGTCAAGGTTGCCCATTATCACCAATGTTATTCATAATAGCCATGGATCCCGTGGTCAGGCATCTCCAAGAAAAACATCTGCATCGAGGCCTGCAATTTCTTCCCGGCCCACTTTTAATGTCCATGTAAGCAGACGTTATGTTGCTGTTCATCAGGCACCCCTCTGAAAATCTAGACCCCCTTGGTGGAGGAAAAAGTCTAATTTGGAGACATGTCGGGCCTACAAATAAATTGGGACAAATCGGAGCTTTTTTCTTTGACGGAGTCAACAACCCTTCAACTCAGTGAGCGCCCCCTTCGTTGGGCAGCTGATACTACTAGATACCTGGGGATAACACTCCATAGATGCAAGGATCAGATTATCCGTCTCAATTATGGCCCAGTCATGGATAAACTTACTACCCAGTGGAACTCTGGATCCGCCTGTCTCTCTCCATGTCTGGACGTATTGCACTCATCAAGATGCCACTCTCGGACAAAGATTGGGCCTTTAGTTGTGCACAAATAAAACTAGTATCACCTAACCATCACCACAAGCTCCTTCATTTCTGGTTTATTCACATGTCCTATATCACCCCCAAAGAAATGGCCAAGTACGATCCATCCAAATCGCCGCAATGCCCCAAGTGCACCTAACCTGTAGCTCATTTTGCCCACCTGACATGGACCTGCCCTGAGATTTCTGCCTATTGGACATTGGTGTTTCAAACATTGTCACTCATGATATCTACACCTCTGGCACCATCCCCGGGATGGCCTTGTTGAGCATTGTTTCCGACCTCCCGGTCTGCTACCGCAGACTTACAGCTATTGCTCTATTATTAGCCAAGAGGGGGATTGCGGTGCACTGGGGAGACTGGTTCCATCCCACAAAGGAGGCCTGGCTCTGGAGCATGTTGTATTGCGACATGCAAACCGAGATATACTCCACACTACAGCCACCCGCATCTCATCCTAAGGATATCTGGCATTTATATCAGGCTTATCTGCTCACGTTGCAACCTGACACTCCTGCGCCTTCCCCTCCTCCCACTCACAACCACACAGCAATTCCCTCTACTCCCAACCCCTCCATTATCCACCCATCTCTAGACTTCACCATCCTGCGGTACTCTTGTATAAGGACCCTCACATTTATGATTGGATACCCACGTACTAAACACCAACTCATTGCATAACTGTATAGCCACCAAAAACAGAATAACTTTGAGAACACGCCCACTGACCCCTCCTCCCCCTTCTTTCCTTCCCCTCTATTTTGTGTATTGAGGTTTTATACAATGTTCGACAAATTCTATGCAATAACTTGCTGTAGTGCTACAAATTAGGTTTTATAGATGAGGCTCATAATGATATACTACTAGATAACTAACCCTGGGCGGAGTTTGCGTAGCCGCGCTAAGCAGAATCCCGCGAAGTTGCAGAAAAACTCAGCGTGCTACACGGAGTTCCGTGAGCGCGCGGAGTTGCTTGTTCCGCCCGTTCGCGATGCGTTTTTGACGTTCGGGAACGCGTATTGCGTGTTTAGGGACGCTTAATGCGTGCTCGGGGGAAATATCACGCGAACTTCACCACGCGGTCGCCAATGGGCGCAGCCATCTTGTTTTTCACTTTTTGCTATGGTTCTGGGCCTGTTTTTCTATCCTCCCTATATCTTTTCAATCCTTTGCTTCTAGAAACTTTTTTCTGATCTTTTTTATTTATTATCTATCCCTCTCTATTCCTAATTGTATATTTTGTGTTTTTTTCTACTTTTTGTGTGTTTTTTAGTGCATTTTTCATTCTTTTTCTATTACTTGCTTTTTAAATTTTTTTTACTTACTTTCTAACTTGCTACATTTTCTTTTCCGCCCGCGCCTATTCAGACCCATGGCGAAGAGTCTTAAAAAGACTAAGGGCCAGGGGAAGAGGTCCACGAGGAGCGAGAGCCACGACTGCCTTCCTTGCGGAAGGCGGCGCCCACAATGGGTGCAGCCACGGGCCTTATTCTCTGAGGTGGAGGTGGCCGCACTGGTTTTTTTTGTGCAGCGCCACCTCCCCTTAACCCTGGCAGCAGGCGAAAGGCCTGGGTCCGGGTACGGCTCCGGGAGCATCATCAGTGGTGGGAAAGGGTGCGCCGGGCAGTGTTTTGCTGCTCTGGGGTCCGCCGCACCCATAATCAATTGACGCACCGGTGGTCTGACATCCTGGACTGGGAGCAGGACCTTCTGTACCTGCTAGGTGTTGAGGACCCGGGGCTTGGTGAGTAGCTAATTATATTACTATTGTGTTCTTCTGTTCTGTGTTATTGCGAATATTTTTTTTTCGCAAATAGCTAACATGCTGCTGCTGCATGCAGGTAACTTATGTTTAAAAATCTTATATTATGTGATTGTTACTTCCAGACAGGTGCTCGGCGCTACTAACTAATCGTACTTGTTTGCAACTTTGCGCTCTCTTGGGCTGGTTATGTAAGAGAGGTTAGAGAATTTAAGTTAGGTAATGCAGATAGGAAAGACTCCAGTCCTTTCCTTTGTCCTGTCAGGCTGTCCTGTCCTGTCACTAAGATAGTGATAGTAGTTAGTTAGTTAGTATTATTTAATTTATCGGCCTGCGTGACGCGTGGTCTCATATGACTTCAGTCCTAGTAGAACCTTTTGTAGCTCGTATAGTGAGTGAATAGTAACCAACCAATTTGGTGTATGCAAAAATGCAATATGCATGCGTCCATCTATGCATTAAGAAGAATAAATGCAGACTTAGTAATTGGCCCGTCAAAGGGGGTTGGAGTTGAGACTGAGAGATGATTAGGAATGAGATCAGAATTAAGCAAATATAATTTTTTTGCAATTCATTCCAAAGTCTGGAATAGGCGGGCTAGGTATGTTTAGGATTCAGGAATCGGAATTGAACTGTGGAATAATAAAGATAGGATGGTGTGCAACTGCGATACTAGTCTACTACTAGTCGATCTGATTTAGGCTAGGTCAATGTGATTGCAATTGCTCGTACCTGTTTATCCTGCTGTTCTTGTGACCGCTGGGGGCCGTGGGAGAGTGCAAACTACAACCCCCAGCTTGCCAAGAGGCAACGAGGAGGCTGCTAACGTTTGAGACACGCGCCAGGAGGCGCTTAAATACCGGCCAGGGCTCCTGCAGTGCGGGACGCGCGCAGGCGTGCCCGGGCCAAGGGCAGGCCCGTCTGCGCCCGTCAGTGGCCGACAGAGGCTGGGCCACCCCTCTTTCATGAAGAAATCACTATGGGTAGGCGCATACGTCCGTGTAGCACTGATATGGTAAAGGCTAAGGCAAAGGTACCACGTAATTGTGCCTCTATTATATCTTATCGTACAACAGCTGTTGGGGCTCTAACAATGGAGATACATAATGTAGAGGAGCAGGTGGGCTTGGGTTCTGAGGTTACATCTATCGATACCTCCCCTTCAGTAGCTCCATGCCAGGTAACACTAGGAGCAGAATCTGCCATTGATCTAGTAGAGGAGGAGAGTGACTCTACCCGGACCAAGCAAGGTGTTTTGAATTTACAACATTACCCCCAGATTACAGAAGGGAGGAGCCCTGAAAGGATTATATCTCCGGTCCTGAACACAGTTCCAAACAAAAAAAGGAGGAAAAGGGGCTTGAAGCCGGCTCTCACTACAAATGAACTACCAACTCAGGAGGGGGCTGAAAGACTCTTGATTACAGAGGAGTGGTTGCTCTCTCACTTGAACATAACAATGGCGGACTTTATCCAGTCACGTATTGACACATCAATTGGGGCACTCAGGGTGGTCCTAATCAGCTGTGTAAAGGCTGGGCTGGAAGATTTGATGGAAAAGCTGTCAAGAATAGAGTTGAACTTGGGCAAATTGGCGGACTCTAGTAATAGGGCTAGGGTGATGGATAACAATGTCACACATATTGCGTCTAATGTGTCTAATGTATCTAATGTGTCTAATGTATCTAATAGCGCCTGTAATACCCAACACACACTAAAAGTGACATCTAAGAGAGAGGAGCGTCACAATACTCCACATCCAGGGCCTTTGAAACCCGATAAGGTTACCCTAAGGAATAGAAATGACATCCGACAGGGAGAAAGCAGTGGTATGCAAATGAGCCCGGTGGAAGTCCCATACATGACGGCACATAGCAAATCACTTACACGATGGTCCGCTAACCTAAGAAGGCTTCATTTACCACCCGAGGCCACCCCTTTGGTGGCAGTCTTAACAGGGGTGCCTCCTCTTAACCCCTTCGATGCTCATGACGAGCTGGACTCGTCATGGCACACAGTGGTCGTGTGCTCATGACGAATCCAGCTCGTCATAAGACCACCCACGGGGGAAGCGCTGGCGCTCCCCCCGTGGGAATCCGATCGTCGGGTTTTTTGGGGGGAAGGCAGGGGAAGGGCTTCCCCTGCCTCCCCCCGCCCCCCCCCCTCAATGACGTCAGCGCGCGAGGCGCGCTGACGTCATTGGGGGTTTCCCTTTGTTCCCCGACGCGCTGGAAGCCATTTGCTTCCAGCGCGTCGGGGAATAAGGTTAGTTTTGGCTCCGGGGAGGGGGATTTGAAACAGAAGAGGCATCGAGGGAAAGGAAAACCCTTTCCTTTCCCTCGATGCCTCTTTTGTGCATTCCTGCTGCACGATCATGCGATCGTGCAGCAGGAATGCCCACTAGACGCCAGGGAATTCTTTTTAAAATGGAAATACTGTTTTGGGGAGCGGCCCCTTGGGCAAGGGTCGCTCCCCTTTTGGGGGCCTTATGTTTTTGGTGCTCTGCCCCCTGGGGGGGCAGTTTTATTTATATAGCGCGGGGCTTTACCCGAAGGTGTGAGAGCGCTTCACAATAGCGCGTCGGGGAATAAGTTTAGTTTTGGCTCCGGGGAGGGGGGATTTGAAACAGAAGAGGCATCGAGGGAAAGGAAAACCCTTTCCTTTCCCTCGATGCCTCTTTTGTGCATTCCTGCTGCACGATCATGTGATCGTGCAGCAGGAATGCCCACTAGACGCCAGGGAATTTTTAAAAAAAATGGAAATACTGTTTTGGGGAGCGGCCCCTTGGGCAAGGGTCGCTCCCCTTTTGGGGGCCTTATGTTTTTGGTGCTCTGCCCCCCTGGGGGGGTGGGCAGTTTTATTTATATAGCGCTGGGCTTTACCCGAAGGTGTGAGAGCGCTTCACAATAGGAACAGTAACATTACATGGATGAGAAGGTTACAAGTGAGCATAATACAAAAGCAAGCGTTACATTACATGAGGAAAAAGTGACAATTGTGCATGATACATGAGATACAAAATACAAATAGAGGTATAATACTGCAATAAGTGGCAGAACACACTGGGAAGGCACTTCTATAGGCATGGAGTACAGAATTTCCTATAGTGGAAGAACTTCCTTGAGGGAGTAGAGAGGGCGTGAATTAAATGAAGGGTACACAAATCCAGCACAGCACGCAAGGGTGAGGAATGTACAGGAAAAAGTACAAATTTACAATGAAGAGCGAACTTCCTAGAGGGGGCTGAGAGTGAAAGTATTAGTTCTGAAAGTGTCTTTGGAAGAGAAGAGATTTGAGGTCAGCTTAGAAGATCCGGGTAGAGGAGGTGGCACGGAGCAATGGGGGAAGCGAGTTCCAGATTCTCAACGCATTGCCTGAGAAGGATTGCGCCATCGATCTTTCCCTTTTGAAGACGGGGGGCTCAAGCAGAAGCTTTTTCGCATTGCGAGAAGGGCGAGAGCCACCGGACAATTTCAATTTATTCGCCAGGTAACGAGGGGAGGACGTGTGTAAGGCTTTGTGTGTGATGCAGGCAGTTTTGTAAATAGATCTTGCCTCGATCGGAAGCCATCGAAGAGAGGACAGGATAGGAGTGACGTGGTCGCTTCGTTTAGACCCTGAAATGAAGCGAGCTGCTGAATGGAGGATGGATTTGAGAGGGGAGAGGTGGGATTTGGGTAGGCCCGTCAGAAGAGAATTGCAATAATCCAGTCTTGAGAGAACCAGAGATTGTACCAAGGTTTTTAAGTCTTTCTCCGGGAAGAACCGACGGATCCCCCATAGAAGGCGCAACTGGTAACGTGCGTTCTTAGCAATAGAGTTGATGTGGGAGATTAGGTTGAGTCTTTTGTCAAGAATGACACCTAGGGATTTAGCGCTGTTGACATTGATGGGTTTGTTGTTGAGTAGGTTCAGCTGATCCATCCAAGATTGAACAGGAGGAGGTGAGAGAGAGGTAGAGAGGAGGAGGAATTCAGTTTTGGCGGGATTCAGAATGAGTTGGTGAGCTAACATCCAGTTGTGAATAGAGTTGAGAGTAGAGTTGAGTAGTGAGAGATCGTGTGCGGAAGATAAAGGTATCTTCCCACTAGTCCACCAGGCATTTATTTGTGGAGAGTGACCCCTTGGGTGGCAGAATAGCAGTATGTTTTTAGGCCCATCTGCCCCCAAGGAGGTCAGAAGTCACTAGACACCAGGGTTTTTTAATTTTTGTGTTGGGGAGTGGCCAAAAGGGCAAGGGTTGCTCCCCTTTTACGGGGGTGAATATTTTATTCATACTCTTTGGCCCACCTACCCCTTAGCTTGGCTGGTGGATTGTGTGTGGACTGGTGCATTATTTGCATATGTGATTGTAATGTTTTTTTCTCCTTTTTATTCTAGTGTAAAGCTTTTGATTCCTGTTTGCGGTTTCGGCAGTGGTTGTTCTGCAGTTTTGCGTAATTGCATTTATTTGGTAAGAAAAATATTTTTGTAGTGTGTCCTCCAAATGAGTATTATTGTCATGCATGAATGAATTTTTTTGTAAGTGGTGTCATAATGGCAGCATATTTGTTAGTGTTCAGAGCATGAAATTCTTTGCGATGTTTTGCATTGTCTTATGTGTAATTTTTTTTTCTTCTTTTTTAGTGGGATATTGTTGATCCTTACTGTGTCTGTGCAGAGTAGGTGGTGGTGAGTCTAGCTGCTTCTGTCACGTGAGTGGTATAGTGTTGGAGTATATAGGTCTTTGTGATAAAGCTACATTTTGTTTATTTCTTTTTTTTACAAAGGGTTTGTTGTTGTTGACTTGTTTGACAAGTAACCTTTATTAGTAAGCATTATGGCTAGCCGTAGAATTACTGCTCAGCAGGTGGTTGGTTTGCTTCTTGAATCTTCCTCTGAGCAGGATTATGAGACTGACAGTGCGTCTGAGGGAGAGGAGGGAGGGGAAGATTCAGGCAGTGAGTTTTCTCTCCACATGGAATCATCGGATGATGAAGGTACTCTCAGTGCAGATGAAGTGCCTGTTTTAGAGGAGGATACTACTGTGCCGATGGTGCAAGAGGCATCTGGATTGCAGCCTGGGGCTGCTAGGCTTCCTACTGGAAGTGCTGGACTCTGGGTTGATCCAAACATGGTGCAGCCGGTGTTGCCTGCCTTTAGTGGTTATGCAGGGTGTAGAGTGGATTGTGAACATTATTTGCCTATACAGTATTTTCAGTTGTTTATGGATGATGTATTTTTGGGTGAGATTGTTGAGCAGACTAATTTGTATGCTGAACAGTTTTTGAGGGACAACAGTGCCAGACTTAGGCCCCATTCTAGAGCTACCCGGTGGAGTCCCACAAATCTGGAAGAGATGAAGAAGTTTTTGGGTTTGACTTTTTTGATGGGTTTGATAAGGAAGCCGTCCATGGGTTCATATTGGTCTACCAGTCCCTTGATGGCAACGGCCATATTTCCTGCAGTTATGACTCGTGATCGGTATTTACTTTTGCTTCGGATGCTGCATTTTGTTGATAATGGTTTGGCGTTGCCACGAGATCACCCTGAATGTGACCGTCTTTTTAAGATTCGGCCTGTTCTTGATCACTTTGTAGATCGATTTTCAGAGATGTATACTCCAGGGAAAGAAATATCTATTGATGAGTCTTTGGTCCTGTTCAAGGGCCGTTTGGTTTTTAGGCAGTACATTCCTAGCAAGAGGGCACGCTATGGAATTAAGCTGTATATGTTGTCTGAGAGTAGGACAGGATATGTTTTTAATTTGCGTGTGTACACTGGTAGGGATTCCACTATTGTCCCCCCGGTTGTCCGTCCACTTTTGGAGTTTCAGAGAAAATTGTGTGGGATCTTGCTAGAGGACTGTTTAACAGAGGCCACCATTTGTACCTTGATAACTTCTACACTGCTGTGCAATTGTTTAAGGAATTGTTCAAAGTGGACACTTTTGCTTGTGGCACAATCCGCTCTAACCGTAAAGGTTATCCAAAAGAGCTTGTTTGCAAAAAACTTCAGAGGGGACAGTGCAGTGCCTTGCGTAGTGAGGAACTGCTAGCTGATACATTTGTGGACAGGAGGGATGTGTACATGCTGACTACCATCCATGATGAGAGTACTTCACCTGTGGCTGTTTGGGGTCAGATTGCTGAAGTGCGCAAACCTGTGTGAATTTTAGACTACAATAAGCACATGGGTGGTGTTGATAGAGTAGATCAGAGGTTGGAACCTTACACTGCTATTCGTAAGGCTTACATTTGATATAAGAAGTTGGCCATCCATCTCTTCAATTTAGCAACTTTCAATGCTTTTGTTGTGTTCAAGGAGTGTTCTCCTGCGTCAAAGTTGACTTTTGTTCAGTTTCAGCAGTCTGTCATAGGCAGCCTTGTTGTTGTGGAACAGGCAAGTGTTCCTAGAGTTGGAGTGGTGGAGGATGTGGCTCGATTGAAAGATCGCCACTTTCCTGATCACATTCCTCCTACACCCTCAAAAGACTTTCCCACTAGGAGATGTAGAGTCTGTTGGCGAAGAGGTACGCGGAAGGAGACTCGTATGTACTGCCCTGAGTGTCCTTCTAACCCTGGGCTGTGTGTGCCTGCTTGTTATAGAGCGTACCACAAGCAAAATAATTATTGGGAGCAACCATGAGTGGTAAAGTGAACTGCCTGGTCTGTAATGTTTAAGAATTGTTGTTCTGTTTCAAGGTTGGCATTAGTGCAATGTATTTAGTTTCTGATTTTGTGTTAGTAGATTTGTATCTATTTGCAATTTGTTTGTGTTTTCTTCTTTGTATAAAAAAATCCTAAATGTGATGGTGGTGTGTGTAGGCTGGTGCTTGGCTGGCGGTGTGCGTGGACTGGTGCTTGGCTGGCGGTGTGCGTGGAGTGGCGCTTGGCTGGCGGTGTGCGTGGAGTGGCTCTTGGCTGGCGGTGTGCGTGGAGTGGCGCTTGGCTGGCGGTGTGCGTGGAGTGGCGCTTGGCTGGCGGTGTGCGTGGAGTGGCGCTAGGCTGGCGGTGTGCGTGGAGTGGCGCTAGGCTGGCGGTGTGCATGGAGTGGCGCTAGGCTGGCGGTGTGCGTGGAGTGGCGCTTGGCTGGCGGTGTGCGTGGAGTGGCGCTTGGCTGGCGGTGTGCGTGGAGTGGCGCTTGGCTGGCGGTGTGCGTGGACTGGCGCTCGGCTGGCAGTGTGTGAGTAGTGACTTGCTGCTGGTCACTACACACACTGCTAGCCGAGCGAAACTCCACGCAATCCATCAGCTTGTGTGGTTGCTGTGTTAGGAATGTGGACGTGTGAAAGTGATGGGCCCTTGAATGGCGCTGTCTGCTGGTGTGAGTGTTGTAATGTGATGGGCCCGCGGCTGGTGGTGTGAATGGTTTTGTATTTGTCACACGTATGAAAGGTATATGAATGGCCTGTAAAGAGGTTGGTGCCTTGTCGTGGCTTTACAGCTCACGAGCTGTGAGTCAATGGTTCAGTTTCTCGTCCTTTCAATTATTAACAGTGCATTTCATTTTTGTGAAATCACTTGTTAATACAATTGTATATACTGAACCATCACTCACCCTCGTGCCAAATCCAACCAGTATGTGTGTGTGCTTGAGGATTAGATGGCTGTGCAGTAATATTTGTCTTTTTAGTCTGTCTGCCAAGGTGTACATTCCGTCTAAGAATAACCTACCAACTGTAGATATTGTCGTAAACGAAACACCCATGGGAGTACATGGTGATATCTCTCTTGTGGATCCCAACAAGTTATGGTACCCACAATGTCCTGCAAACCTCAAAATGTCTGTCACATTTTCCTTGCAATATTGTGCCAAAATTTTCACGCTGCAGAAATAAACAACACATTATCTCAAAATGACCTGGTTTTGCAAGGGGGTCACCTGGGTTTTTGGCCCGGGGCTCGGCGGCCACCTAGGGAAACCTACCAAACCCACACATTTCTGAAAAGTAGACACCCGGGGCTTCCAGGGAGGTATGGCTTGCGTGGATCCCCCAAGGTTTCCTTACCCAGAATCCCCTGCAAACCTCAATTTTAGCTGAAAAAATCACTTTTTTCAGAAATGTTTGTGTGGGAAAGTGTGGCATCACCGGGCTCACACAAATTTCCTACCACCCAGCGTTCCCCCAGGTCTCCCGATAAAAATGGTGCCTCACTTGTGTGGGAGGCCCAAGTACCCGCGACAGGCAAGGGCCCAAAACGTAGTGAGGCGACATCAAAATTGCCTATCTCAAAACCACCTGGTTTTGCAAGGGGGTCACCTGGGTTTTTGGCCCCGTGCTCGGCGGCCATCTAGGGAAACCTACCAAACCCACACATTTCTGAAAAGTAGACACCCGGGGGCTTCAAGGGAGGTATGGCTTGCGTGGATCCCCCAACGTTTCCTTACCCAGAATCCCCTGCAAACCTCAATTTTAGCTGAAAAAATCACTTTATTCACAAATTTTTTTGTGGGAAAGTGTGGCATCACCGGGCTCACACAAATTTCCTACCATCCAGCGTTCCCCCAGGTCTCCCGATAAAAATGGTGCCTCACTTGTGTGGGAGGCCCAAGTACCCGCAACAGGCAAGGGCCCAAAACGTAGTGAGGCGACATCAAAATTGCCTATCTCAAAACCACCTGGTTTTGCAAGGGGGGTCACCTGGGTTTTTGGCCCCGTGCTCGGCGGCCATCTAGGGAAACCTACCAAACCCACACATTTCTGAAAAGTAGACACCCGGGGGCTTCCAGGGAGGTATGGCTTGCGTGGATCCCCCAACGTTTCCTTACCCAGAATCCCCTGCAAACCTCAATTTTAGCTGAAAAAAGAACTTTTTTCACACATTTTTGTGTGGGAAAGTGTGGCATCACCGGGCTCACACAAATTTCCTACCACCCAGCATTCCCCCAGGTCTCCCGATAAAAATGGTGCCTCACTTGTGTGGGAGGCCCAAGTACCCGCGACAGACAAGGGCCCAAAACGTAGTGAGGCGACATCAAAATTGCCAATCTCAAAACCACCTGGTTTTGCAAGGGGGTCACCTGGGTTTTGGCCCCGTGCTCGGCGGCCATCTAGGGAAACCTACCAAACCCACACATTTATGAAAAGTAGACACCCGGGGGCTTCCAGGGAGGTATGGCTTGCGTGGATCTCCCAACGTTTCCTTACCCAGAATCCCCTGCAAACCTCAATTTTAGCTGAAAAAATCACTTTTTTCACACATTTTTGTGTGGGAAAGTGTGGCATCACCGGGCTCACACAAATTTCCTACCACCCAGCGTTCCCCCAGGTCTCCCGATAAAAATGGTGCCTCACTTGTGTGGGAGGCCCAAGTACCTGCGACAGGCAAGGGCCCAAAACGTAGTGAGGCGACATCAAAATTGCCTATCTCAAAACCACCTGGTTTTGCAAGGGGGGTCACCTGGGTTTTTGGCCACGTGCTCGGCGGCCATCTAGGGAAACCTACCAAACCCACACATTTCTCAAAAGTAGACACCCGGGGGCTTCCAGGGAGGTATGGCTTGCGTGGATCCCCCAACGTTTCCTTACCCAGAATCCCCTGCAAACCTCAATTTTAGCTGAAAAAAATCACTTTTTTCACACATTTTTGTGTGGGAAAGTGTGGCATCACTGAGCTCACACAAATTTCCTACCACCCAGCGTTCCCCCAGGTCTCCCGATAAAAATGGCGCCTCACTTGTGTGGGAGGCCCAAGTACCCGCGACAGACAAGGGCCCAAAACGTAGTGAGGCGACATCAAAATTGCCTATCTCAAAACCACCTGGTTTTGCAAGGGGGGTCACCTGGGTTTTTGGCCCCGTGCTCGGCGGCCATCTAGGGAAACCTACCAAACCCACACATTTCTGAAAAGTAGACACCCGGGGGCTTCCAGGGAGATATGGCTTGCGTGGATCCCCCAACGTTTCCTTACCCAGAATCCCCTGCAAACCTCAATTTTAGCTGAAAAAATCACTGTTTTCACACATTTTTGTGTGGGAAAGTGTGGCATCACTGGCCTCACACAAATTTCCTACCACCCAGCGTTCCCCCAGGTCTCCCGATAAAAATGGTGCCTCACTTGTGTGGGAGGCCCAAGCACCCGCGACAGGCAAGGGCCCAAAACATAGTGAGGCGACATCAAAATTGCCTATCTCAAAACCACCTGGTTTTGCAAGGGGGGTCACCTGGGTTTTTGGCCCCGTGCTCGGCGGCCATCTAGGGAAACCTACCAAACCCACACATTTCTGAAAAGTAGACACCCGGGGGCTTCCAAGGAGGTATGGCTTGTGTGGATCCCCCAACGTTTCCTTACCCAGAATCCCCTGCAAACCTCAATTTTAGCTGAAAGAATCACTTTTTTCACACATTTTTGTGTGGGAAAGTGTGGCATCACCGGGCTCACACAAATTTCCTACCACCCAGCGTACCCCCAGGTCTCCCGATAAAAATGGTGCTTCACTTGTGTGGGAGGCCCAAGTACCCGCGACAGGCAAGGGCCCAAAACGTAGTGAGGCGACATCAAAATTGCCTAGCTCAAAACCACCTGGTTTTGCAAGGGGGGTCACCTGGGTTTTTGGCCCCATGCTCGGCGGCCATCTAGGGAAACCTACCAAACCCACACATTTCTGAAAAGTAGACACCCGGGGGCTTCCAGGGAGTTATGGCTTGCGTAGATCCCCCAACGTTTCCTTACCCAGAATCCCCTGCAAACCTCAATTTTAGCTGAACAAATCACTTTTTTCACACATTTTTGTGTGGTAAAGTGTGGCATCACTGGCCTCACACAAATTTCCTACCACCCAGCGTTCCCCCAGGTCTCCCGATAAAAATGGTGCCTCACTTGTGTGGGAGGCCCAAGTACCCGCGACAGGCAAGGGCCCAAAACGTAGTGAGGCGACATCAAAATTGCCTATCTCAAAACCAACTGGTTTTGCAAGGGGGGTGACCTGGGTTTTTGGCCCCGTGCTCGGCGGCCATCTAGGGAAACCTACCAAACCTACACATTTCTGAAAAGTAGACACCCGGGGCTTCCAGGAGGTATCGCTTGCGTGGATCCCCCAACGTTTCCTTACCCAGAATCCCTGCAAACCTCAATTTTAGCTGAAAAATCACTTTTTTCACACATTTTTGTGTGGAAAGTGTGGCATCACTGGCCTCACACACATTTCCTACCACCCAGCGTTCTCCAGGTCTCCCGATAAAAATGGTGCCTCACTTGTGTGGGAGGCCCAAGTACCCGCGACATGCAAGGACACAAAACGTTTTGAGGCAACATCAACATTGCCTATCAAAAAATGTTTTGGGCCCTTGCCTGTTGCGGTTACTTGGGCCTCCCACACAAGTGAGGCACCATTTTTATCGGGAGACCTGGGGGAACGCTGGGTGGTAGGAAATTTGTGTGAGCCCGGTGATGCCACACTTTCCCACACAAAAATGTGTGAAAAAAGTGATTTTTTCAGCTAAAATTGAGGTTTGCAGGGGATTCTGGGTAAGGAAAGGTTGGGGGATCCATGCAAGCCATACCTCCCTGGAAGCCCCCGGGTGTCTACTTTTCAGAAATGTGTGTGTTTGGTAGGTTTCCTTAGGTGCCGGCAGAGCTAGGGTTCACAAACTACAGCTAGGCACTTTGCCAAAAAAGGGTAATTTTTCACTGCGAAATTGAGGTGTGACCACGTTGCGTTTTGCGCCGTTTCCTGTCGCAGGCACTAGGCCGACCCACACAAGTGAGGTACCATTTTTCTCGTAAGACTTTGGGGAACGCGGGGTGGGTGGAAATTTGTGGATCCACGCAGATTCCAGAACTTTCCACCACAGAAATGTGGGGAAAATGTGTTTTTTTTTGACAATTTGTTAGGTTTGCAAGGGATTCTGGGTAACAGAACCTGGTGGGAGGCAGTCCAGTCACCCCATCCTGGATTCCCCTGGGTGTCTAGTTTTCAAAAATGTATAGGTTTGCTAGGTTTCCCTAGGTGCCGGCAGAGGTAGGGTTCAAAAACTACATCTAGGCACTTTGCAAAAAAAGGGTCATTTTTCACTGCGAAATTGAGGTGTGACCACGTTGCGTTTTGCGCCGTTTCCTGTCGCAGGCACTAGGCCGACCCACACAAGTGAGGTACCATTTTTCTCGTAAGACTCTGGGGAACGCGGGGTGGGTGGAAATTTGTGGATCCACGCAGATTCCAGAACTTTCCACCACAGAAATGAGGGGAAAATGTGTTTTTTTGGACAATTTTTTAGGTTTGCAAGGGATTCTGGGTAACAGAACCTGGTGGGAGGCAGTCAAGTCACCCCATCCTGGATTCCCCTGGGTGTCTAGTTTTCAAAAATGTATAGGTTTGCTAGGTTTCCCTAGGTGCCGGCAGAGCTAGGGTTAAAAACTACAGCTAGGCACTTTGCCAAAAAAGGGTCATTTTTCACTGCGAAATTGAGGTGGGACCACGTTGCGTTTTGCACCGTTTCCTGTCGCAGGCACTAGGCCGACCCACACAAGTGAGGTACCATTTTTCTCGTAAGACTTTGGGGAATGCGGGGTGGGTGTAAATTTGTGGATGCGAGGAATTCTGGGTAACGGAACCTGGTGGGAGGCATTCAAGTCACCCCATCCTGGATTCCCCTGGGTGTCTAGTTTCCAAAAATGTATAGGTTTGCTAGGTTTCCCTAAGTGCCCGCAGATCTAGGGTTCAAAAACTACAGCTAGGCACTTTAAAAAAAAAGGGTAATTTTTCATTGTGAAAATGTGGTACGTCCACGTTGCATGTTGTGGGCACAAGGCCTACCCACACAAGTGAGGTACCATTTTTATCGGGAGACTTAGGGTAACACAGAATTGTAGAGCAACTGTTATTACCTATTGACTTTCGATGCATTTCTGCCTTCCAAATGAAAGACAATGTGTAAAAAATAAGTCATTTTGAAAAATGACCTATAATTCTCATGCTAGTATGGGTACTCCCAATTTCGGAAATGTGCAAATATCTACTGTTTCTAAAATCTACATTTTGTTCCCATTTCAGAAATACATAGGTGTCTTTCATAACAATTTTTCCATGTATACATTTTCCCAAAATAATTGCTATATACCCGGTACATAATAAAAAACCATTGCAAGATGCTGCTCAGTTATTGGCTCTGGGTTCGTCGGGTTCTTGGTGAACCTACACGTCCTATATATCCCCACAACCAGAAAGGTCCAGCGGATATAACGGTATATTGCTTTCAAATAGCTGTCATAATTAGAAGAAGTTACAGGTGAAAACGTTGACACAAATGGCTGTTTTTTTCAACTAATTTTCAATTTTTTCTTCATTTAACTGTTAGTTTCTATAAGGAAAACTTTAAGGATCTACACAAATGACCCCTTGCTGAATTCAGAATTGTGTCTACTTTTCAGAAATGTATAGCTTTTCAGGATCCATTATTGGTTTCATACCCATTTCTACCATTAACTGGAAGGAGGTTGAAAGCACAAAAAATAGCCAAAATAGGCTATGTCCCAGAAAAATGCCAAAACTGTGTAAAAAAGTTGGTTTTCTGACAAAAGTCTGCTTGTCCCTGAAAGCTGGGAAGATGGTGATTTCAGCACCACAACCCCTTTTTGATGCCATTTGCAGGAAAAACAAGACGCTTTCATCTGTAGCCCTTTTTTTGCATTTTTCCCAAAAAAAACAAAATGTTGCTGTATTTTGGCTAATTTCTGGGTCCCCTCCAGGGGAATCCACAAACCCTGGGTACCTTTACAATCCCCATGATGTTGGAAGAAAAGGACGCAAATTTGGCGTGGATACCTTATGTGGTCAAAAAGTTACAGGGGCCTAAGCGCGCACTACCCCAAATAGCCAAAAAAAGGCTTAGCACAGGGGGGGGAAAAGGCCTAGCAGCGAAGGGGTTAAAGATAATACTGCCGAAACAACAGAAGAGCTCATCCGCAACGTACAATTTTGGTGCAAACAACTCTCCGATGAGGGATTTAGAGCATCCTCACACTTTATAATGGCCAGACGGGTGGGTTGGGTCGGTCGTTGTTTTAAATCTGTAGAGGGAGACTGCATAGTCATTCATTTTGATCAGACAGATGTAACCAGTGGGCTATTTCATGAGAACTATAACTATGGGCCGGGCGGGGTTAAAGTCTTACCATTTCGATAGTCCCGTTGAGACAACCTCCAGGGGCAGGTAGTCATGGGCCAGGTGCCAGACCTACGATCATTGATGGTCTTCCCCTTTTGCGGAGCACCTTTAACCATCCCATAGGCCATCTAATCTCTACCGACACAATAGGAGAAAGGGTGGCAGAAAACAGGCTTGTATTAGCAAATAGTTTCGCCCCATTGAGCCAGCTGGATAGTAATGACTGACTAATTAAATATTCCCCTATTCATGGACGGGTTGGAGACAACTCTCGAGGTCACACTATTAGCTCCCCATTGGGGGAGGAGGTCAGTATGTTTGATCATTCCAAGGTTGTTAGCTGGAACATAGCAGGGTAAAAAAACAAAATTGATGACGTTAGGTGGACTGGTCTATTGAGGGAATATGATGTGGTCGGGTTGCAAGAGTCCTGGGAAATTGAAGACACTCTTTGGCTGAATGGTTACACTACTTATTTTGAGCCTGCAAGGCCCTCCGTAGCTGGCAGGCCAAAAGGCGGCCTAATAACTTTATTTTCTTTAAAAGTTATAGGTAACCATTGTAAACTGGACTCGGGGTCAGTAAATTGCCTAGTGGTCCAGATTACGCCCATTAATGCACCTAAGGTACTTATTATTAATTTGTATAATTCATTTGACAGAATCTCTGCAAATGAGCATTTGTATAGTCTTAATTGCTTTCTGGAGTCATACAAAGAAAAGCAAGTTACACCTTATTTGGTTATTATCCTAGGAGATTTTAATATACATTTATGTCCTAAGAACTGCCATGTCACCGATAGTCTTGGCCCTGGTATCCACTCACAGATACATTTTGAACACACACAACAAGGTGGGTTCCTTGAGGATACTTTAGCAGAATTTGGTTTATCATATCCCAGAGCCCTGTGTGACAAGGATGATCTTCCATCCTTCAAGGGAAGGGGATCAAATTCTACAATTGACTACATGTTCAATAATACTGCCCTGTTACCTATGGTTGTGGATTATACGGCAAAGTGGTCGCACTTTAGTGATCACAATCCCTTACACCTTATATTAGCAGGGGGCATTAAGGTCACACCCAAAATAAATAGATGTGTTCCTGTCCCTAAACTAAAAGTAAAAGATCAAGGCCGTAGACTCAAGTGGTGCAAGGTAGTTCCGGACGAGTTTATAGGTGTTTTACTGGATACTGTTGGGACTGAGATTGATCTCTGTTCAGAGGACACAAAAGCGACTCAGAGATCCTAACAGCTTATGTTAAGATTTGTAATCGGGTGGCTAGTGCTCTCACATACTCATATAAGGATCTTCCAAATAGAGGTGAGAGGTGGTTTGATCACAATTGTACAGTTGCCCACCAAAAGCTGCTTGTTGCGTTAAAGCAAAAACCACAAGATAACATTTTAATAGCCGCCCTTAGGAAATCATATAAGTTGGCTATACATACATGTAAATCTGAAATTAAACATGATGCCTTGAATAATATATTGTCCATAGATGTTATTAAAGACAGTGCAAAATTTTGGGAAATAGTAAACAAACCTTTTTTTTCTGATACCAAGGGTAGCTTATTGGAATGTAATATCCCTGAGGAACAGTGGCTTAATCATTTTAAACACATATGGTGACCAGGAAGATCAGGAAGATCCAGGTACTCCGTTTGTGGTCGAGGATTATAGCCTGGCCTTTACTGTTAAAGAAGTAGCCATGGCCTTCACACAAATGACTAGTAACAAGGCCCCAGGGCCGGATGGCGTTCCGGCAGACCTTTTTAAATCGAATGTGACATTGTGGTCAAAATTACTAGCTCATGTTTTTAACATGGCCTGTAAATACGGCCTGCCCAGATCACGGTCTCAGTCAACCATCGTCCCAGTTTTTAAAAAAGGGGAGAGAGGTGACCCTCGATGTTATAGGCCAATTTCGCTGATTGATCAGCAGTTAAAGTGCTAGGTAGAGTGGTCCTCAGTAAACTCACTGATTGGCTCAATGAGCACAACATACTTTCGAGCCTACAATATGGGTTCAGGAAAGGAGGGGCACCACGGATCAGTGCCTCAACTTGCACCTGCTAGTAGGGAAGTATACCATTGCCAAGAAAGGGACGCTACATTTGGCGTTTATGGATCTGTCCTCGGCTTTTGACTGAGTAAACAGATTAAGGCTATTGGCATTATTATTAAATCTAGGCATGGATAAGAATATAGTAAACTTCCTGGCTGACCTTCATAGGGATCTTACAGCTACAGTGAGAATTGATCAGAGGGGTAACCACACTCAGGCATTACGCATCATAAAAGGAGTTAGACAGGTATGTATTCTAGCCCCCCTATTGTTCACTTTATATATTATTAACCTGGATTCAGTCTTAGGGGGTGCTAGCAAGGACATTCCGCGTGTGGGGGAACGGTTGATTCCAGCTCTCCTATATGCTGATGATGCTGCTTTATTAGCCAGAACAGCGGTTGGCCTACAATGTCTTCTAAGTACCTTTGCCGATTTTATGAAATCATTGGACTTAAATGTAAACTTTTCTAAATCTCACACAATGATTATGGGTGTTAAACCCAGAAGAATCAAGACGCATTATTGTGAAGGGAACAAATTAGCTAGGGTAACAATATTTCCTTATCTAGGTGTCCTATTTGATGAGAGGGGCACGTGGGGCCCGCAAAGGAAAACCAAAAGAATGTTATGGCCAGGTCTACTGTAGCTGTTCTTGACTTTGTGCGCAGGTTAGGGGCAAAGCCAATACAAGCCATGTTAAAAATATATAGAGCCAAATGTGTTGCTATCTCTAACTATGGCTCTGATATATGGGGATATAGAGATGTTAAAGACATCCAAGTGGTGGAAAATAAATTTTTAAGAAATTTGCTATCAGTGCCACAATCAACATCTTCCTATATTATTCACCAAGAAACTGGGACAGGTTATGTGTCCAATTTAATTGGAATGGCACCCCTACTCAAATGGATCGCGACCTAGTTAATCCAGAATTAGAAATGAACCACAAAGTTATGCGCGATTGCTTAGCGCTTGACAGAGCAAATAGTATCCCCTGGCTGAGTTATGTGAAAAGGTTAGCAATGCAATTAGGACACCCGAGCTATTTAACTCTCCTGCAAAGCTGCAGAAGGAAGATCTGTTGTGGGCCAGGAAATCTTACCAACACATGACACATACAGATAGAGAGGCTAGGGAGCTGGCGAAACCCATGGTGCGAGTCCATCAATTATTAAAAACCACAGATGCTATTGAACCCTATTTAAACATTGTTACCAACCGCACCATCGTTTCCTTCTGGTAAGATTTAGATTGAATCAGTTGCACTTTCTACTTGCTGAACACCGGGGATGGAGTAAGGTGGAGGATTTAGTTCCCTGCACATGCGATCATTTCTCCACCCAGGACATGTTGCACTTTCTTTTGTTCTGCGAGCATTTTTTGCACATTCGAAAGCGTTTTATACTTCCAATTTTAAGGGGCAAAGGTTTTTACAGGCGAGGCCAGCTCTTATATATTTATAGATGCTGACCAATGTTTGGGACATTTTTAACATAGCTAATTTTTTAACTGCTGCGGTGAGAATAAGGAAAAAGAAGAGAGGGATACCTTGATCTGGAATATTTTAATATGTCTCGTTTTTAATATATTTAAAATGATTTCAATGCTGAACTGTTTGTCTATTTGATGTAAGACGAATGTCTTTTTTATATTCCGTTTTTTGTCTATGCTTCATTGCTGTTTGAAAACACATTTTTTTTTAGTATGCTTTTATGGTTTTAACTAACCGAATAAAGTGATTTTGACTGACTGACTATTGCAATTGCCGTTTCCTGTCGAAAAATATTTTTAGAGCGATTATATTTATTTATTTCACACAAATAATTTTTTGTCTCTTTAATTATGTCTTACATGATCAGCATCCAGGGGCAAGAAGAAGACTGGGTCTGCTGGCAGTGCTGAGGCGGGTGTGGGAGCCGGAGGGGCCTCCCAGGAGCAGCAGGAAGTGGCCTCAGGCGCAGATGGCTCTGCTGCCGGCTCCAGTAAGTCCTCCTGGTGTTGTTATATTAATATTTCCCTAACTTTTACTGCTCTTATTTCAATTTCCTAATTTAAATTTTTCCAAAATCCTCTTCAATCTATCTGTTTCTAAATTCTTGTTTTTGCTCCATTATCTACTACTACTAGTACTACTAACATTGTTTCTAGTGTCTGGTTTTTTTTTTACATCAAATCAAAATGCCTCTGACTAACCTCTGACTCTGTATTAGTCTGTCTGTAGCTTGCTTTCTTCTGGTTTTCCACTTAGCTTTCCCTCTCCCCTTATGTTTGGATTGCCTAGTAGTGGTACTGTAGGACTCAGAGAACCCATTGGTCCTAGGCCACTACTATACTAGTAGTAGTAAGGACTCCTTACTACTACTAGTACTAGTAGCACTAATCTGCTGTGCAGATTGCATGCCCAAGTAAGGTATTCTACGCAGGTTTGTGAGATGAGAAGGCTTTCTTTTACTGTCTCATGCTCAATCAGTAAATGGTGGTCACTCACGTTGGACACCCCAAAGTGGTGTATTTTACTTTTTGTAATCCAGGTCTAGTACATTTTTTTATTACCAGCAGTTGATGGTGAACACTCATCAACTGATTACCATGCACCATGGCAGGAAGTAAGTATGAGGAGGAGGACAGCACCATTATTTTCCAACTGAGAGAGACCTCATGTCCGCCCAGTTGGCCACTCTTTCTTCTTTTAAAAAAATGTGATGCACCAATAGCTCTAGCCACTGAGTCCAGTCCTTTGGGTTGTCCTCTTATTGAGAGGCTTTTCAAAAATTGCCACCAACAAAATGCCCAACCGGATATTATTTTGATATTTTTGATAGGACATACTGTCTACTCTACTCTAGTATCCGAATTGTAGATAGTGATGTGTGTGGTGTATGTATTATTAATTATGTATTTTCAATCTTGCTAATGAAAAAAATAAATAGGGGAGGCGAATGGCATCCAAAAAATTTGAAATGTTTTTTCCAGGCGTACCGACCACCAGTGCCGGGGCCAGCGGTGAGGGCCATGCCACTCCGGAGGGAGCGGACGCGGCAGCTGCAGGGGGTGAGCCATCAGCAGTGGTGGGCGGTGGTAAGTCATATTCCTTACTTATTGAGAATGATGAATACACTCGCTGCAAGGGTGTACACACTCAGTAGTACACTGTACCTCTGCTGAGACTAAGTTGTTGTGAACACTGAACAGTTCAAGAAGACACCCTTTACTTAACATTAGCATTAGCGGCGGGGGTTGAGTAACTAATGGCCTATTCGATTCTATCTTCAACTCAGCAGAGAAAGTTTTATGACAAAGACAAAGAGTCAGACAACATGTAATATATTACTGGCAGAGAAGGACACGTGGGTGAAGGAAGGGGCCCTGGGATGCCTATAGATGGCTGATGATAGGATGCATGGGTAGTTGAAGGATGGGTGAAAGGTGAAAGAACAGAAAGCAGAAAGGATGCCTGCCTGGGTGGGTGAAACTGTATGGGTGAAAGGAACCCACCTGGGAGTTTGAAGGGTCAAACTCAAAGGCAAGCGAGGAGGCATGGGTGGTGGTTGGTTAGTTATATCTATGACAAATGTATGTTGTTGGTGGAAGGTTTATGATAGCCATGTTTGGCTGGATGGATGCCTGGATGGTATCATAGTAGGTGAGAAGAAGAGTCAGACTGGATGAAGAGAATGTAAAAGAAAATTAAACCGTGCCAGAGTACCAAAGCCAAGGGTGAAGAATAAAATAATGCTAGAAGAGCAAAGCAATGATAAATGAAAAAAAAGCCCTGGGAAGAACAAGGACTGTTTTATTGCAAGGTTTTTTAATCTGATTCAAAGGTTTGAGGTTGTATTTCAGAATTGAATACTCCCTTAACTCACAGTACTTTGCAAGCACAACATATATATTGTTGTACATGACTATAACTATGTACCCTACCCACCCATCATCAATCGCCTCCCTCCGACTCTGAGGTCCACTTCCGCTCCAGTCCCTACCCATGTCATTTTGACCATGTCAGCCATGGGTGGCCTATCGGCTGCATGGTAACTACTTACAAATCAGTATGTCATCATCATCATCATGTGAGTGACGTGATGTTGTGCCGTATATCATCATCATTCATAAGCATGTCATGTTGTGCCTTATTGCAGTAGTCATGGTGAAAGTGAAATTGAGCATTTGCCATTGATTTAACAGAGTATGAGCTAACTGTGTAGTTCAGCTGCCCCACCTGCAGACAGTAGTAAAGTAATGTGAGTCTGCGACACAAGTATGTCTGTGTAGGGCACAAGCTGACTGAGCTGGCATGCCTAAATGATTATTTGTGCTAAACAAGAGAGAGAAGAAGAATACTTGTCTACTTCATAGTGTACTGTCTAGTGCCTGAAAGTCTAATCATCATATCCAAATCATAGGGGCAGAGGAAGTGAGGAGGATACAACAACTGCTAGTGCTACTATGCAACTATAATTTTTATGTGTGCAATTTCGTATTACTGTTTTGCTAAGAGTATTGGTTACAATTGTCTTTTTGATTTCTTGATATAGCTACCCCTTCCCAACCCAAGAGGCAGGAGTTAGCAGTCTGGGCCCGGCAACGGAAGCTGGAGGCCATTCTGACAGAATATCGTCGGCTGGTTGTCCTGGCAGAGGAGGCAGAGGAGGCGGCAGCTGCAGCTTCCTCCAATGCCCCAGGCCCCAGCCAGGCCCCCCACGTGCCTCCGGTGGGACAGCGCCATGCTCTGGAAGCTGCCCGATGCCCATCACATTCATCATCATCCACTTCTGCCCACTGCTGCCAACCCCTGTTGTTCCTGCAGGAACTTTCGGCGCCGCATGCTACTCCGGATGGCGCGCCAAGAGGCCAGGCTGGAGGAGGTCCTGGAACGCACTAGCCAGCACTCCCGCCGCTAGACCTCAGTCTTTGACCCTTGCCTCTTTTTTAATCTGTTTTTGGTGGGTGGGATGTTGGGAGTTGGGTAAAGTTGGGGTTTTCTTGAACTTCTTGACTTGGACAATCATGGACAAATTTACTGGACATTGGTTGGGTTAGGGAGTGGGTTGGGTCAGGTCAGTGTTGTGGGTTTCTTCTTCTAGTTTATATTTGTTAGGGTAATACATTATTTATATTTTTACAATACATATGATGTAAATATTTTCCGGGGGGCTACCCTTTTACGTCGCCTTGTTTTTTTCCTCCTTTTGCTGCAGGGCCGCAGCAGGTTTTTGAAATCTGCCAATAGTATAACACACCAACAGATAGATGCAGTACCCTCACTTGTCCTACTACTGTCAGTCTCTCCTCCTAGTCTATGCATTCTGAAACTGAAACCCCTTTGTAGTATGTACTGGGAAGGATGTTGGTGTATGAAATTATTGATTTCCATAGTATATACATTATTGCCTCCCCCACACTTCTTCTCTTACCTGTGATTGATGTTTAGGCGAAGCGATGGCTGCATGGTGATGGTTTGGTTTTCTAAGGTGCCATGGTGGGTGGTGGTAGCAATAGTACACAGTTGCATTTGCCAAAAAAGAATTTGAGACAGTCAGTCACCTGAGGGAGACTAGGGAACAAGTAGTAGAAGTACAGTACACAAGAAGAAGAAGACTGCCAAACAACAAACCATGATGATGAATGATAAGTAATGCTAAAGTAAAATAAAACATAATGGTGACATGGATAGCCTAGTACAAGTTACAAACTGAAGTTGACTCGACCTATGAAGTAGACAAGCGTAACCTTTGGCGCTGGAAGGATGATAAATCGAAGCCGGCAATTAATAATTATGATGGGTTAATTATGTTCTTCTGGAAAAAAAATTGAATAGCAAATACTGAGCAAGTGTGGGCAATCTAAACTATATAATGCCAGTGTGGCCGATATATATATATATAACTTAGAGCAGAAGAAGATCCTCGCCCTGCCTTGAGTTAGCGTTGCTTTCACCACATCCGCCCCAGCAAGTGTGGGTTCAATTATTGGTGTAAATTTAATTTAGTCACACCTCAATATTATAAATCACACAGCCCGGGGGAAGAGGGTTAGGGTTTGATGAATGGTTGAGAAGGGGTATTTGAGGGAAAGGTTTGACAAAGACAAACACTACAACATGGACAACACACAATCTTGGCAGACAACCATCATAAATCTGTTAAGGGAGAAAAAGAAAATGCATGCATGATGATGATGACTTGATGATGATGAGTAGTACTAGACTAGTAGTACAGGGCAGCAGTATATTATTAATTATTATTATTATGCAATTACCTTGCCTGTCTGCCCCCAGAGAGAGTGGAGAGACCCAAATTACATATATTTTATGTTCTGTTATACCAGGCTTCCTTTTAAAGCTAGCAAAGAAAATTCAAAAATAGCTCTAGGGGTCAAATATATAAGTAAACATAATAAACAACAACACACAGTCGTAATGATTGAAGAGAAAAAATGAATCAAATGAAAAATAAAAGGTGATACTATATGTTATGGTCAAATTGGGAGTTGCATCTCAGCATTCCTCTTGGTCCTTCCTTCCATGGACGCTCCGTCCGTCAATCTTGGGTGCCACTGCCTGTCTGGTGGATGCGGATTGGTAAGGTAAGTGTGAGTTGTTTTTCCCAGTATAGCAAAGGGTAACCATGTGCCTGTAAGTGTACATGGAAAAACAAAAGGGATATTGAAAAATCAAGGAGAAAAGTAAAAATGCATAAATTAAGGAGGAGTGCAACAAGAACACTTTCAGAGGCGGCATGGCTAAATCATGTCTACTCTATTTCCAGTATTAACCTACAACAACAACAGGACAGAGCAGGCCCGTGGCTCCCACCCAACCTCCACTGAGCTTAGATTTTGAGCCAAACAGCACTGAGCACACATACACAGAAACATAGCATTTTCCAAATTAAGTAAATAAATCAATGCACCGCTGTCAGTCATACCACTACACTCACCTCCACCACTACACAGACATGTAGGTCTGGTGTGGTTGTTTTTGACTTGTTTACCTTTTAGGCCACTTCATTAAACGCCCGAGTTATTCCATCAATCATCTCCAAGCCTACTGACTGACTACGAGTATGGTATGGTCATCATGGCGTCCAACTCTGTAGGGTACCGAGTGAGTCCAGAATCGGCCTGCAGTAGTACAATTTTGTTATTGAACAACAAGAAGGGATACATTGACTTGAGTCACTTTTTTGTATGTAGATTAAATACTAGTAGACATTATGCACAACAACACAAACACCAATCACTCAGAGACAGCGTCCAATGCATGCCATCATTTACCTGTTGTTACGGGGCAGTCTGTCTCGGCTCGGAAAGGAGGATAGCTATAGTCAGGTTCTTTGGAGGGACTTGACGAGGCAGGCACACATAACATTTCTTGTACTGGTATTCTCCATTCAATGTCTGGCTTGAGGGAAATGGATTTAGGGCGAGTCAGGACACAGGAGTGGACTGAAGCAGGACTCGGAGGAGTGGACTTACTTCTTCACTGACTGCACACAGTTGCAACACGAATCCGGCAATAAAAGAGTAAGATGATGGTGATGGATTTGTTGTGATTCGAACCAGAAAGACAGAGACACACACAAATAATGAAAGTAAATAAGTAAGAAAGAAAGTAACAAGTTGAAAGCCTAGTTGTTGTCAGGGAAGTAGAGCTTGTCCTCAAACGCTGGTGGTTCACCCAGAAGTAGGTCATCTAACACACTACTTCCATGACCTAAGTCGCGTCATCATCATCTTCCTGCTGTGCTACTTCAGGTATGGTGTAATCCGGTGGTATAAAGTGCTGATTAATTTTGATAATGGTTAACCTCTCCACGTTTTGGGGCAAGAGACTGGTCCTTCTCACTGTCAGAACGGCACCAGCAGCACTGAAAACACGCTCAGAAGAGACACTTGCGACAGGGCAAGCCAGATAGTTTATCACCAGCCTGCTGAGCACTGGCCATTGGTGCCTTTTCCCATACCAATACAGCAATGGGTTTTGATCAATGAAGACCTCTGTTGGGTCATCCAGATAGGCCTGGACCATCCGCTCAATGCTCAGGGGTGCTCCCCTTTACTCGACCTCTTTTGCCTTTGCCTCAAAACTGGACCTAACAAGCCCTTGCTGTAGAAACCATTCCTGTGCCGATTTTGGTGGAGCTGATGCTCCTGTTCTTGTTGTTGTTGAAGTTGTTCTTGGTGTTGTTTGTGGTTTTGACTGCTGTGAGCCAACCGCAATGTCGTCAGGCTCTGAAGTTGAACTTGATGCCGGCTGCACCGAGGTACTTGTTGTGGCCTGGAGTAGCAGGCCTCTAATTCCCAGCCGTTCTTGTTCTAAGCGACTGGCTTCCGCAGCTATCCAAGTTGTGTACTTGGCAACATCCATTTCTAAAAAAGGCATCAATGTGTTCAGTACTTGTTTGTACTGTGGATCCAGAATTGTGGCACAAATGTACTGGTTGGATGACACAATGCCTGTTTGCACCCTTGTATTTTCAGATAAGCGAAGCGTTAAGTTCTCCACCAACTCATAAGCTTCTTTTTTTTCCTCCACACCTGTGTACATTGCAGACACCCCCTTCAACTGTTCCTGTAGCATGTGCAACAATGGGATAGCTTGGACCATAGTACAGTCCTCCTTGCTGACTTCACATGTGAAGAGCTCGAAAGGAAGTAGCACCTCTGTCAGGCATTTAACTAGGCCCCATTGGTCCATCTCAATGATCATGCCTTTCACAGTAGCATCCCCTCTTTGCATGACATATTCATTGATTGGTCTGTTCTGCTCAAACAGACATTCAAGCATGTAATAAGTTGAGTTCCAACGTGTTGGCACCTCCTGGATGAATGCTTTAACTGACATTCTATGCTCACGTTGAATGATCCTCAGCTGCTTCCGGGCTTTAAAAGAATGGCTGAAATGTGTGCAAATTCTTCTGCAGGTGGTCAGTAAGTTGCTGACGCGACCTTCTTTTTTCAGAAAGTCTTGAACAATGATATTAATACAGTGCGCCAAACACAGGACCCTGAAATAGCCACCATCGAACATGGCCGTAACTATATTACTGCCATTGTCCATGGCAACAAAACCAATGTTAAGCCCTCTTGGGCTCAGCCATTCAAAGACCTTGCTGTCAAAGTCTTCCAAAATGTTTGCAGCAGTATGAGATTTCTCCATGGCAAACATGGCTACAGTTGCATGTTTCAGAATGGCCTTAAAAATCTCAGCAGTGTCAACAACACCTGCTGCAGATATCTTTTCTCTAACCCTCACAAAAGAGATCCAGTGTGCAGTGATGCACATGTAATCAGTGGCTTGGAAACTGGTCCACATGTCTGTTGTCAGGTGGATAGTGTGAACAGCACTCTGCTGCAAAGCTTGTCCAAGCAATTCCAGCACGTCTTGATGTAGTGCTGGAACAGCAACTCTGGTGAAATAGGACCGACTGGGAACCTTCCATTTTGGGTAGATGGCTGTCACAAATTCAAGAAAACCCACCCCTTCCACAAAAGAAAAAGGGAGGAGGTCCAGCACTAACATTTTAGCCAGCTTCGCATTGTACAAACGTGCCATTGGGTGGTTGCGTGCGTACTGCCCCTCTGACCTAAACATGCTGAAAATGGTAGGCTGGATATTTTTCTTTTCTGGTGCCACTGATGCAGGTGACTTCTTGACGCCAGATGTTGTTAGGCTCAACTCATGTTTTTCGTTGCGGTACTCGCTTGCCTGGGACCCCTTGGTGTCTCAGCCTGACTCTTACTCTTGTGCCACTGCGATGTTGCTGATGAGGATGTGGGCACTGCACTGCTGGGGACAGGGCTACTTTGTGTACCAGAGAAAATGTCTCCCTCTTGTTCACCTTCCACCGCTATCGTATCTTCTACTTCTTCATCCCTAACAAGAGCAATTGGTGCATTTTTTTGGACGCTAAGGTGCGCCTCCCACTGGATCAAGTGGTGTTTTTTCAGATGGGTTGTTTGTCCCCTAGTACCATAGATTGTACCAAGCTTACCCCGACTAACACCTTGTCCACAAATGGAGCATATAGCAATGTCACCTCCTTCATGCTAACAGAAAAGAAGTCCCAAACTGGGGAGGTCAGCTTTCTGGCACTGCTGCTGGAGCCACTTGCTATGCCGGATGAACTGATAGGTGGGCGTGAAGTTTGACGTTCTGCAGTACCTACTTCTACTGAGGTGGTACTTGTGGTGGATGTACGTGGCTGCCGGCAAAATATGGAAGCTGGAGGTGGTGTTGGTGGTATGATCTGTGTTGGTGGTATCTGTGCCACATCCCTCCCAGCAATTTGGGATGGGGTAATGTTGGTCTCCACTGGGGCGGGACTAATGTCCATGATGATAACTGGCTCGTCATCATCCTCCTCTTCTACATCTACCTCAATAACTCTAAGGTTTCTGGAACCTCCCTTTTCCCTAGCCTTGTCCCGTGGTGTGTCTCACTCTCAGACTGAGGTGGTGGGATCCAAGTGGCGTCTAGATTATCAGAAGGGGAGCTTGCAGAAGAAGTTGATGGACTAACCCTCCTTTTCCTTGCTGGGGATCTGGAAGACAATGGATCTTCTGAAAGAGTGGAATGCTCTTCTTCCTCTGCAGGAAGCTCCATCTTCTGAACTGCCCCTACTTCGGGAGGAACAACTACTATTGGGGGCGATTGCGGCTGTTGCCCACTTATCTCAGTTCCCTGCATTGATAGGGTACTACTTTGCGATAACGATAAGTCAATTTCAACATCACTGCTCGTCGTCGTTGTCATGATTAGACTGGCTGCCTCTGTGACAGACATGGGCTTGGGCCTAGGTTGGTGGGGTGGGTCCACTGATGCAGGGGTGCTGCTCCCAGCTTGCTCCCCGGACACCGCTGCTGCAGGTGCAATTTTTGTTTTCCCAAAAAAGATCTTGGGCGGCACACCAGTCTTGGTAAGTGGCAGTTCCTTCTTCTCACTGGCAACTTTCTTGGTACTGGAGGACCTGGTACCTTTCTTTGAGGCCATCTTCTTCAGATGTCAGCAGCACACAGTGGCACAAGTTGAAGAGATGTCTGTGGTCACGTGACGTCGTGCGTAGCAGGACTTCTGTCTGGCAGTACAATGGCTGATGACACCTCCTCCTCTTTTGTGCACCTAAAAGCAAAGAAGCAAGAAGAACATCAGTGAAACGTCAATGTGGTATTCATTGTTGTGGTTCCATTACTACTAGTAGAAACAAACAAATATAATATATAACTTTGTGTGTGGTCACACCGATTAATATTATTATTAAATGTATTACCTCAGTTATTAAAAAAATATACCAATACAGTGTAGATATTTGTGAGACTGACAAAAACAAGGGCTTTCATGGTTGGTGTACTACTAATAGTGTACTGTACAGGACACTGAGGAAGGATGGGAAAGAAGAAGAAAAATAACAAAAATACAAATATAACGGACCCTGTTTGGCATTGTGCATCACGTGGGATTCAGCATTCAGGGAGCTGCAGATGGCAATGGATAGAAGCAATAAGCCAAGAGGAAGAAAGGAAAGGGAAATACATGCAGGCCTAATGCAGAAGCACTCTGGCTGCCTTCACAAAATGGCCGCAAGCCACATGGCCAGGCAGGCCACAACAAGAAGCAATCAATAAGCCAAGAGGAACAAAGGAAAGAAGACATGCAGGTCTATGGCAAAAGCACTACTACCACCACCACAAATTGGCCACCAGCCACATGGTCACTCACAACAACAATAACAAGCAGGAGGCCTGGAAAACAATGAACTCCAGCAGGCCTATTATGGACACAGACTTTACAAAATGGCCTCTGGCCACACAGAGAGGCGCAGCCAAGGCAAATGCTGGCCCACTATTACAAGCAAACACACTCACACACTGGCCAGACAAAGGAGGCACGCCAAACAACTCAGCTTGACAACAATGCCAAAAATGAAGATCCACAGGGCTAAAAAATGTTTGCAAATTGCAATGCAAGTTACACAACAACCACATCCAACTTAGGGGCATATTATCAAGAACGGCGTTAAAATTATCGCCGGTTTAGCAGCAGAAAACTGCTGCTAAAGCGGCGATAATGGGCTTGATAATATGCCCTGGAGAATTCCAATAGAAGCCCATGTTCACACCAGAACATGGACTTCTATTGGAATTCTCAAGGGCATATTATCAAGCCCATTATCGCCGCTTTAGCGGCAGTTTTCTTCGCTAAACCGGCGATAATTTTTATCGCCGTTCTTGATAATATGCCCCAAAGGCATTTATTTAACACACATGAAAAAATGTGAAAAACACAAAAAAACACATTTTGCATTTCAATCCAATGCCATCCATGCCCTAAATGATGTTTAAATTCAACAGACACCACAGTGACAGTTGTTTCATGCACCCATGAGTAGCTCTGGGCCTACTGGCTGAAAGGCCTATTGGCACACTACTGGGCTAGGGAATTAAATAAATATTGCAAATTGATTTCAAAAGTCGGAGAAAATGTAGTGAACATTGCAACATGTTTCCTTTATAAGAGAAAACTAGAAGAAAAAAAAAAGACAATGAAAAGTACAAAAAAATGTAGGTGCAATGCCCCAATCAAACAAACAACACCAATTTTCCAACTGACTTGTGAAATCTCAAATCCAAAAGTCCTTAAATCCAATGATATAAGATGCAGCAGACAAAAAAAGGGATCCTTCCAGCTCCAAATCCAAATGAAAAGTGAACAGGAGATGGACAAAGAACTGGGAGGAGCCCGCTGGACAAGAACAGGAAGTTGGAGACACTGGGGCACTTCCTTCCTCTTAAAAAAAAGTAAAAAAAGAAAAAGGACTCCTTGCACAAAAAAGTACAGCCAAATGTCAATATGAGGAGTTTTTGAATCCAAATCATCATTTCGAGAAGGTTTTGATGCTGCTCGAGAGATATTCTTCTCCAGATTGCAAATTTTGCATGTTCGGGATCGTGATCTTCACAAAACTTCCGCCGGAAGTCCAATGGGACGCCTGAATGATGTGTTTGCGATTGCACACTCTCGCAGGACCGTGCGGCAGGCTACCAAATCTCGTGGCGCTCGCAAATGGATGGGAAATCTCATCTGCAGTTGCAGGCATCCCGGTAAGTCGCTCCCGCGTGCGCAAAAATGCATTTTGAGCACGCGAACACAAAAAAAACCTCTGCTCCGGTGCGGAGCATGGAGCGCGGAGTTTTCGGTAACTACGCCTTCTACGCGGAACGCGGAGTTGCCAAAAATCAGCAAACTCCACGAGCGCAGTGTAGTTTTACGCAATGGGCTTATAGATAACCATCCGACCCAAACAACACTGAAGATCCATTATTTGCTAAGAAGGTGTTGTCAATGTATGTCTGTTGGTGTTTTGTTTTTTGTATTTCTTTTTCTAATAAAGCATAATAAAATAAAATAGAAGGAGGCAAGGTGATTACACACAGACCTAAAGTGTCAGGCCCAGGTTGAGCTGTAGTACATTTACTAATGTGTTTTTGATCTTTAGGGATGCAGCAATTTTAGAAGTGTAGCTTGTGAAAAACCATGGACTTCCTTTTTTGTGGGTGTGTGTGCGTAGTGGCCTGTCCCTCCCTAAACTGATTCTTAATTTTCTATAACACCCTCCCTATTTTCAAGTAAGTATTCCCCATTTTCCACCCACTCCCATTTGTCCTTATGCATGACTTGCTAAAACATAGGCTTATGAGTGTTGAGATCTCTGTCACTGTGACACAGATCTCCACAAACAAACTGTAGGAGAGTCAGAGGTAGAGGATGAGGTCTCGTCCTCTCAGATAACGAATAACATTTTGTGTCATCTGAGTATTACTACATGCAGTACTCTTTCAAATGCTCCGAAATGAAGTTTGTAGATAGGTCCATTCGAGGTCATTTTATATACCAATCAAAGGGAGTGACCACGAAGATTTCATTTGATTAGATTGTTTTAAATATTTCTTCATATTATGTTTAGCTCACAAAAACACATCACATGAAACACAATAAGAATCAAGTAATGTCAGATATCATATCAATGAAATATGATAATACAATATGAGATAAATTTACATGAAAACGTTTTAAACACCATTAGATTTCATTTGTTTCTTGTTAGAACTATTGGAACGTATTTAAATCCACACTCCCCGCCTACCTTCAAAGTCTCCTGTCACTCTGTGCCATAGGTACTATAAGGGTGCTGAATAAATCAAAACAGTGCTTCATAATGCAAAATGATGTATGCTTGTTAGAGCTCATTATATATGCATTGGGAGTGTAATGGGGCAGCACAGCGCAAACATAAATGGGTTGTAATGCAAATCCATATCTACTAAAATAGTGTGACCTGACTTTGCATTAACTTATCCATAAATAAGGGGCAGGCAGCATATCTATTGATATTGCTATGTGCAAGATGTATAATTACTGTGAAATTGACCATTTATCTGGCTTACCAAGGATGAATGTCCTTGCAATAAAATTTGTACAAGCGAGTGCACCACGAGTACAAGTCTGACTCACCTTTGAATCATAGCAAAGTTGAACCTACTTTGCACTAAAATTGCTTAGCTTAGCATTGCACTAACATAGATTGTTAGTGTGAGCACAGCTGATGATTTCATTGCTCTTTAAATCTTTATACATATGATGCTGCACAATATGTTACTGTTCATACAATGTGGGCTTTCTCCTGTGTTCAAGGATGTAGTATCCCCTCCATGATTCTATTCTCAGCATTGTGTCTGCCATAATTAACAATCCTTTTTAGGTTCTCCTCCAGATTTCCATGCAACTGTCAGGAAAGGCCCTATCATTCTTTTGATAGAAGCTATCATGATTACTCTACAGAATAAGCATTGCTATGGCTGTGCCTGCTAACCAGGTTTCCCTTGGGTTGTTCTTTTCCATACAGCACTTTCAAATTTAGGCAGCTTAGGATGAAGTATTAGATAGAATGTTTGTACTCCTTTTAATGACATTTTCAAATTCCTTTCTTTGCCCCTTACCACCTAGCCAAATTCTTAACAAGGTATAACTCGTTGCTTTTTGCCACAGCAAAATATTTTCTTTGTTGTGCATTGTTCAGCATCTATATGCATGAATGCAGGCAACTTGGCACAATGTATATGTTCTACCATCCCATGTGCTCCTAGGGGCATATTTACGATGCCCATGCAGCACTCATATGCCGCCGGAGGGTCACTTTTTTGACGCTCCGGAGGCGCAGTATGCTGGCCCATATTTACAAGGGGCACGCAAAGCCATCCTGCGTGGCTTTTCATGGCCTTGTAAATATAAAGTAAGGTAATGCCTTACTCTGTGTGGAAAAGGCATTCCATGGCTGTTGCTGTGGGTGTTCCCACACAACACCCATGGTTTTTGTCACTGCCCTAGATTTACAATATGGGGGGGCTCCAAAACTAACGCCTTCCCAAAGCAGGAGTAACAAGCAAACATTTTTACATTTCTCCTTGCTTTTTACTCTTTTCATGTGTGCTGAATTCTGCAGCACACATAGAATGAGGAAAACGCCTCCTTTGATTGTTTTAGTGCAGGAAGATGTCCCTTTCCGCACAAAAACAATCATGCCAACAACACAGACACTCTTGCACCATGGTGTAAGGGTGCCTGCAGTGGCGCTCAACTACAGTTTCTGTGTCGGCACTGGCAGAAAGGACAAGAATGCGCTGTATCTTTTACATACAGAGCATTCCTTCCCTTTTCTATTGACTTAGGGCAGTGCAGCTAGAAGGCTTGTGGTGCTGCCCAATGCCAAAAAATTGCAAATATGTCCCCAAATGTTTTAATTTTCTTGCAGCAGTTATAAATATGTTTCTTTGTTCTCTGCCTGTGAGACCTTTGGTCCCACAAGATTTTCATATCACACAAGTATGCATGTGCCGGCACAGTAATGGGATTGAGCGTGATGTGGCAATCATTAACCTTTCACCTCTTGAATGTTGAGGAGTCTTCCTTTTTAACAGGTACTGTTCCTTGGTGCTTTCAGCTTTCTCCACTATTAGGTTACTAGATTTTCCATTAATTAAATACTATGTGGGGCCTAGCCCAGAGCCTTCAATAAGTTCCCAAGGGTTGCTATCTTAATTTATTTTGCAGTAACCTTTAGTATGAAAGCATGATGTTGTGTTGTGTTATAGTGTGCTAACGGTGCATTGCCTTCACTCTAACACTCAGCCAGTCTTGTGGATTCTAGCAGAACTGGTTCAGTACACTTCATGATGATGGTTCAGTACACTTTTCACTCGCCATTTGGAATTAGATACAGCTGCAGAATCTGTTGTCTTATGGCTAATTAACAGTGACTAGTACTGCACAACTGCAAACTCTGAAAAGATCAGTTCAGTGGTTGGTTTGTATACCATCAGAGGGCATTTCAATAGTTAATAATAGAAAATATACACATAAAAGGGAACATATTTTAGTAGATGATATTTAGGACACAATACTTCTGTCAGATGATATTTTAGTTAACAATATTTTGACGTTCAACCTGTGTCAAATGTGTTTTTCTATTAATATAACTTTTTACAACAATTTAGTTGAACACTGTAGAAAGTTCTGGTGCCAATGATATAGTCCCTGTCTCCTTTCAATTTGTCTATTGATATTTTTGATGGGTTGTAATTCAGGAGTGAGCTTTAGTGCATGATGGGGCTAGCACTTATCTTTTCTGAAGAGGGAAAGTGAGTCTATAGCTGGACTCAAGAAGGAATGAAATGCATTTCATATTGAATTTGAACAATAAAGAATGCATTAGGAACATTGATTTATGTATTGGCCCAAGTGAATTAGAAACCACAAAATTACACACATGTCAAAATGCGTCTTGTAATTATATCTCCAACCTAGCTGCCAGGCTGCACATCAATTCTACCTGAGATTGTCAAAGGTATATTTGCCCGAGAACACATCCATGATGTATATTCCTTTTGATGTACACCATAAACAATTAAATGTATTGTTTTTTCACCAATAGAGAATCACAAAATACAAACACACACAAACACCTAAAGGCCCCTAAAGGCAAAAGATATCTAGCTCCCCTCCAACACGAAAACTAAGTTTTTTCTCCATTACTGTTCCTCACCTAAACTCCTACAACCTTTGCAGTACTATCACCCACACATCCACAGTGAAATAAGAAAACGGACATCACTATTGACGTAATTTTATATCCCTTCATTGACTTTGCTAATGTAGCGAAGTATACATGTCATGGACTCTGTTGTCAGTGTCAGTATGCTCAACTCAACCATATATTCTACCTGCAATAGTTCCAGGTATCAGTAGACCAAAAGTGGATGATATACAAAGAAATCTGCCAACATTTTGCTGCCTATGACTTGTCCAAATATGGCACATAAAAGTCCCCTCACTGTTACATTGATCTTTACATTCAGCATGTATATGGAGCTCCAACCCCAGTGCCTTTATGCAGTATGTGCAGGGTGACATATCTACATGGCAACTCCTAAGCCAAGAAGCTGTTCTGTATAGGACTCAGACGTAGCCCATGCAGTACCAGTTTTGTTCTCAGGGTTTAGATTTAATACTTTTTGCATGTAGGAGAAGATAATGCTGTCCAGGAAAGAAAATATTATACTTAACTTGATCACCTTTAATCACAGCTACAGTAATAGCAAAAATGCAGTGCCCTTAAGTCTTTGTGCTTGAATTATAAAGACAAAGGGCCTGATTCACAAAGGGCCTCCGCACTCATGGCAGAGGCCCTGCAGTCGTGGGGGAGTGTCGGCACTTGGGGCAGAATCTCCACAATGAGAATTCTAATTGCAAAGATTCCGCATTGAGTACGGAGTCTCCCTCATGACTGCAGGCCCTCCACCATGAGTTTGGAGGCCCTTCATGAATCAGGCCCAAAAAAGAACAAAAGATAAACTAATCAAGGTAATTGATAGTCTATATAAGGGTTCTTGTAATAGACCACATTCTCTTTCCTTGATGCAACACGCCAAATCAGAAGCATTGTAGAAAATGGAAAAAAGCCAGCAGAGTAAGAAATTTAAAAGAACCATAAACTTGCCTTAATGATGCTGATATTAATATTCATTGAGGACTTAAAAAGGATATCTTGGGGGGCGTGGCCAAGACCCGGAGCGAAATGGCCGCCTAATCCTTTAGCTCCGTGAAACCTGTTCTCCCCACGTCAATCCGATAAATGAATCCGGTTCCCTGCGGTAGGGAAACACACCGGAATGCAAGCGGGACGCCCTCCGCCGACTCCCGCTGCCGAAAACTGCCTGTGCCCGTAGTTATGAATCTCGCAGGTTACGGGCCTGCTCAAAGGCTGGAGCCGGGGGCTCAATTTTGGTGACTGACCGCTGGAGAGACCGGCAAGTTCGGCCTGAGCGGCCCGTGCGCTCTGCACTCTGCGCACACTCACGGACTATCGCTTGAGACACCGATACCGGCAGGAGTCCCCCGAAGCGGTGCCGGCACAACCAGATGCTGAAAACGGCACCAGGGACCTGGCGAGACCAACACATAGCAGCCGGAAAGAAGGCCGGGTGTGAGAGGCAGGACCGGCGATGGCCCTAATTCGATTTGCAGAGCGCACTGGGGGTGAGGTGAGGTGGAGGAGGGCCCCCTGAGTAGTGGCTGGAGTACCGGGACCCCTCCCCCCTCCTCCCCCGTATCCCTCAATTTCACAGAACGGGCCTGCAGACTTCATGGGGCGCTCGACCAGAGGGCGGGACGGGCCCTCCCCCCATCTTCCCTGGGGCACGGCAGCAGTGCGGTAGGCAGCGGGGGCCTAGCAGAGCGCTGGGCATCTACGATCCCTTCTTGTGGGGCTTGAGGCCTCCTGGGCAACACTACTTCGCCTCTCCTACACCAATACGCTGTGCTGGCACTGCGTGTGATGGTGGCTCGAGTGCACACTGAGTCGGGTGTGACCAGCTCCATCCACCTTTACTGTCTGCCGCAAGAAGCCTAAAAACACTTCGGGGACGTGTGGGGGTGTTGTCTCCCCTCTGTGCTGCCTTGCCTGCGGTCCACCTGGTGACAGATAGAAGGAAACTGGTTCTCCCCACCGCGCCGTGTGGGCATACAGCTGGCGCCGGGGACAGAAGCCTACGAAACTGTGAGCTCCTGACGAGGCTTCCAGACAACAATGGATAAAGGCAAATCTGCAGGTGCGAGGGGCCCGAAAACAGTGCAGTCAAACAGACTAGATCGCTACACCCTCCCCAAAGACATGCTCCAGAGCCGACAATCCGGGGGCAGCACCACCAGTGAGCAAGGAGGGGAAGACCAAGAGTTATCATTAAAAGACGTTATGAATGCAATAACTAGTGTCAAAACCTCATTGGAACATAAAATGGATACCATTGCTATTGAGGTCAACCTGATCCGAGCCGACCTCACCAAACTTAATGAAAAAGTCAAACAGGTGGAACTCACCATGTCTAGTCTGGTGGGAGACGTCGGTCAGCTTCAAGGGGAACTCCGAGACCTACAATCATTCTGCAAAACTACCGAACTCAAACTGGATGATTATGAAGGGCGCCTGCTTCGTAATAACCTACGCATTTTAGGAGTCCTGGAAAAGGCCGAAGGACAGGCCCCGGACCTCTTTGTGGAAGACCTTATCCTGCAACATCTACAGCCCAAAGGCCTCAGTAAGTTCTTTGTCATTGAAAGGGCGCACAGGGTCCCCGGAGGTCGTCCCAAGCCGGGAGCCCCCCCGTGCCCAATACTGGCGAGAGTGCTAAATTTCAGGGACAGAGACGTAATCCTCTAGAATGCCAGAATAGGAACCGCCCTCCGCTACGAGAACGCAGATATCTCCTTTTTCCCGGACTTCACTCAACGAGTGCAGAGGCAGAGAAGGTCATTCATTATGGTGAAACAGAAACTCAGAGAAAAGGGACTGAAATACTCCATGCTGTTCCCGGCGCGTCTTCGAGTGGAAGCGGAAGGAAAGACCTGTTTCTTCGAACAACCGGAGGAAGCGGCTGACTGGCTCGAACATCGGACGGAACGCGCCTCATGAGATCGCAATGCCGCGGGCGAGGCCGCCTCTCAGGCCCAGGGCTGACGTGACCGGACTGGACACAATGGCTTCCCAACGCAGACTGATTCCATGGACAGGCCGAGACAGATAACGGGCCGCGTGGCGGCCGGGCCTCAGGGGGGCCTTCCCTTCTGATGGCTGACACCCAGAACTGCGGTGCATGACTCATCTAGGGAACTTCATGGTTTCTACTTTCAGGGAGGGGGACAGGACAACGGGGTGCCACGTCCTTACATTTTCTGCTTTTAGTTCTATTATTGGGTGACAGGCACTCTGCAAGTTTTACATGGACAGTTCCACGCCCAGAGTGCAGGGCAGCAGGGTGGGGGGTTGTTGGGTTGGGGGTTTGTGTCCGTTTGTCGTTATGGTGTTTGCATCGGTATTTAATTTCGATTTTACTACAGAGGATACTGCTACTTGCAAATTAAACAATGAGTGCAATGGGGGACAAAAATGTTAAAATATTGAGTTGGAATGTTAACAGGCTTGGGGACAAGATCAAGCATAGTGTAGTTCTCCAATACATTAAACGACAGGCCCCGGATATTGTCATGCTTCAAGAGACACACCTGGTCGGGAATCTATGTGAAGCGATGCACAGAGGGGGGTACAAAATGGTTGCACACGCAGGATTTACCTCCGGTTCCCGGGGTGTGGGTATCATGGTGAAGAACACGTTCCCCCTTGCCGTAAGCTCCACCTGGACGGATGATCGGGGCAGATATGTTGGGGTTTCGGGCACATGGGAGGGCCGTCACACCACATTCATGTCCGTATATGTCCCTCCAGGCTTTCAGGGTACCACCTTTGCGGACCTGGGCTCAGTCCTACTCACTATTCCAGATGGTCTACTAGTCCTGGGGGGCGACTTTAATGCAGTGGTCTCGGGCACACTGGACCGCTATCCCCCACGGGAGTTGGGGCCCTCTTCCCGCTGGTTGCCTGACTTTCTTGATGCTATGGGTCTGGTGGATGGGTGGAGAACATATCACCCAGACCAGATACAGCACACCTTCCACTCCGGGGCACACCATAGCCTTTCCCGTTTAGATTATTGTCTGGTACCCGCTGCACAAGTCACATACATACATGAAATCAAGCCCTTAGCCAGGGGCATCTCCGACCACTCACCAGTTTGGATACACATAGTTCTCAACCAGGCTGCGGTGGGAAGACTAGCCCAATTAATCCATGGTACCTCCGCGATCCGAAAATCCGTAAAAACCTTCTTAAAGCGATGGACGATTACTTCTCCGAAAATGTGGGGTCTGTGTCCTCATCCCAGTCCTTATGGGAGGCATTCAAAGCTGTAATTCGGGGTCAGGCCCTGTCATTGATCTCTGGGACGAAGAAAGATATAAACAAAAAGAAGTCCTAGACATCAAGGCCAAAATTTATAGGTTAGAGGGCGACCTAGAATCTGGAGTGACTCCGGAGAAGCTCCATTTACTGAGCCTGAAACAACATGACTACAAGGCTCTAGTCACAGATAGGGCCAAAAATCTGGGTAGAGAGCGCCTGGGTAGGGTTTACGACCTGGGTGACAAAGCAGGGAAACTCATAGCATGGCTGGACAAAAAAGATTGGGCGAGCAGACTGGTCCCAGAACTCAAAGCTGTTGGGGACACCTCTCTTACTGAACCACAAGAAATAGTGGACAGATTCGCCAGTCATTTCCAGACTGTATACACAACAGTAACCTCATACACCGTAGAGGACTCTCAGGAATTACTATGAAACATTAGGCTCCCTCGCCTCTCCTCAGAAGATCGTGACTTTATGGACAGTGACTTGACTATGGACGAGATAGCGCAAGCAATTCGCACATTAAAACCAGGGAAGGCTCTTGGTCCCAATGGCATCCCCATCGAGCTATACAAACTACGACCCGATAAACTTGCACCATACCTGAAATCTATGTTTGAGGAATCCAGGGAGAGTGAGACACTGCCCAGGGACCAGAGAATAGCCACCATAGTCACCATACACAAAGAAGGAAAACCCAAGACTGACTGTGCCTCATATAGGCCAATTTCCCTTCTTAACGCCAAACCTAAAATCCTGGCCAAGCTCTTAGCCAATCGCCTGGTTAAAATAATAAGTAGCTTAGTACACCCAGACCAATCCGGCTTCATGCCCCACAGAAATACAGCCTTGAACTTGCGTAGAGTTCACGGGGTGTTGGGCAGAGCACCTACAATCCAAGAGCCAGCTGTGATCGTGTCCCTGGACGCGACCATGGCGTTCGACACTGTTGAATGGCCCTACCTCTGGGCAGTTTTGGCAAAGATGGGATTTGGCCCGAAGTACATCCAATGGGTGTGTCTCTTATATAATGAACCTTTGGCTCAGGTGGTAGTCAATAATAAATTGTCAGCCACATTCCTACTTAGTCGGGGAACCCATCAGGGATGCCCACTCTCACCTCTTCTCTTTGCTCTAGCCCTAGAACCACTAGCAGCCTGGATCCGAAGAGATCCACGGATACGAGGCTTGAGATGGTCCCCTGACTGGGAAGACCGCATCTCACTCTACGCCGACGACATATTGATCTATTTGGCTTCCCCTAGAAAATCCCTGATAGTGGTACTAGATATTCTGGCAGTATTCGGTAGATTTTCTGGATTCACTATCAACTGGGGTAAGTCCCTATTATTTGTCCTCAGGGGGGATCCACCCATCCCCCCGAGAGACTGCCCAATACAAATTAACACTGTTAGCTTTAAGTATTTAGGGATTTTTATCTCCCTTGATCCCTCAATCGGTTATGCCCAAAACCTTCTTCCGCCCCTGCGTAAGCTCAAAAAAGATATTGCCATCTGGAACTCGCTTACCCTCTCCCTATTAGGCAGAGCTACCCTATTTAAAATGATGTCCTTGCCTAGATTCCTCTACGCCCTTCAGAACACCCTGGACCCTGTTCCAACGCATTATTTCAAGGAGGTTGAGGGCTTCCAGAGAGACCTGCTATGGGACGGAAGACCTTGCATCGCCCTGAATAAGTTGACTTTGAACTGGTACGACGGAGGCATCAGCCTCCCAGACATTAAAAAATACTACTGGGCAGCACATCTAGCTGCCGTCAATCATGGCACGTCTGGTCGAGGCGACGATCCCGGCTATGACATGGATAGATGGCTTCTTCCCGGAGGCAACTACAACAGTGCATTATATTCACGACCTAAACGATATACACTAACAGGCCCCACGAAACACACCGTTCAAATTTGGCATGACGCCACTAATTCTCTTGGATGGGGACATAGAATGACATTAGCAACCCCACTTTGGGATTCTGAGAAACTGGGCAACCTATGGAGGTCAAAGGGGTTCGACAGGTGGGGCCTCATTGGAATTTCACAAATTAAAGACCTCTGGGGAGAGGGAGGGGTCAAGTCCTTCACTATCCTACAAACGGAATACGAGCTGGCAGACACTGAATATTTCCGATATGCACAGGTCCTACACTCACTTCAATCTTTTCTACCTAAGGGGACAGCCCCTCCCGAAGCCTCGCCGTTAGAGGACAGAATTTTGGACGGACATTTGCCCGAAAAAACTATTTCCTTAATATACAAGAAACTAATAAATAACATGGCGGATCCACTCCAAGCATTACGGGAGAAATGGATGCGTGATGGGATTGAGATGGATGATGAGGACTGGCGGGAGGCAGTGTCCTCCCCTAGAGTGGTCGCTATTCCAGCGCGCCTTAGGCTGGTACACCTCAAAATCCTCCATAGAGTGTATATTACCGGGCCCCGTCTGATACATATGGGGAGGGCTGAGAGTGGGGAGTGCAAAAGGCGATGTGGCCATATGGGAACATTCATACACATCATATGGGAGTGTAAATACGTCAGCTCCTTCTGGCACAAGGTACATGATACAATAAATGCAGTGCTACATGTCTGTCTCCACCCAGAGGCGCGCAGGTGCCTCCTAAACGTATGGGAACCCACAGACCTGAACACTCACCAGACACAATGGGCCACACTAGGGTTCATGCTTGCTAAAAGAAATATCGCACAATTATGGGGCGCTGCTAAACCACCCACACTAGAGGCCTGGGAAAAGGACCTTGATTGGTGCATGTTTAGGGAGAAGACGGTGTATTCGGCCAGGGGATGCCCCAAAAAGTGGTCCCGTATTTGGAGCCCTTGGAATAACTATCGTGGAGAGATTTGTACGCCGCCTCGTTGTATTGAACAAGATGGCCTTCTTACCCCATAGCATTCCCCTCCTATGTAATGATATAACCCTTCTCCTCCTGTACGTCCTTGCTGTACATAAATTGGCTGATTCCTCTGTATTGTTTATTTGAACCGATGTCTGTTTAATAAAAAGATTTATAAAAAAAAAAGGATGTCTTAGCAACAGAAATAGAAGTCTAAGATATTGTAACACATTCCATTTTATATTTCTGGAAAGAAAATAGAGCAATAATATTTGTGTTGGTGTACTCGATAAGATCAGAACTTTTTATCATAAATTGTGTTGGGAAAATCTATGTTTCATGGCAATACGCAAGACCCTTATTATGCTTGTTTAAACCTATTCACAACCATCAAAGATCTGTAAGGCGCCAGTCTGTATTAGATGTAAAAACAATAACTCAATCATCCAATGTAGAATATGGACTAGCGTGAAAAAACCTCCAGAAGCCAGAGACCATCTAACTGAGTGGTTCCCTGAGAGTGTCAACCCCTATCTGACCCATAAAACTTTTAACCCCATAGGCAGGTCTGGGGAGGAGACAGAGCCATGTGTTTTTTGAGAAATTTGAGAAACTGATGAAAAAGTATACTTATAAGGGGCAATTCATAGTCATTTATGTATTGAAACACTGGACACTTGGGATTTTCAGGAAAATAGATCCATTCAACACTAGTAGCTGGATGTTTTCTTATTTTAGGAATTGTGAAGAAATCTCCTTTAGGACAAAGTTGTTTAGATGTAAGGAAGTCATTATCTGGCCATTCATTAGCAAATCACGGACCAAATTAATATCTTTAGGTAAGGAATAAGCGGGTTTGCGAGGATTTGAGTAACTCATACTTTAAACAATCTGCATACAAAGAGATGGCCACCCATTGGTCTCCCACTGCTTTCCTTCCACCACTGAAAGATCTGCCTAAATGGCTGTAATTAACCATTGATTTCGCTTATGAATCAAGAGATGGTAATGTAAAACTGGAGTGACTTTTGCTAAATTGCGACTGCTATTACTTTCCATACTACAGTGTCCTCAATTTGTTCTAGCTAATTTGTGAGTTTTAGGAATTCTTTGAGCCCACGCATTCCTGATGAAACTAAGGGCCAAAGGTGAAAATCCTGGGAGTGACAAGGTTGGCTCAATTAAAATTCTCTATGCTTTTAGTTGAAAGTATGAAGTTGTGACTCTCATTATGAGAACTAGTGAGAAGGTGCGGATGAAATGAAAGAAGAAGCAGAACATCCATGAAACATTGCAGACGAGTATGGAACCACACAGGAGTCTTCAAAGCATATGTTTCAGAAATAGTAAAGAATGTAGTCTACAAATTGGGGCCAGATATCTAGACATGATTAGAAAAAGAGGAAACAAGTCATGAAAAGTGCTGGACTATTGCTACAATACTTTTGCGGCAGGATCTTGCCTCCATCTGTGTAAATGGGGTACTTGTATGTTAGTACAAACTGTAAAAAGCTCTAAAAACAAAGGAACCCAGAATAAATATATCCTTTGACACATAAATTGATAGAGTTGCTAATCTCTGAAATCCATCTAGTGTCTTGAAAATCAGTCCAACAAAGTACTGGTGAATCCCTAGAGGGTATTCTGCCCGAAACAAAAATCTGTATTTCAGACACAACTCTCAGAAAGTTTCTGATAATTCTATATGTTTCAAGATATGTTGTCCATGTATAACAGAACCATGTGGTTAGCACTGTTATTAGTGAAACTGCAGATAGAAAAGGTACCAAGAAGCAGCTCTAATAAGTTCAGGTGCAATTAGGACATCACCTGAGAACATGATGCTCCAGTCAAGAACTTTCTGCATTGCCCACCTCAGCCCCATCCGCATTCATCAGACAGTAAGTATAGATGTAGCAACATAGCACAATTGTTCTCATTTTCCATGAATCTAGATATGTCAACGATCATGCCATTTCATATTGTGTGTAAACAAATCTGTGTAAGAAAGACCCTTTCAAAGATGATTCATGTTCAGTCTTTGAATGGCCAGATAATGATGATGCCTGAGAAAACAGCCTGAATGGATGATGTGAAAAGTGAGACTATATTAGCCAGGTGCCTAAGGGTAGCACGAGACATTAGGAGCAACTGCATCGCTCTCTCTTGATCACCTTTACCTTGGAAACTGTAAAATATCCTTTTCTGAATGCACTTTGAAACTCAAGAACTTTGGGGCATATAAGCAACGCTTTGCGATAACTATCGCAAAGCGTGCTTAGCGCTCATTTTCCTAACGCCGGCTATCGCAGGTATTTATCGCTGAGATATCGCGTTATTAGCAACGCGTATCTCCAAGGCAATAAAGATTCCTGCGATAGCGGGGAAATCGCCGTTTTGCATGGAACATCACTGGTTTTCCAGCGATGTTCCCTGCAAAACGGCGATAACCTTGCTGATACGACCCTGTGGTCGTATCAGCAGAATCCACCCCCTATGTTAGGGATGGCTAAGTCAGGATTTTAGCCGACGTTAGATTTTGGCGAAAACGGCCGTTTTCGCCAAAATCTAACCTCTGCTAAAATCATGTGGGCTGCCTTGTAAATATCGCGATGTGAACATCAGCGATATTTGCAACGTAGTCCATCCGGGTACGCTCAGTAACGCCCACTTTGCATCTCATTGGAGATGCAAAGGAGGCGTTAGGGAAAAGGGTGCTAACATGCGATTATGCATGTTAGCACCCTCTTGTTGATAGGGCGATAGTTTTATCTCCGTTTTTCTGGCTTTTAAAGCCAGAAAAACGGAGATAAAGCCCTTGCTGATATGCCCCTTTGTTTGTCCGGATGGAACCATAGGAATCTTTCCCCAGAGGTGTGGCATAGCCAGTGCTCATGATGGCAGCAGAGACAATGAGCCCCACAGGCCTAGGGAGAAAAACAATAAAATCACAATCAGAGCGAGAATGGCTGAGGCAGGGATTTGCTGCTGTAGAGAGAGAGAGAGAGAGAGAGAGAGAGAGAGAGAGAGAGAGAGAGAGAGAGAGATAGAGGAGCAGAGTGCTCCTAAAAAACTGTGTGGTGCTTGGCAAGCATGCTGTATAAAAATACCCACCTAAGCAGGTATCACACATGTAAATGCAATTTCAACTGAATTCAGCTGCTGGCAGTTAGTGATGCTAGAATAACCCCGCTACACCTTGAGCATGGCACTATTGATTAAGTCAATGAGTGAACTTGCCACCTGGGAAACCAAAGTGAACAGGCATCCCACCACAATCACCTGATGCAACACAAAATGCGCTCCATTTCTGACACTGACCTAAGTAGGCATGCACTGCCAACATTATGAGATGGAAGACTGAGGCCATAGGTGGAAATTGATATACCAGCCCCTCTGTCGGTGGCTAGGAGTGCGAGTGAGCATTACTAGGATATGTGATTGCAGCCCATTAATAAAAAGAGGTCATGTCCTAAGCAAAAAAGCTAGCTGCAAGAAAAAACACTATGGGCTGGGACAGCTAGTGCCCCCCTCAGGGTGAGGTGGTTGCAGAATCTGTGTCAAAAAATAATAGTAACAAAAGAAGATTCCAGACTCCTCGACCTTTATATTGAGGCGTGGTTTGGCATTGACAATAAGCTCCACTGGCCTATGGAGAAAAGCAATAAATAAATTGTGATGAGAACGATACCCGGACCCTGTAAAGACGGACAAAATGGAGGGTGCTCCATGTAAAGGAGCTGCTTTCCGCCTAAACTTGGAAACTACCCAGAGTTTCATCCTTCCTATTTTGCATAATTTATGTGGCACTCTAAGCCTGAAAGGGTATTGCCTTGATTTAACTGAGTGCTCACTTGTGTCTGGGCAAAGCTGTACCTCTGAAGAAATCTAATTAGAGTAAAACACATATGGCAGTGGTTGCTTATATTCATTCCAGGTTAGCTTGGGTGGTATTTTACCAATCCGAAGCTGTAATACTGTGCCTGGAGTGGTAAAAGGCTTTTGTGATTTTCAGCTTGGCGTAGATGGCACTGTGATAATCCTATGCTTAAAGACTTTGCTGTAAAAATGATAAATGGCTTTGTCACTTTCTAGCTTGGCATGGATTGCACTGTGCTAATCCTACACTCAAAAACTCTGCTAGAAAAACAGACATTTGAGGTGAGTAGAAACAGAGTGTTGTTGGTGAGGGAGCATTTATTATAATATTGAGAAAATAATATAGTTTATAATAAATGTGCAGGAGTAATGTATTAATGAAAAATTAAATGGGTTTAAAAGCAAAAATTGTAGTAGGCAACCATATTTACTTGTACTAGGCCTCAAATGGCTGAAGCAACATTGCCTGACAAACTGACATGATTAGAAAATGCTTAATGTGCATAAAATGTTTATTAGAACATTGGAATGTTGAGCACTCCATTGTACACAATGGAGTGCTCCAGGCTTCTAATGGCCTGTTGAAGCCTGGAGAGCAACATTCCAATATTGTTTTTCTTTCACAGCTGCTGCTGTGAACAAAGTCCTCATGGAGCCCGAGGGGAATTTAAACACCCTTGGGCTCCGAGAGGCCTTTGTTTTTACTAATTAGAACATTCTGCCCTCTAGGGGTGGAATGTTCTAATAGCCTTAGAGCCCTCCTAGCGGACTCTACCGGCCTTCTGCTTGGGCCTTTGATGCTGGAGCGGCTTGGGCCTTTGATGCTGGAGCGGGCCAATAATGGCCGGTAGAACCCACTAGGTCGGGCTCTAATGCTATATTATTTGAACTTTTCATGGACATGTTTTTGATAATGAATATTAGATGCTTAAATATTTTCATCTAGGTCTATAAATGTTTCTTCTTGCACAATGTTCAATGCTAATGGATGAATAGGTTTTGTTATTTAGAAGGATAGATATGAAAATTCCTTCATGGGAAAGTAGTTTTAAACAAGAAAATGTATTACAAATAGACAAGATGTAACCGCTAGATAATAAGAAATAATATACATCTGAAAGCTGCCATATAGAGCCATTGCGTTTCTGTGAGAAGATGAGGAGTGATCCTGCTCCCTTGAGAGTATCGAAATATATTTGTCTGACTACAGATGGAAGAAGCAACATGTCGCAACAGCTTCAGACTGTGATGTCTATAATTGGGCCTGTTCCTGATGTAGACTCGGACCCTTCTTTTCACTTCATCCACATCTATCCCCATTCTACGCTGCAGTGAGACTCTACTCCATTTCTTGAACCTCTCTTTCTGGGAAGCTCTGCTTAGTTTGATTATTAAATTATTGAGCTGATGGTGATACTAAAGCTTTATGGTTCTTTTTTTCTCACTCTCTCGCTCAAACTAGAACTTTGTATCGGTTCTGACTGACACCTTTTCCCCTATTTTTAGAATAGGGATTCTTTCCTCTATGGAACATCCTTAATGTTATTGAAACCTAATGAGATTCTAATGACTAAGATCAATGAATTAAACTAGTGATTTTAATGAAGATGAATTACTATAAGAATGGCTCAATAAACTCTCTTTGTTGACTGAAAATAGATTAGTGATTGTGATTATAATTTATGTGATCTACAGCTCCTGATCTTCTCTAAAACAAAGTCAAAGATCCATTGCCTCAGTAAGAGCGGGAATTAGCCTGGATGAAGGTAAACTGAGATTTTATTGAAACTGCTTCCTGCTCCAGCACTGGTGTTCTAAGGCGCTCTATATAAAGGAGCTCCGTCTAACCTTGGCAACTACCCAGGGTTCCCTGCTTCACACACACACACACACACTCACACTGAGACCCAGAGACACACTTAGATATTCATGTACATATATATTAATATACAATTGTGTGTGTCTATATTTGTGTGTGTAAATCCATGGATAATTAACTAGATCAAAGATCGGTACATCCTTACTGTCCTATTCACACATATTTATTTGTAACAACACATGAAATTGGACAGTACATTCATCCGTAGCCATCCTGTTATTTTCTTTCACATATACATAAGTTGCCCACTGGTAACGTGCATGCAACTATTATGTGTCCATATGTAAAATCACAATCCTTACTTGCATTCTGAAAATTACAATTTATATTGCAATGTGTAAGTCATCAGCTTTCTTAGCCTGCTAAAATAGCATTTATTTTCTAAAAAAAATAAAAACCACTCGTTCTGATAAAAAAGCTTATCTTTCCAGCCGATATCACATTGAAGATCCATCTACAATTACAAGCTATATTTAGAAACAGCTCCTGGAATGTTATTACCAATTTGACAAATATTTGAAGCAAACATATGTTTGGGGACAAAAAAATGGTTTTCATCTATCTTAATTACATCTTAGAAAAAGCCTGCCACCTACAAACAATGCTTCCACGGAAAACGCCAGTGCCGCATCATATGTAACAGCGGGCCTAACAATGTTAGCAATAAGAGGATGTGTCATTTGTTTATGTGGTCCTTCTATGCGAGAGGTCACAGTACCTTGGAGCCTCTGCTATGCTTAACAGTATTGCAATCAGTGTTTAACATTAAATGTAATTGTTTTTGTCATTCTTCACATCTGTTTCTATCTACTCTCCTGAACAGTAATGGTACAATATTTTCTGATTCCATTTTAACCTTGTTTACAATTCTCCTTCTCACCTGTGAAATGTAAAATACAATATTGAATCCGGGTGAGGAGTATGGTGTAATCTTTGTTTCATGCTGCATATCCTCTGATGATTACTCTTCATTCACTATTTGCCCCAACTTCAATGTTTACTTAGATATTTAAGGTTTTTATGAAACATTATTATTTTCATATGTTGCCTGCATTTCGCGTACATGTAGTACGGAGCAGGACATGCTGTATAGAAACAAACTGAATTTAAGGAATGTATTACAGATTGTCATTTTTCCAAATCCACTCCTCTGATATCTTAACTAAAATCATTATTTACTCTTTACTGTTGATGTTTCTGCTGTTTCTTAAAAATCATGAAAACAGAGATGATACTTTTTGAGGTTTGGAGTGAGACTGAATAAAGACCGGGCACCAAAAGAATAGTGTCCCACATTAGTGGCTTAAATAGCTAAAAATGTTGCCATTGTTTAAGAATTAGGGCAGCTTTGAACTTGCAAAGACAAGCTGTATTAGTGTTTTGCAAGGTATGGAAACCTGCACGGATCAAATCTTGATAACAGGCAATGTTTGTTTTCATATAAGGGATATCAACAGTAAAAACCGGCCGAGCGACCATACAATAAGCCCACAAACAGCCCAAAAGCCGGCCCACACAACGACTTGTCAGACCAGCTTGTTGGGCACTGCCTGATTGTGCTAAATGCCAGTCCGATGCAGGGACAATGAAGCACTGTCAAATGTTAGAGAGGGGTGTTCCTAAAACGCCTTAAAGGCTGTCTGTGTGTACTCCATTTGGGTTTGCCATTCCTCAGTCGGCAGGCATACCTCCATCAAGTTTGGTGTGGCAGTTCACTGTCTGCCCTATTTAGTGTGACCTCCCTCCATGGAGTGATGGTTGAGCCATTGTGACAGTGGGTGGCAACACCAGTCGTTAACAAAGATGATGGAAGGCCATCAAAACGTGACAGGCAGTCGACCAAGGCACACCCGAAACAAAATTCAAACAATTACCAACACCTCTGCCTCTGCTACAAAGCTGACTAAACCACCAAAACTAAATCATGTACCTCTCACACTAAAGAGCCTTGCCTCACGCAAAATAAGGCATCAGTCATGGCAGACAAAAGAGACCGTCATTCCCAGAAAATGTGCTGCAGTTAATGGAGTATGAAACTGTGAGGGTAGAGTCACAGTTGTCAAAGCACAGGTGCAGACTAGAACTATAAGTCACTCTAGAGAGATGTGGGCCCGAAATTGGATGAGGATGATTTTTTTTTTCAACAGGATGTCACCCATAAGAGGTCAAATGACTTGCAGGAGAATGTCCACTGCCCTTATGTCTTGTCTCTCCAACTTACTAAGGGGATAGGTGTGGATCTCTCAGGGCCATCAACCTCATCCGCACAGAGGAAAAGGTGTTAGAGAACATGTACACTGAAGGTACTGTTCCAAGATCTATGTTAAAGTGCTTGCCCCTTTGAACAGCATACCATGTAGATGACAAAGGGACAAGCTCACTGCAACAATATGTTGTTTCCTATAAGGCAAAGAAAAAAGTCCGTGGATTACACCTGTCATGTTGAGAAATTTGAATGAAAGGAAGAAAAACAACAGTGAAAAAAAACTACAACACTGATAATGCAAAATTAACATCAACATGATTACAGGAGCCAAATCAGTATCAAGTAAGACATACACAGATTGTAGTTGTGCAATACCTGATATATAGTTTTACACAGGCATTCGAAGTCACATATATACATTTGTGTCCTTTGACAAGGTAAAATGACTGTAAAGACTGATCACAGGCATGATATGCCATGCAAGAACTAGACGTAGCTCATTCTCAATAAAAAACAATAGCCAGTTCATACAATACCCAAATGCTGTTTGACCCTAAAGCTACTCAGTGCATTAGATGACAACATCTGGCTAGACAAAAATGCCAGCATGCATGTTGAAGGACTGGTAGGTTATGTGTTACTGAAGTTTTTAAAACAGATATACTTCAAAGAACATCAAACATATACCTGTGCAACCCAAAAATGTCTTGCATATTAGAAATTGTATTCTCAAAACAACACTCTTGCTTTTAAAGCGAGCTAAGGGCTCATAAGAAAAACAATTATCTACATGGAATCAAGAAATATCTAAATGACCATACCTCAAATCTGTCTCAAAGGTACACCTGATCCTATGTTAGGCTACAATACAACACACCTCAGTTCTATAAGCCCTTTATCAGTTCACTTCATATGTAACACACACATGCCTTAATTATTTCAACTGCATTGTAATGTATTTTGTATCTAAAAAATATTGATTCAAAGTATATAATTAACCCTAAATGTCATACTTTTACATACTTACACATTAAAATGTGTTAAAAATATATGCGATTTGAAAAGCCATCTTCAACATAATTCAAAACCATGAGACATACGGCTGGAATGTTCATGACACTAATAAAGCACCATTTCAACATGGTTGTGTGACGGAACTGATCCAGCGCTCAGAGATCAATAAATTTGCAACTAAACAAGGCCCAATCACATTACCCAACAAAGTCCCTTCGCGCTGGGTTCAGTGTGAAATGCAAAGTTCAGACCTAACTTACCAATCTCCAACTGAACCTACATTACTCTTAGAAAAATAATGACACAATGGCATCTTTAGTTTGGTTGAGAAGTTGATGGCAAAAATTATTAACACTCCCTAAATAAAGACAAACACAGTGTGTATATTTATAATGTTTTATCTAAATAATGTGAAATAAATGCTCATTAAGTACCAAAACACAGTACAAATCATGGAATATCACCGAATAAACAAACTAGCAAAGAGAAAATGATAAATCACATCACATCGACAGTGCATTGAAGGAGTGGAAAGGCGAAGAGAGAAAAGTTTCAGAGACAAAATACATTTGCAAATAATTATGCAAAGTCAAGTTTCTATCTATACTAACCCAGGAGGAAACAGGAAATCTGCTCACTGGCCAGGGGAGCAGCAGGGCCCCACAAGAAGATTTGTAAGGGCAAAGTCTAAGTCAGGAATCAGGAAACAGGGAAAAACTGGTAGGCCTCTACAGCAAACCGACGACTGCGACAATCAGCACCTCTCGGAACAGGAGCAACGTCAGCTAACCCCACCCTCCAGGGCACCTCAATTATACCCTAAAACCTAAAAGATGAACCCACACTTGTTTCATTTCAGAGTAAATTCTACATCATGATTGGTTGAGAAGAGGGGTGTACTGTCACACCACACTCAGCATGTCTATCTCCTTCGATGTTCCATTGTTTTGTTTTTTCATTATTAAAACTACATCATCCCAGGAAATACAAGTATACAATATCAGACTTCATGTTACAGTTTCTGTGCCGCTCGTCCGCTTCCAGAGGAAACGTTCATCACTTGACAATTGTTTTCATCTTCAGGTTTAACTTTTGGCAGGCACACAGGATTTTCGAAGGACGTTTACATCAGCACTCCCTCCACATTCTCTTTTGCCTTTTCAGTTAATAATTCTTTATTTTGCTTACCCATGTTTCTACAGAAAATAAAACAAATATAATTAATCACTTTAAAATGATTTTCTTTACGCACCCTCCCAAATGCTGCATCTAACCATGCGCAGCCCAGGTTAGTTTTATCTGACAAGCATTAATAATCATGCACAAAAGCAGCATTAGTCTCTTTATCTTCATTAGTCAGGCATTTGCGGCCTAGTTCAGTACTTTAGTACACGGTTGCGCATTATTTATTTTTCCCCATGTTAGTTATTTAAACCACACGTTTTTCACAGCACACTATTAGGAAAGTTAGAAAATGTTACTAGGGGTCTCAATCCGAGCAGGTTTTATTTTTCCAAAACCCTGCTCCATCAGAACCATGCATGCCATTACCACGCATGCCTGTTCAATGCGGTTTTAACCATGCAAGTCTTAACCAGACACATTACTTTGCCATGCATGGCTTTTCAACAAAATATGCATTGTTAAGGCAATATGGCAAAAACATATGCATAAACTTTCATATATACCCTGCCCCCTGCCTCCGCACTTAGGCCTAAAATGCCCCCCAGGGCAAAAATCTACTCTGAATCCAGCCCCCTCACCGCCTCCCCCGACCCCTGCCTCCCCCCACCGTGAGCCCTAAAACACCCCCAGGGCATGCAATCGACCCCAACCCCAGCCCCCTTGGCCTGAGCCCTAAAGCACCCCCTGGGAAAAAATCTATCCTGACCCCAGCCCCCCCCCACCCTGAGCCCTAAAGCGGCCCCCCAAGCACAAAAAGCTAACCCAATCCCTGACCCCTGTCCTGAGTCCTAAAAAGGCCCCCCAAGCCCAAAAAACTAACCCAATCACTGGCCCTCGCCCTGAGCCCTAAAATGGCCACCTGGCCAAAAGCCAACCCCTTTCTCCCCTGAGACCTAAAACTACCCCCTCCCTCCTGAAACGTACCTGCCCCATCCCTAAAAACCTCCCCGACCCTCCTGAGCCCTAAAAACGTACCCTGACCCACCCCAACCCTGAAAAATACCCCAACCCTTACAATCTACCCCCACACCCCCAACACCCAGCCCAGCCCCACTTACCTCACTGCGTCCTTCCCAGATCCTTCCTCTTCCTGGGCCCACCCATTCCAGTCATCTAGACCGCACATATGCCCTAACCACACATATTCGTGGTAATGACAAGCGTGGATGCACTTGCGTGATTCCGGCACACGTGGGTGAGGCCGTGTTGTTCTGACCGTTTCCCTTCCGACATCCCGATGCCTTCTTAACTAGAGCAACTGCGGCACAATGGTCTTACATAAAGTATAGAGGTTTAAAATATCCTCAACCAAAACCTACATATAAATAAATCGACATACCTGAATGAATTTAAATAGAGTGGGGCATTCTCTATTGGACTATCATTCATTTAGTGCCAAGCTATGTGAAACATTAACAATGTGTGTACATGGGAGGCTGCATGTCATATTGTGACAATGACTTAAGTGACCATTTTGTGACATAACAATTCACGTAGGTCTCGTGACTCTTGCACTACAAGTGTCATATGAAGACAAGAATCAAACGTGACCTCAGTGCTGTCCACTCAGTCAGAAGTATGAGCCTTTCGGTGAACAGCATAGCTTTTGCAGTGACCAAATCAACAACTGATGTTGCGCATGTCTGCATCCACTCACTTCCCCATATGACAAGATCAAAGCAACATCCAACAGTATCAACACCCTTCCACCACAAGCACTGAACAGACTGCAAATAGCAGTGCCCTGCCTGCCACAATATCCACTGTGGCTGCTCCCTTGCTGCCACAAACGACAACCTGGTGAACCTCAATATGTTTGTCTGCAGGACAGAAAGGATATGTAGCCAGAACACTTGGTTTTCATGGGCCTGTCTGATTTCCTTCGGCAAAACCTGCTGTTAGGAGGAAGATCCAGGGTGCAGGAATTGATGTCACTCCTATCCACAAAAATCTGATGGGTGCAGCTAAGTACTGCTCTATCAGCTGTACACACTGATCAGACTGCTACCTATGCAGATCCTAACAGCAAAAAACCTACCATCAAAAAGAAATTCAACTGATGTGTTCCTGAAAGCAACGCAAATCAGCACAAAATCTTTCTGTCTGATTTTCTTTTCAGTGCTAAACTTATTTAGCACTGGAAATAATGTGAACTTTGAGCCACACTGTGAGTTTGACCTATTAAGCAATGGCCAGCCCATTGATACATTTGTCACAAAAATAGCACTGCAAGTCTTGCCCTGAAATATTATAGTGTTCATGTTGACCCCCCAGTCAAAGACACTTATGATATTTTTTTTAAATGTAGAATATGTAAAGGGACAATCTTTGATTAGTGGCAGAATTGCCCAACTTGCAATGTATGTGTCAGTCATAATCATCATTACATGCTGAATTTCATTGTGCAGTGTGTTGACTCACTAACAGTAGCTAAGCAGCAATGAAGACAGTAAGCATGTTTATGATGTAAATAATGGCATCATTGTTAACAACTGATGTCATATAGCATTTTGTCAAGCAAAAAAGTAGTCTGCACCATTTTGTGATAAAAAATAACATACACTATAGCACAGGGGTATCAATATTATCATGAGTAGTCATTTAATAGAACAGTTTCACTCTTTATGATAGCATTCGAGAAATATTTAAATAAATCAATTAAATGGCCTAGTTGAGTAACAGACATTATAATACTGCATCGAGCATATCAGATAAATTCAAGAGCAATGCTTTTTTTTTTTAAATCTGGTAAATGAATCCCATATTTTATACAACATTATGCGTGACAAACATATCATATAAGACCATAGATTAATACACAACCAACACAATATTGGCCAAAATACAAATGAAGTCTTTTTAAGCCGACATAGCAAAATTGAAACAAAACAATTAAAGAAATCATGGAAATGTTACACTCCTCTGCAGTCAGGTCACTCAGATCCAGTAAATAATGTGTGAATAGAGGCAGACTGTTCTCTAATTCCCTGTGCATGGGGTAGTAATTATTTAATGTAATGCACAGTTCAATATAAGGAGATTTATAAGGAATGTGTGAGGTCATTAGAGGGGAAGCAAGATGGCGGTTGGCTGAAGCAGCCGATTGCAACTCTCTCTTCTAGTCTTCTGTAGCGACGAGCACGCCGTGTTATTGAGCCATGGAGTAAGCTCCTGGCTCTGTGACCAAGCATACCACCGAAACTTGCCTGAGATTGGCTGGCGGCCCAGGAACAAAGCAGCAGTACAGTCAGAAGTCGGTCAACAAGACAGATGGGTCCCAAGACGGCCAGTGCCAGGCAATAAAAAAGCAGGATTGCTTTAACTATTTCGACCCAGCAAAACACTGCTACTGGAGAGCCCTTCGGAGGGGGAACTGGGTGCTTGCATGGTCGGCGCAAGAAGAATGAGAACGGAGATCCCCCCATGCACACCACTGGGCAACAATCATCGGTCTGCTATATGACCCGGCACAGCGACCTCTTGCTGAGCCGGGGGAATTTGTGGCTAGTCCTGAGAAGAGGGAGAGTATGGTCTTGACTCCTCAGGAGTACTCATCACAACTGTCTGCTGCCGAACTAGCAGAGACCATAGAGGAAACAGGTTGTGGCTAAGAAGGGCCCATATCTATGCCAGCAACCAGGGAACCCAAAGGTAAGCCACCCCACTTCCTCAACAGCAGTTCTGTTATTGGGGCATGGTATCGAAGTGGCCTTACATGTAAATATGGAGACAATAACTGAGGGCACCCTGGGATTCAACAAGAAAGCAATCCATGCGGGTGCTGAGGGTGATCCCATGGTGGTAAGCTCAGCTTGATTTTGTGGGGGATGGAGCTCCTGTCAACACAGGTGGCAGGAAAAAACTGTGCCCTCTCTCTGATCCCCGCAAGACTAGCAGAACAGTTAGAAGTCCCCACAATAGTGGTAGGAGAGCCGACTCAGATCTTGAATTAAATGAGTGCTTTTTCTCCTTGTTAGATGGTATTGGATGGTGTTTAGGGGACTCTCATCTAACCACCGAGTCTAGTGACAGTGCACTACATGATGCGGGAGACGAGGGCACAGTGCTAACCACTCATAAAACCACCAAAACGAATATAGAGTAGGCAGCCATTGAGGAAAAGCCTGAAATGGGACCACTCTCCAATAGATCAGCAAGTAGGGGGTATGAAAGAAAGCTTCACGCGAGTCACTTTACTCAGACTCTCCAACTCTAGAATCTATATATACAACACCTTATGTCCCACAGAGTGGAAACCAGGCTAAATAGTCACAAGGCTCAAGCTGCAACACGCAAACTGCAAGGAGTGGTTTGCAAAGTGGCCAAGTCATGCACTGCCACAGTTGACCAGCTGTAGGATTTGGAAGCCAGGGCCTCGGCCTTAGAGTCTGATGTCGCGGGGGCTCGAGTACTGGTTGGTGCACATGAGGCCAAGTTAATTGATGTCCAGTGTAAATTAGAAGACCAAGAAAACCTCCAGAGGCAGAACAATCTGCAGGTCTTATTAGTGGCAGAATGCAGAGAAGGACCTGACATGAGACTATTTGTTGTGGAGCTGATTCAAAAAGCATTCCCTGATCTGGTGGGCTGAAACTGGACCCAAGAGATTCTGCAAGCTCATAGAGTTCCCTGGTATAGAAGCAGTCCAAAACGGCCACAGAAAAGCCAAGGGCAATCCTGGCGCTCATCGAAAATTACCTATTAAGACAGGCAATTTATGAGAAAGCAGGGCCTGATGCCAAGAGAACTGACTTTTGCCACATTACAGTGGAGCGACAGCAGCATCTCTGATGGTTAATTAAACAATTCCAGGACAAGAGGGTGCAGACTCTTTTACTGAATCCAGCACGGTTGAAGGTGGTCTGGAATAACAATACACAAGTGTTTACATCCAAAATCAAAGCAAAGGAATATATGGGGTAGATGCGTAAATAAAAAAGGAGAGTTTGGCAATTGGGAGGGGGCCATGCTGTCAGCACATGCCTGGGACATAGCATATTAGCAAAATATATGCGTGGTGGATCAAACCTGAACAGAATAGGTGAATCGGGTGGTGGCGTACACTATGTTTTTCTTTAATCTAATGTAAACATGAGTGATGTGTTCTGATTAAGCACTTACCTGGTGGAAAATGCATAAGTAAAGTATGTGCTTACTCCAGTGACGGGGCAGAAAGGCTGCTCTCATCTCAACAGACATACGTGGTCTGTTCCCTTCTCATGAGGGGAAGAGGGAGAGGGCACAGTGGGGGGTGCATCTTTTGTGGGAGGGAGGCGATGGGGTGTGGGGGGGTGAAGTGGGAGGAAGAAAAAAAATGAGCAAGAATAGAAGTCAAGGCAAAGGAAAAACGTACCATAAGTTGATTCAGGTGTGTCAGCTGTGAGCTCTGTTCGATATGTGGAGAATAATTTATCAAATTCTGGACACAAGGGTATCCTTCTGGCTTCACTATAGGACACATGGGTAAATTGTCTATCTGTTCAGTTAATGTTGGTGGGCTAAATGACAAGCTGAAGTGGCAAAGGGTGGCAGAGATACTCATGTCCTTGGGCCCTGATGTCATCTGTCAACAGGACACATATATCCCGTGGGGAAAGCAAGAGCTGATGATGAGAAGGGGGTATACTCTTCCACCATTCACTACTCAGAGTTCCACAATTAGGGGGTGGCTATATTGGCTTAAAGCCATATTGGACCAGCTAAACGTAAGTTAGTGGACAAGTGGGAAAGGTGGGTGATTGTAGAGTGTCGGGCTACTAGGATCAGTTTTACTATTTGACTAATCTGTACCTTCAATCAGGATGATCCAGAACCTTTTGAAGATCTAGAAATTTAATTAGCTACTTGGCCTACCCCGCTGATAGTTTGTGGGGACTTAAACCTACATCTTGATGTCAGAAGGAAACAGGTGATCAAAGATCAGAGGAAAAAGCCCCAAATGTGTAGGGCTCTGGTTTCCTTAATGGACAGTCACCGGCTAGTGGATATCTGGGATAGTAAGAAAACGCTGGCTCTCGGTTTCACCTATTTCTCATGCCCACACAGAAAGTAGGTTATTTTCTGGCCTCAAGAGGGGGGGACAGGTGAGACCATCAGTTTTGTTGATCACAAGAGGAAACATCAAGATGAGGAGATCAAGGGGCTATACAGGCGAGTAGCTATGCTGGAAAAAATCACACTGAGGGGATCACACGGGGCAGGATGTCTCACAAACTCTACAAGACATTACGGTGATAAAAGCCATGATCAACCGCTACCATACCAAGCTGGTTTCAATCACATAATAATGAAAGCTATGACTTTGCGGAGACAGTAGGAAGACTATTAGCCCTTCGTACTAGTCAATGAGAAGTCAACAGAAATATTGAGAGCATTAAAAGGAGCGATTGGTCATTTGCCACGGATCAAACAGACATTGTCAGAATATTTGAAGACTACTATAGGGGTTTATATTGAGAAGATACCCCAAAAACAATTTCATTGGCAGAAGGGAGACAGCTAGAAGAGGCATGGGATCAGATAAATTAAGACCTGAATAGGGAGCTAGAGGCAGATATCACTTTAGAAGAAGTCTCTAGTGCATTAAAGTCCCTGGCTTAAGGAAAGGTGGCAGGCATTCATAAATCCCCCCTGAGTTTTGCAAAGTGCTATACGCAGAATTTTCCCCATGTTTATTGGATATGTTTTTACAGGTCCAGCAGGATGGGGTACCACCTCCTTGGCAGGCCACAGATATTGTGATTTTCATGAAAAAGAATAAGCCTCCAGACAACCCGGGTTCCAATAGGCCTATTTCCTTGATTAAATCCGATGTCAATCTATACTCCAAAATCGTTGTGGTCTGCTTGGGGAGGATCATAGACCACCTCGTCTCTCCATGACAGCATGGGTTTAAACCCAGTAGAGGAACAACGGACCATGTGAGATGTGCCAGCACCTTATTCGATATCGCGGAAGTCAAGGGTGACCAAGTGGCTATGATCCTCCTCGATGCAGAAAAAGCATTTGCTAGAGTGTCATGGAGCTATCTCTGGGAAGTTTTAAAATTTAAGGGATTTGGCCCATGTCTGATCTAGGCAATAAAGACTATAAATTACACTCCTTTTGCGAAACTCCAAATTATGGGCCTAGAATCCGGGAGTATAGCTATCATTAGAGGAACAAGACAGGGCTGCCCTGTTGGCCTATTTTGTTTGCTCTTTATATTAACCTGTTTATAAGACAAGTTGTTCAAAGTCAGGCTATAGAACCAGTTTGAATAAATGAGTTTGACACGAAGGTGCTAGCATACGCTGACGATATCGCAATAATAACTCCAGATCCTCACAGCGCACTGCTCGAGGTTAAGAAATTGGCCGGGAAATTTGGGAGAAGATCTGGCTACCTTATTATATTGGACAGGTTATCTAACTGGGCCCAAGAAAATAACATTCTCTCTGAAGTCCAATATGGTTTCCGCCCTGGTCATTCAACGATAGACCATTGTCTGAACCTCTTCGTGATTCTGGATTTATGGATCTCTCCTCCGCTTTCGATTGTGTCAACAGAAGCAAGCTGTGGCAGACCTTGCTATCCCAGGGGATGGACAGGGACATAATTCTCTTTTTACAAGATCTCCACCAAGACACGAAGGCGGATATGAGATATTTGGGTGATCTGAAGGTTTCGCGCTCGTTCTCTATCCAGAGAGGGGTACGCCAGGACTGTATTTTGGCCCCCTTCCTATTCAGTATCTACATAAACAACCTAGAGAAGGTTCTCTTGGAGACCAATGTGGACTACCACCAGGTAGGTCGACGCAGCCTCCCGGTTTTGCTATATGCAGATGAAGCCATCTTGATGGCTAGGACTGTTAAATTCTTTTGCACAATTTATGGGGGATCAGGACCTGCTGGTCAATAACGCAAAGCCCTATGCCATGGAAGTGGGTGCTCGCTCAAGTAGGCCATGCACCTTCAAAGTAGGGCCCAGCCCGGTTCCAAGGACCAGTGTGTTTTCATACCTGGGGGTCTTGTTAGATGCCAAACTGAAATGGGGGCCCCAAGTAACCCGAAAAAAAAATGACTTCACCCAGGAGACTGCAGCTATTTTTAACTTTCCTCTAAGACTGGGAAAAAGACCGGCGGGGCATTATTACAGCTTTATAGGGCCAAGAGCATTGCAAAAGCCTTATATGGCAGTGTAATTTGGGGGTATACCACCATCGATGATCTCCAAGTTGTATAGAATAAGTTCTTGAGGTGGCTTTTATGTGTCCGCCGGTGTACCCCCTATTTCTCTGTACACGAGGAGCTTTGTTTAACCTATATTTCTGACTTGATAGCCTCCCGCCCTGTGTCCCTTTGGTTAAAAATTTGGGCTGGAAAGGGGTCATCATTGAAGAAAATGATTCTAAAGGATTGTCAGGCTCTCGATCAGGCCTCCAGAGTACCGTGGCTCAAACTTATCAAGGAGAGTCTTATGAGCTTGGGGAGAGGTGACTTGTTTATCAACAATGAGCTGACTAACAAGAAGGACTTGAATTGTATTAAGGTGGCTTTTTTCAAGCAGCAGGCAATGGCCAGGGAAGAGAATGATCTTTTGAAACCCAATGTATATCGTTTCATCATGTTAAAAAACACTTTGTTGGCGGAGCCGTTCTTACTGGGTTTTGTTAATTCATATGATCGATTCCTATTGACAAGGTTTCGGTTTGATCTTTTCCATCTCTTTCTCACTAATCCAAGGGGGCAGTATAAGGACCAAAGTCTGCCACTCTGTGGCTGTGATGGCAATTCCCCACAGGACATGGTTCATTTTACGATGTTTTGCAGTTTTTACGACACACTTAGAAAGACCTTTTTAGTTCCAATCCTGAAAAAGTCAAATTGTAGGCAAGTGCGACCCCCTTTAATTTTTTTACAAATGCTGACGGGTAGCACTGTCTTTTACGTGCTTAACTTGTTTTAATCTACTGTTAGGCTCAGGTCTGGTTGTGATTAATTAACCTGTACTTATATGCTGTCCATGGTTCTGTTTGTCCTTGATCATCAAATGTTTCTATCAGTTGTGTTTTGTTGTTGCTAGACACTTTGGTGGCAGTTGATTTTTTATTTTTTATGCTGGCTTAGGGTATTATTTTATTTGGTTTGTTTATGTGAGGCGTGTTTTATATCATTTTATGTGTGCTTTTTTATGTTTTTATCTTTTGAAACAGAATAAAGATTATTCTGATCTGATCTGGCTACCTTCTTAATAGAGAAAAAACCCACATTGTCTGCATGGTCAACATCAACTTGATATATTCCCGCAGGGTGATGGCTGCTGGATATCTGGGTATCAAGATAACACCCAAGGTTGACACTATACATCAGATCAACTTGGATCCATTAATAAATAAGATCAGCTCCAAATTGAGACTAATTAATGGATTACACCTAACCCTGTTCGGAAGATGTAATGTGCTTAAAATTACTGTCCTACCTAAGGTACTCCATCTGTTCCGAACTATGCCCCTTGAATTAGATGTGTCCCTGCTTAGGAAACTCGACTCCATATGTATAACATTTGTTTGGCAATATAAGAAGACTAGGCGGGCCCTTAAATTCTTAACTCTCCCACAAGAGCGGGGGGAAGGGCAGTTCCCAAAATTCTTGTTTTGTTACTGGGCAGCACTCCTGCAACAGATGGGGAGTTGGTTTTTGGCAGAGAGGAGCAGCAGAGATGGCTTGGGGTATGGTGCAGGCCCGCCTACCATTTATGAGCTAGCACATGGGAGATCAGCATGGGGATGTCTCCTACGACAGGTTGAGCCTAGCTACTACAAAAAAGTGAGGTTTAAGAGCACGGCATGGAGAGTCTGGAATAAGGTCAGAAAACTGCTGGCCGTTAAAAGGTATAACTGATATACCTCGTTGTGTTGGTCCCAGCTGTTCCTGACAATATTCTATGATATGATTGGCATGCAATGGGAGCACGCCGGTCTAAATAAGTTAGGGGATCTATATTCATTTACCGAACTACAGCAGGACTTTGGGTTAGGGGCCATGACTTTTTTTAAATATTTGCCTGCAAGGGACTTCCTGAGTAAGATCAAACGGAGTGCACTCTCGCTGGAAAGAATACCCCTCTTAGACACAATTCACCAGTTGGGTAGTAAGATTAGCCAAATTTACAAAACCCTAATGAATACAACTTCGGACGATATAGAGAAGTTTAAGACAAGCTGGGCAAAGAGGCTAGGGGAGAAGGTCATAGATCTACAGACTTCCATTGGGATTGGGATGACAGTTCTCCTATCAACCAGTCTGAGAACCAAACATTATAAAACTTTGATATTAACTTTATAATGCATTTTGTAGGAAGTCTTATGATACCAATGGAATGAATTCAGTGTACTTGCTCATTTTCTTTTCGGGGGAATAAAAAATTTTTTTTTTTAAAAGGAATGTGTGGGGTCTAAATGACAATGCCCCTGTAGCTTTTGGTGCATTATATGACATGAAGTTAACAATGTCAATCAATCAAAGTGCAGGCACCTTGACTTACTGATTCTCCAGTTCCAGAGTCTGTCTAAGGTTCCAGTGATCCACACATCATTCAGTAGTGATCCTGAAGCTGAGAGTATGAATAGGCTTATGAAGGAACAGTAACATGACATGATTAAAATGATCTATGAACATTATGTGCATTGCACTGTTTCATCTCATCAAAGCAATACAATAACCTGTACTCATGAAATTACTACAGAAGTCATCTTGCATATCAAAAGTTGGTAGTCGAAAAACACATGCATATACCTTATTTTCCTGTATTAGTAAAACAAAGATGCCCACTACTGCACAAAGTTCTTGAGGGTGCTGATCATTTTTCATGTTGTGTTGCTACAGCATGTGAGCCACCAATGTGCTTCAACATGAATATACCCATCACTAGGCAAAGAGATTTACAACTAGTTCATGCCTCACTTCTGCTCCATCTTCTTCATCGCGGTCATCTTCATGCTGTCTACCTCCAACATCACCCTTAGGCTGTGGCTGGTATTCATCATCTCTAGGGTGTGGGATGTTGCTCCATAGGGCAATATTGTGAGGCATACAGCAAATACAACAATCCTTATGACTTACAGGATGCAAATTTGAAACTTGATTTGCTTCTTCTTTACAGCCGGCTGGAGTTGCACTTTGACTCCACATGCGTTAAGCGTTGGTTCCTCACTTCAACTGCAAAGCATGATCAGTTTGCTTGGAGCACGGCAAACTCTCTTGGAGAGCACTGTTGATCTTTGGGTTACTTATCCCCTAACTTGTTGCCAGTTGTAGCCTAGATACCTTCAAAGGACTACGCCGCACACAGAGCTTAGTAATACAGGTCTTTATTCCTCTGTGTGTAACCGCGATCTCAACATTCTAAATCAGCCTTCAGTGCATTCCACTCTAACACTTACTTCACAGTTCTACAGAGTTCATCTGGAGCCAAAAGGGTTCCATCATTTCTAATTCGCAAGACACTATAACTGGAAGCAGGGCCGCACTGGCCGTAGCGGGCACCGGGCGTTTCCCCAGTGGACCGCCAGGGTGGGGGCCGATTTTGGCCCCTGGGGGGCCGTTTTTGTTATCAGGGCCAGCAATATCGGCCGCCTGTAACAAAATCGGCCAAAACCGTCCCTGGCAAACAGATCGGCCGCACCCCCACCCCCCCCCCCCAGGGGGGTCGGCCAAGCAGTTTGCCAGGGCCGGTTTCGATTTACAGTCTGGTCCTGACTGGAAGGATGGAGAGGTTAGTAGAAGGGAAGCAGGCAGATGCCACATTTTGTTCTTCTGTGAAAAGCACTCTGGACTAACTTGTGTTGCCACAAGGATAACTCTGAAACAGGAACTAGTAGCATTGCCAAAAATATTGAGTAGTTTAAGAATTTTTGTTTGATTCATTCAGGGGTATTCGACAGACTTATTTCACCTTGTATGCTCCCCTACTGGGCCCGCTCTAAGGAGAGAACTGACTAATATAGATCAAGGTAAGACGTCCCTGCATTTTGCACAGAAGCATTTTTGCCTGGCTGACTGAGTATTGCTGAGTGGTATCTCCGGTTTTGGATTGTAATCTCTGCAATATCAGCTTTTCTCCATGCCCATTTGTAGGAAAGTAGGATCTTCTTCTTATGGTTACCCCGACTTTTTGCTTTTTGCACCCACTGTTTTGACTAGTCTGGCTGGGATCCTGCTATTCAGGACCCCAGCCTATCTGCTTTCTCCCTTAAATTGCAACATGTGTACTTTGGTACACTCCAGTTTGGATACTGGGGTACCCTTATAAGTCCCTAGTATATGGTACCCATGTGCCCAGGGCATAGGAACCCCAGAGGCCTCCCATGGGCTGAAGCATGTATTATGCCACCCATGAGAGGCCATGCAAAATGGAACTCTAGGTCTGCTACAGCAGCCTTTGTAAGTTGGTGATTGCACCACTTACTTTAGATATAGGTTCACTATATCTATATATATCACTACATTTAAAACTTTGTAAGTCACCCCTATAGCAGGCCTTAACAATCCTGAAGGCAGGGTGCTGGGTTTTGCGTGAGAGGGTGCTCCTGCATGAGCAGGGCCCCTCTGCAGTCTTTGGAGACCATTCTCCCGGGCTGTACGTGACACTACCAGACATATAGGTAGAGGTGCATTATAACCTCGCGGTAAATGCTATCTCGAAAACGACTGCAACGAAGTATGTCGTGTTTGGTGTCAAACACCTTGGAATCATACCTTCACACCAGTAACTGGTGTGAGAGGTATGATTCCTCCCCTCAGAACCGAGGTTCTGGGGGTACCTAAGTCTACCGGTACCAACTTTATCAAGCCTTACAGCAGAAAATGGATGCTGTCAGCCACAGACACGAGTCTGCCCTCCTGCTGCTGAGCCAAGCTTGAGCAGGGAAAGGCAGCACAATAGGCATCCTGTCACAGGGATGTGTTACCACCTCCCAGACAGGATTTAGTGTATTGGGGCTGGGTGAGTGCACTGTCTCAGTGCCAGAAAGTCTGCACGAGGGGCACACTTGGTGTCCCTGTGCATAGTCCAGTTCAAACCAGTTCTAGGAGCCATCTGCTCCTGCTCTGGCGTGAAACTGGACAAAGGACATGGGTGTAGCCACCCCCCTGTCCTGTCCCTCCCTTAGGAGGGTCCCAAGAATCTGTCCATCCCGTGGGTATAAAATGGGTTACCTGGCTACAGGACATTAGATTTTACGTGGACAAGATTCTGCAAGAAGATACCACTACACTTCAACCGTCTGGACACGCTGGACTTCGCTGGACCTCCCTTGGGCTCGACTTCATCTTCCCTTGCCATCACCAGTCTCACCACTGTCTGTGATCCATACAGGCTCCATGCATGACCCTATGGACCTCCAAGACAACAGAAGAATCTCCCTTGGAGTGAAGGAGTCACTCCCCTTCAAACGCAGGCACTGTAACGCATCTGACTGGTTTTCTGACCCTAAGCTACTGCAGACTCCAAAGGCTCCAACAACACAGGAGGTGGGTTTCTGAAGATCAGCGATGTTGAGCTGCCCTCTTACCAAGTTTGAGGCAGATATCCCTTGTGGGGACTGTATAGCTGTACTCCTGTGCACCGCGTCCATTTGCAGCAGCACATGCTTGTTGTCATGCAACAATTCTGTGCATTGGGCCATTTGTAGCCCTGACCCCAGTGCATCTTTTCTGAGAAGGACTCTGGCATCCTCACAATCTGTGCCCTGCTAGCTGGTATCCTGTGAAACCGCCTGAGGTCCCCACGCGACTCGTGTGCCTTCGGCCTGTGGGTCCACTTGAAGGTCAACTTTGCTTTATTTGGGCTCCCCTGGTTGCTCCAGGCCTGCCCTGACTCCCCTTGCTGTGGTGAGTCTCCTGGTTCTTGCTGGGCCAGATCGACACTGAATTTGACCATCTACGTTGGTTGCCACTGCCATTGCTTGATTGGTGCTCCCGCCGAACACCGACCCCTCAGCACTCGACATCCTTTGTGGAACAACTTGCCTCCAGCTTGTGGTTGTCCTAGACGTCTCTGGGTCCTCGCAGCTGAAGAGTCAAGCTCACTGTCAAAGCACCTGAAGCACCCGACATCGTTGGGCATTCGTCTACTGAGCCCCTGGTCACTTCAAAGTGACCCAGACTCTGTCCCCTCTGCTTTCAGGTTCTTCTCACCTAGGATCCACGTTTGGATTCCACCGGAGACTTTTCTTTCTTCCAGCAGCAGCATTTCTTTGTCGACATCCATAGAAAAGGACGAGGGTTTCCGACGCCACTTCACACCTATGCACCCGGCTCCTCTGGGATAGGTAACTCTGGTACAAAGGTATCCACGGGTGGGGTGGCTCTCCAAACCCTTAAGTTCCAAGGGTCGTGGTTCTTATACCACTTATTTAGTTTATGGTTTGGTCTCCCCCGGGAGCCCACTGTGTATTGTGCTACTTACGTTTGATTCTGTGTAACTGTATTATTTGATTTGTGTGCTCTCCTCATGTAGAGGATACTAGAGAGTGTTATATATAATAAATACATATTTTTATAACTACTGTGTGGTTTCCCTTTCATTTAACCAATACTATAAGGTTGCATTCTGGTCAAACAACGTGCTTAACATTCCTTCCAGACTTAGGCTGAAGGCTGCTCTCCATAGCTACTACTAGGATAGCTTTCAATAAAGGTTATCTTTGACCTAATCACCATAAGGGTTGTTTGGACTGGTGCAAGGTGCCCACTTTAATTAGTGGACAGCATATACCAGGCCACCTTCTCACACCATTGGTGCTGGATTCTTGTTCACTCACAGTGACATAGGTGTACGTATCAAGAAGCCTGCTGTGCGAAGGGATTTCTCCCCTGGAGCTGCAGAATGTAAAAGACCCAGGAGATAGAAGAGTTTGGATTGTCTGGAGGTTAAGTAATTGGACCAGTTGCTTGTGGAAATATAGTCCATCTTTATCTGTAATATTTATCCCCTGCGATGGAACAATAACGAGTAGTCTGCTAACCAACGGCAGTGGCAGAGGAACAGGGACATTTTTGGAAAGAGTAGTGAGAGGACATTTTGCTGTGGGTTCAGCTTGGAGCAGTGGAGGCCTATCTGTAATTTTAATCTGCTATCTGATTTATCTGAATCTTTTCATGGATATTTGGAGATTTTTGGAGCAACAGGAAAGACGTTACAAAACATTTTTTCTTAAAAATAGTTTTAGCAGTGTTTCATCCTTGACAAGTTGTTATGCTTTGCTGATTTAAAAATAAAACAATGCACTGTCCCTGACTGTTTAACTGTCTAACCTACTCGGGACCTTACACTAAAAAGTTTGAGGCAATTGGAATAATGCCAAAAATACAATCTGCTGTCACCCTCTCCCATGACATCTTTGAGCCTTGCCCTGCTGAAAAGTTTTGACACCAGAAATTTTCTAAGTCTGAAGGGGATCTATTTGACCAGGGCAAACCACCAATGTTTATCCAACCACAATCCCATGTGGGACGATCTGAAAGTGTGTCTAGATCCTGGTCCACTGCATTGCATACACTGATACTGATTTTTACTTTTGCATTGCCTTTTATGGAGCAGTATTTGTTTTTATCAGTAACTGCTAATCCCTTTAACCAGAACTGCTGATGTCTACAACTAATTTTCTTAATTTCCATGACCATTCCCTAATTAAAACTTTCTCCTCTCATTCAGCTTCTTTCAGCAAATTTTAATTGGCAAATCATTTGCTGAAATACTGTTATAATTGTGATGAACATGCATCATCACTATTGTTCTCTGAGGAAAGTCTTGCTATCTGTCAGGCTACCAAGACCTGGCTAGATACTTCTAGCAGAAACCAGGTTACTCAATAGGGTCAGACTATTTTGGCTTAGTTGAGAGAGTTCTCAGTGACACCCCACACAGATGTGGGTCTCTATTCCACACAGATTAACAATGTAATGTCTGAAAGTGTTGCTCAGTATAGTGGTGATATGCTTGTGTGATTTCAGCAAGAAACCTTAGGAGTAAAGATATAGGGGCATATTAGCAAGAAGAGGCGATAATCATCGCTAACCCTGCTTAGCGTGATTTATTTTATCGCCGGCTATCGCTGGAATATATCGCCGCGCTAACGCTGTATTAGCAACGATTAGCGCTATGGCGATGAATATTCCAGCGATAGCGGGGAAATGGGCCAACATCGCTGAAAAACCAGCGATGTTGCATGGAGAAGGAGAACACCTTGCTGATACGACCCTGTGGTCGTATCAGCATAATCCACCCCTCCATGTTAGGTATGGCTAACACCTGCTAATTGCAGGTGTTAAATAAATTGCGATGACCCCGGTTAGCGCGACTTTTCACGTCGCTAACTGGGGCCATGGCCACCTTGCTAATAGGCGATAGGCCTGTTAGCGGGTGTTTCCCAGGTTTGTTCGTCGGGAACGCCCACTTTGCATGTCATTAGCGATAAATATCGCTGACATGCAAAGCGGTAAAAAACGGGCGCTAATGCCCGCAAACTGTCGCTAACTGCTGTTAGAGACAGTTTGCTGATAGAGGCGATATGAATATCGCCGATTTAGCGGCAAAAATTGCCGCTAAAGCGGCGATAGTGCCCTTGCTAATATGCCCCCAGATACTTTAAATTGGACCATTTTCGACTTTTATTCAGATTACATTGTATATGAAAAATGGAAATTGACCTATCTGCTTTACCAGACTTGTCACTATTGGATCTGAAGGGAAGTAGGTCAGTTTTGCTGGCAAAGAGCAAATGGTTGTTTTGGATTAAGATTAGATCATAAGTGAGATGAAGCTCAAGTTGCAACAGGCCTCAGTACCCAGCAACCCAGCGCTCATCATGGCAGTGAGAGTATGGTGAGATGATGCAGTTGTGCAGCCAAATCACACTTTCCCAAAATGTTGCTCCCATTGACGTTATTGCAATGACATAGAGACATTATTTTAATATTTTGAGTTTGGATGTTCTATGAACCTGGTAGAGAATTAATGCTGGAAACTTACCTCCATGGAGGATGGATGTTATCCTCACTTTTAAGAAATGTCAAAACTTGGAGGAATTGGGTGGAAGCCTCTATAAAAGAGCTGGATGTCTGGGTGAAAGTCAGTAATGTAACACTTTATACTTAATTATATAATTTGATTATGGAGGAGCACTTTTTAGGTAACTGTTTTCCAGAGTTGCTCAGTATCTAGTGGACTGCTACATGGATAGGCACTAGTGTATGCAACAACTCCTAAGGGTAAATGACAAAACTAGTGGGTCAGTGTCCTGATAGACAAAACAATGTAAAGGTGGGAACAAGAATAACTAAAACAAGTGTCTTAAAGGGTGACAACAATTCAGTAGGGCAGAAGAGGCCATATCATATAAGAAGAGGTGCCCCCTATGTGCAATTCCAGGTCCAAGAGTAAGGGGGAAAGGCAATAACTATCAAGAAAAACTCTTGTCAGACCTATATCTCTTTATAAGTGGTCTCCTATGGGCTCACACTCATGACAAATCCCCAGCACAGACTTCAGCAACAACAAATTATTCAAGAATACATTTTATTTTTATTTAGTAGATATCATTTTTTCAATCACTTTTAAATTCGTTATATATAGCTTTTTGTTTTGTCATACCAATGCATTGTTAACAGAATTGTACATTTTATTCACAATTTATATAAAAAAGGATAAACCATATAGCATTGCACAAATGCGAAGCAATCAATATCTGTGTGAAGTTTTATCCTATAGAAAAAGGCAGAACAACATACAAAAATCAATAAATAACATTGTCAAAATTAACCATAACCCCACTCTCAACCATCAAACAATCATTCACACCAGTCAAAACAATCTCATACACACAAAACACTCACGCACAAAAACATGAGATAACGTGGAAAAATCCTAATATTTACAAATGACATTCACTTTTTCATAATTATGTGGCTTGATTTGATCCAAAGATTATTCACTATCAATCAATCAATCAATCAAAAATACTTTTATTTGATTCGTTAAAAATCATAAAAGGATGGAGAACCATCGGGAACACGATACTTTAAGTGTACATTTTAAAAACATATTATTAAAAAGACCATAAGGTCATAACCGCGAACAGTGGGCAACTAGTTAAATAAAGGTATTGACAGGTGTATCAGTGCAATTAAAGAATGTGTAACTGCAAGTTATTTTTGGGCTACTTGAATTGAGTCACTTTTTTCCAGTTCTTTTGCAGCAATTTTCCAAAATGTTATGGCTCTACAAGACAGGGGAATCGACAACCCTCCAAGACACCTGATGACTGCTGCTCTGTATGTTCTTATTTGTTCCTTCCTTAGAGCCTCCCAAAGGATGGATTTTCGAGTTTCTAATAAAAAAGGGCAAGTGCATAGTAGATGTAATAATGACTCATCCCCTTGTCCACAAAGGAGGCATTCATTGGATGGCCATGTCTGTTTCCATTTCGGGGTCAGATCCTTCGAGGGAAATTACCCCATTCGTAGTAGCGTCAGATAGTGCTTTTTCCGGTGGGAGAAGTGTTCAATCAAATACGATTGCGGCTTCAGCTTCTGGTAGGTATGTATCACAGCCCAAGCGTGCTGTTTTTTTGCAAAGGTAGTTTTGTCCGTTAATAGAGAAATCCGCTTGATGGCATTATTCACAGCGGATTTAAATCCCGAGTATGTTGCAGGGGTAAACAAGGCCTCCTCTAGCTGTAATGCCGACAGAGATTCCTTCAAGACTGTCGTGGTTGAATTGACTAGCCTTACTTGATTTTCAATCTCTACCCAACAGTGGTGGGCTAAGGTGTTGTCTTCTGCTTCCCTCATCCTCCAATAATACTTTACTAGTGCACCTTGTCTGGCCGGGATCTGATTTTTTAATCCATATTCTAGGCGGATTTGTGCCTGTGAGGTACCGTCTAAACTTCTGGAGGCCATAATTAATCTCTACTCACACACGTGGGTCCAAATCAAGAAAGGAGATGGGTGCAGTTTAACCGACACGATGCCAACATTTAATGGATTAAAACAAGGTTGCATGTTAGCGCCCTGTCTATTCAACATCTACACCTCCGATCTTGACAAGCGCCTTCCGTTAATCCAAGCCGATCCCCCAAAATTGGACAAAATATCCAATACAAGATTTTTTTATTTACTTCATGAATTGAAGACTCCCAGGCCATTATACTCAATGGTTCGAGGTTGAATGTTTCCAAGAGACTGGTATATGTACTCGTAATATCCTCAATGCTATCCTTTTTCCAGCAAAGACAATTTAGGTTATAACATTGTGTTTGAAGAGACATCGCATTTGCTTTCGCTGGGATTGCGAAGGTTCCTAATACGGTAAAAGATTGCGGTTGATGATCACTTTCCGCCCTATCTTTTATTTGAAAATTCACAATGTACGGGAGAAGATCATAATCCGTAAAGGTGTTGTCGATGGTTGAGCGTGTTTTTTGGGTAACCCTTGTGTGTGCTGCGGGGCAATCTGTCGGGCTTCGACCGTTGAGTACACACATTGAGAGGTCGTCCAGGTGGGCCACGCATCTCTTATCGAGTGTATCACATCGATTAGAGGCTGACATGGCCCCTATTGTACCCTTTTTCCTGCCATATTGTAAGTTCATGTTAAAGTCGCCCGACAATATGATGTTAGCATCTGGGTAGGCAAGTTTTAATGTTACTAATGATGTAATTAGTTGTTCGATTCTTGGCCTCTTTTGTTTAGACGCAGGGTGAATATAGATGTTGATTATAAGCAGACTGTAGAATGACGAGGCGTCAAGTTTGAACCATAGCAACCAGGAACAATCTAAGTCTATAATAGAAGCATGCCATGGGATATCTGTCGAGATGAAGGTAGAAAGACCCCCTTTTGCTCTTCCATATTTTGTAGCTCTCTTGGCCGGGTTCAGGAATTCCTTATAGCCAGTTATTGGTGAGGGGATTTTCTGCCAAGTTTCTTGGAAAAGAAGAATATTGTACTGTGTGATAAATTCCATGAAGTCGGGATCTTCTAATTTTGTATTCAGACCATACACGTTCCAGGAACAGATGTTGCAACCCTGATATAAGTGTGGAGCTATTAAAGAGTTCGTTCATGCCATTCCAAAGGATGTGCCTACCGTATTCAAATGCCAGGAACCCGGAGGCTTAATAGCTTCTGGATGGGCAAAGGTGATGGTAATTTTCCTGGCCGTGTACTCTTTACCCGTTAATGGGCTATGTTGATCCGGGCCTTTTGCCCCCTTTAACAGACTCGCTGTGTGAATTGGTGGTTGTAACGGACTGGGGTAACGGGGAGGCGCTATCTTTTTTAACTCGATACCCCATTTGGCGAAAGAATCCTTCTGCTGCCAAATCTGCTCAGTGAGAGTATTATTGGCAAACGTGGCTGTTGTAATTTCTTGACTGATGGGACTCGAGTTTTGTTTGAACTCAATACTTTCGATGTCATTGGTATCAATATGACTCAGAGGGGGAAGGTCTTTAAATAGTTTAAGCAATACGCTTCTATTAAGAATATCATGCGTTCCCCTTGAGACATATTGAGGATTAAAGACCAATTTGTTGTTATTTGGAAGGTCACGCTGCGACACGTTAGCTGAGCTCCTTTCCGTTTCTTCCTTAACCACCGTAAACTCCGAGGGAATCGGGGATGAATTCCGAAAGGCATGTATGTTTTTTTGTAAATGAGTTTCGCTTTCCCTAACATGGGTACCTTCGTACCCTCCCTGGCTTTGGTTGTGAATTGTTTCCGGATTGCGACTTTCTTCTATACCATTTTCCTCGGCCAAGTTGGCCTCGCCCAGGCAAGTTTTCCTCATTACAGTCGTGGTGTTCCCTGCTATTAATTGTTTGGCCTGAGTTTTTGAATTGTGTTTCGCCTTCCTTACTGGAGGTTTGAATACGCTATATATTTTTTCTGGCGTGGATTGCTCCCTTGTGTTATAATTTGGGGTTCTAGAGATAGCGGACGAATTAGGTGATGCAATCGGTTGCTCCTTGAGGCTTACTGCTTCTATGTTGTTTTGAATTACTTTATCTTCACATTGGTTCCCGTTTTGAATGGACATTGCCAAGATGAAATCAGATGCCTGGCTAGTTTGTTTGCTCTTTCTAGACTTTCTCAGTCGTTTTCTCTCCCGTTTGGTTAATGGCTTAGTTAATGGCTTAGTTACTTTTGATTGCCTTGCTGGAGACTGCTTGCGTTGATCAAAGAGTGAAAGATCCAAGACACCTGAGTTGTCAAGTACTCGTGATGATTTAGGTATAGGTGTATTTGCCTTGATTGGCGCGATGGTTTGTCCTATTTCTCTGCTTTTTTGCCCCACGATAAAACTGGGACGTTCCAAGTCCGTTTCCCTTAATACTTCTTTTTCTTTCTCTGCTGATGTTGCTGGCTTAGTTAAAACTTCCCTTGTTGTACCCAGTAATTCTGTCAATAGGGTTGGAACTGAAACTAATTTGTCAACTATTTGAGTGCAATGGCAGTGACAACTTTGATAAGTTGTTTCCCGGTCTCGCTTTACCTTCAGGATCATCTCATTGAAGCTGTGCAACTTTTGTTCAACCCCCTGAACATGAATTGCTAGAATATTTAGGAGGTCTACTTGGGTGTCCAACTTGTCTGCATGGTAGATCGTTGCTTTGCTGATTGTATCCATGGTGTTTAACAGGTGCGGCCAGACTAGAGATGTTGATGGACAGCTTTGTTCTGCTGATAATGAGCGAGCACGATGTTCCCAGTGAGGAGGGCACTCTGAGAGTGGCTCGTTCAGAGAGCCCGGAAGCCTACTGGGTGATTCCTTTATTTGGGTAGGTGACATTGAAGTGATGGATCCCAAATAATTGGGTTGACATGACGTCACATCATTAGGTTTAACCTGGCAGAGATCATGGCTGAAGTGCTCTTCTACTTCCAATGAATGGAAAAGTGGATCAGGTTTATCTTGGTTATTGATGTTTGAGTTAACAGTCCCCTGACAATCGGGGGGATGGACTCCCAATGACGAAAATGGCTTACCCGAAGGACTCAAGATGTTTATATTCGTCTGATGTATTAAGTCACTTTCATTATATTCGTCTTGTCCACTGTATCCGCTATATCCAGTTGAAAGTTGTTGTTGTTGGAACTGACAAGGGGTATCTAAATGAGACGAATGGTAATGGATTAGTGCCTCGATTACATGTGAGTTATTGCTTTGACAGGTTTCCGGCGGACGGAAACCTTTAGATGTTGAAAATTGGGGGCTTTGAACTTCTTTATTTTTGTTGCACTTAGTTTCCAATCCCGTATGCTGGGGTTCTTTCCTTTCACCCTCACTACTATTGGTACTTCTGTCACCTAGAGGATTCGTGTCGGCATCATTTTGAAAATCTTTGGCGTTGTTAGTTAGATTAGTTAGGTTAGTAACTTTGGAGGGTTTAAGATCGTGACAACACCGGTTTTCCTCAGTGGTTTTAATTGCAACTTTTAGAAAATCCGTAATCAATGCCCGTTTGCTGCTGTTAGGGCAGGAGTAGTGCCTAGTTAAAGCCGTACAAGTTGCTTTCTTCCTTCCATCACACTTGACTTGCGGGGCGGACTCTGTGTTTTTTTTTGTTATAATTGGCATGGTGCTTGCCGTAATTACGGGTACATCTGTTGGAGCTCCCTACTCGTGCCGTGCTTCTAAGTCTTCTATGTTTGGCGGGCCAGGTTCTACAGAGGACATATCGGGGGAGTCATGCATATGGGCCATAGTATCAACCAAGGGTCCCTCCTTGTCCTTATTCTTTTCTTTTTTGGATGTGACTTGATGATGTTTATCTTTTTTCTCCCCTCCTCTTGTTCTCCCTGACCGCATTTCCAGTTTTTACCAATTTTTGCAGTCCGACCTGGAGAGGTTCAGATGGTTCAGACGCTAGAAGACGCCAGGTGTGGTCCGCTGGCTGAAAAAGGCTGAAATGGACTGCGAAAGGAAGAGGGTGGTGTATTAATTAGCCCACGCTCTGACCGGACTATTAAGCTTGACGGTCACCGAGGAACACAAGATGATCGGTGGTGGCAAGCAGCGAGAGCCTAAACCAATCAATCATAAAAAACAAATCCTTTTTTAAAGCAAAGCTGCCACTGGGACAGGAGCACTAAGCGTCTATGCTTCTGTGCGTCAATTTGACGACTAATTGGGCCCCCCAGTTGAGCCTGAAAAAGCCACTTCAACTGCAAGGGAACTACTGGAGGGGGAGAGACTCAGGTGCCTAGATGCCAAGGCGGGGCTGGAACAACGCGGGTCGGGTCTCAGGAGCGTGAGAGCAGGGCTCACTGGGGAGCCGCAAGCCACACCCAACCTAGTTGGGCCGCCTCCACGGACACACCCGGGCACTACACTCTGTGGCCGCCGCTAAGGGAGGCCGCGCCCGCACGCTTGCTCACCTTTACTTGCGCCTGCCTGCTGCTTACTGCTCCGAGCCACTTCCACCCGCTGCTGCCGCTGCCTCACTGAGACCTGTGGAGTTTAGCAGGATTTGGCAATTCCTCTGAAGACTGTGCCGGGTCTATGCCAAGGCTTGGCTGGGACCGGATCAAGTTGGGTTTTTTCGAATTTCAGACCAGGCGGGTCCCAGCTCCCGGCGTACAAGCGGCGTGAGGCGGCCTTCCTCACTCCTCCTCGTAATTCTCTGGAACTCGCTCACCGGAACCGGAACTGTACTGCCACCTACATGCAGTTGTAGGCGCTGGGCATAAGGGCCAGAGATTATCCACTAGTGTGTTGTCTTTAAAGGGTTTCCCATATGGATGGTCACAGTCAAAGCACGTTTCGGTGGATAGGCATTACAACCACCTTCATCAGGACCATAATGATTGCAAATTGAATCTCATGTGTGGATGGGGGTTATCTGTCATCCACTTCATGGAAGAAGGAGATGGATACCTTGGGGAAAAAAGCTCTTTAATGCCTCTCAAATGAAGGGAATGTATTTTTGTCTGCTTGCAGTCAGGACTTGGAAGGAAATTAAACCAGCACCGAGAAGACTCCAACTGGTGGGCAGTCCTCTGAGCTAGGAAGTGAAGAACTAGGAAGTGGCTCAATGGGGACATTTGAGCTTTCATAGGCTTCCTTAGTTTCCATCGGAGTGTTGGAAATTGATACTGAAGTTTGGCTACATGCTTGCATAGAACTTCTATTAAGGGAACCCCAGTGTGCAGGATGCTGCAGTAGAGGAAAAGATTCTGTCTCCGCAGAGGTACATAAAACACACGCCAAGGAGCAGATTTGCATCCTATTGCGATGCGCCTGGGTGGGAGGAGTCACTGACCTAAACTGCAAAGCTGTCAGCCCTGCCCTGTCTGCAAATGTTTTCTTGGGAGACTCCAAGTCAGCGCAAATTGAGGAAAGGATACACAGATTCAGAGGCTGCCTGATCTGGCTGTGGGCAACGAGGGTCCAGACAGCCCTAGATGGGAATACTGTCAGTGCTGATCCTAGATTAATGAGCTCCACACCTCCCCCAAAAAATGTCAGGCAGCAGAAGCCCGGTGCTTTCTAATAGGGAGGTGCCCTGCACAATTTCCACACATGAGACTGCATTTAGATATGGATTAAGGATCTATATTTGTAGCCAGTCTAACATTTTCAGGCAATGAGAAATATGTTATTACCTCACAGACTGTTTCCTGAAGATCAAGCCTTAGTTGTTCTTGAAGGTCACTTACAACTTGTCCAAACCAAGCTTCATCCAAAACTAATCAAGGCAGAGAATCTACTGGATGAATTTAAAACTGGCCAATTTTTATTCTTGAATACTGTATTAAATCACCCAATGAAAATACAATCATCATAATTTTTAAGGAATAGAATAATAGATAAAAAATGTTTTGCTATTTTTGTTCCTGTTGTTAAAGTTAGTACTTCGTGTTTCACCTCGAATTCGGCCAGTAATATTTGTTAAACAGAAAACATTTTAACGTAATGTTGCACGGACCGCTCGCATTTTTTGTTTCGCCATAAAATTATGTATTAGGCGCAGCAGAATAGCTCTATTTTTCATTCGTAACATTTAGCTTGTGAAACAATCCTTGAAGGGAAAGCGCAACCTTTTGACAGATGTAGAAATAATTTGCAAGTACAAGAACTGCTTCAGTGAACAGTGGAACCATCTGACGCAGTCTTGTAGCCAAGACTGTGCACCTAGGTCAGACCCCGCGCCATTTAGAATTCTTTGCCACCTCTTTGCTAGAAGCTTGTGGAAGGAAAAGAACTAAAACAGTACCGACTTTCATGTTTGGTAACAGCATTATTACTGTATAAGTTGTACAATTAAAAAGAAACAATGCTGCAAAGGGAGGACAAATAGAGGTCGAAGTAAAACGTGTAAAATATCAGGATTGGCAGATTCTCCATCACATGTTGTATTTACACAACATACAATCAAATGCGCAATAGAGAAAAAAATAAACGCATGTTGAACTGATGACTGCATGTATCCAACATCAAGATTTCAAAAGATCAGTGCCAAATGAAGGCACAGACGAGTCTGTAATGGAACGCTCACTGCTTCAGTTCACTCAGTAGATATGTTTAACTCCCATTTTGTGTGAGTTAACCTTTCACTTATCAAAATGACAGAAGTAATTCAGGAGCTACCCAGTGAGGAGAAGTGGATATTACAGATTTGAAACAGTCTGAGATTTTACGTGGATGACCTATGAAAGAAAAATATGGTATTCAATATTTTAACTTTTATGTTCTCTACCTATTAGACTTAGGTCGTGCACAGTTTAGATCCATTAAAGGGCATGCATCACTAAGGAAAAGGAAAGGAAGAAATATGGAAGAATAGAGGGAAGATGAAAGAAAGGTAAAAGAAGGAACAAAGGAAATAAGGACTGATGGAAGGAAGAAGAAACAAAGTAAGTAATGACAAGAAAGTAGGGAAACAAAGAAGTAATAACAATGGGAGCTTGCAGAGAGGAGTGAAGGAGGGAAGAAGAGATGGGTGGTAGGGAGGGAAGGCATAGTGTGGGAGGAAAGGAAGGAAGACCGAAGCAGAGGAGGAAAAGGGAATGGAAGGAAATAAGGGTGAGAGTAAGGAAGAAAAGGTGGGAAGTAGAAAAGTAGTCGATATGAATAAAGGTCAGAGGATAAAAAATTGATGCATTTTATGATATAAACCAGATGCTAACATGAAAACAAGGACAAACATTTTTCTTTGCAGTAGGACAATCGCTACGTTAACATAAATATTCTCTCTGCTCTGCCCTTTGCAAAGTGTTCATGTGTTCCAATGCACACGGCTATATTCTCTGTGTTAATGTTCCATTTCAGAGTTAACAAAAACTGACATCTGAGGAAGGTGTATTATCTCAAAATGTAAGATGATGAGAGAAACTGTGCAACGAAAGAAAAAAGCACTTGGAAAGTGTCAAAAATGCTTGCAAGATCATCAAAAAAGGCAAATAAGGATTGTCACTGTGAAGAAAAGAAATGCATAAACTTGGTTCCTCCAATTTTTCGTCTGCATCTTTTCTCTAAGGGTTCATGGAAGGAACATTCTGCTTATCCATCTTTAAACTATTGCTGGCGCATATTTTCCTTTCGAAGTTAAATTCCCTGCACGATCAAAGTCAGACTATTAAGGTCTGGTTTCTGACTCAGGTACTGTTCCCACCATGTAATGTTAAAAAGTTTGTAGTCCGCCTGCCTAAGACAGTAGGAAGCCATGAATGCAGGCAGTATGCACAAAAGCAAAACAATTTAAAAAGTATTTTGGAACAAAGTCAATGACTGATTCTTCGTGTGTGTAAATAGGTGCAACCTTGGCCTAGATGTCTTGCGTCAGGTGTAAATAGACCTATATGCATTCATCGTATGATTTGTGCAGTTTTCTGGCAGCATATCGCCATTATGTTGTCCCACTGTACTGCATTTCAATTCACTAAAGGATATTGCATAATTGCGCACATTCATTTGCAGGAACTTTGAGCTCTTGTGAATGACTGCTCACAGCAACGCGGTGCAAATCCTGCCCCTGTGCTTTTATCTCACACTTTCGAAATTATGATGATGATTGAGATTTATAAAGCGCACGCATACTCCAAGGTGTGTCCCGGCGCTAAATGTACGGCTGCTTGCTGTAGTGTTGAGCGTCAAATCATGCTTGTTGGAGGAGCCATGTTTTTTATTTCTTCTTAAAGATGGCCATCTCTGATGTGGCATGGAGTTCAATCGTATGCCAATAATTAGATCCAGCATGCCCATGCCAATATTTTAGCATGGATGCTGATTATGCCAAAAATTACATCCACTATACCAGTGACAGCACTTTTTCACCAGCGCATAGTCTGCCAATGTCCCAGTACTAGTATTTTACTTTGGGTGCCTCTTCTAAGTCACAAATTGCCTCCAGTAGGCCAGTGGCAGACTGTCATTCATAACACTTTCTCACATTAGTAGCCATCTTGATGACATCTGGTGTAAAAATGAAGTCAACAAACTCCTTCATTTTACAGCCTGAATCTTGTAAATACTACTTTATTTTTTATCACCTGGCACACAAGAAGAGCACTGTTCAACTGTGTATAAATGGAGATGCACTTTAATTGAATAGAAGTGGAATAAAATGGCCTTAATTTGTTGTCCTGCTCACCCCTACTCCAATGCCTAGGGTTTTTGAAAAACCCTCAATTTATCCCCACAATTAAAATAGTATGATTTGCTGCTGTTCCTACACCCAGATCAGATAAATCCTCAGTTTGATATCTTTTATCATGTTACCCATTTTCTCATGTTTCCTCTTTTAAATATTTGCATATTGCAGTATGTGAAAACATAGAGGTAAATATTTTGACATTGAAAGTCGAGATTACAGTGGTAAATGTAGGATGTGGCGACATCTAAGACATTTATTTGACATACCTTAAGAAATAACTATGGTATCACAAATTTCTGGAAACCAGCAATATAGCTCATAGCTCAGCTACCTAAGTGCTGACTGTTGATTTGATTTCAAAAGTAATCTGCATATGGGGGCCAGAGAAGAGGGTCTGTGAGATTCTTGGTGGTGTAATCAGTTAAGATGTTAACTTGGGAAATCTCATAGTATTGCATGTTTGCTGACAGCAGAGTTCGGAAACACAGGGCAGTAATTGCCTCTTTGTGATTCCGAGCTCTGCTGTCAAAAATTAAAAACATGTATTAATTCTGAGATTTTTCAAGTTAATGTAGTGAAAGTTAAGAAAGTGCCTAAAAAAGTGCACAGACCCCTTATGCGCTGGTGCAGCACATACAGTGGGATTATGATATGGACCTAAATGTTCAAATCCCAGTTGGAAGTAACCAAAGAAGGGTGAGTGAGAAGACATTTATGGGTTCACTCTACTTCATATTGTATTAAATTACCCTAACCAAAGGAGAGAGGACTCAATATGAATACTGTTTAAGTCTCTCTAAAATTGCCAATGGGGGGCTTCCATATTTGTTTCAAAGTATCTTCACTCACTAGGACCAATAGTGACATGTTTCATCCTCGGGTCCTCACCCACGATGCCTCATGTATCTGAGTGGACTCCTCACTGAGTCTTGATTTTCTTGGGGAGGTATTTCTATCTAAAAGTGCCTGCAGGTATCTTGTACCTTATCTTATTTACTAATGGATCCTTTGGCAAGATTTAAAACAAAGGTATGCAGTCATGGAAAGTCATTGGACTCCCGCACTAATGGGTCTACCTGTTTCAGCCGTATGTAATTGCCAGTAAAGTCAGATGGCTTTCTTCAGGACCAGAAATATATAGTAAGATCCCTAACTGCTATATCTGGAACACTATTTGAGTAGTTAGTTAATTTTGTGAATGAAGTCATTCACACCATGCTCAGATACTTTCTCAGTGAATACGTTGTAAATTTAAAAAGAGAGACTTAATTACTATTTGAATTTTTTGGAGATGTGTACTTGTGGTCACACGTGGAATGCACTGCACGTGTGTAAAATGGTTTTGATTCCATGCTCTCTCTTTGGATCCCTCTTTCTGGGTAACTCAGTTCCCTCAATTTGTTAAAGAGGGATTCTGCTTGTGTTTTAGTTAGAAATTCTGCCACAATTCCTCCTGAGATGCAAACAATTGCCCATATAGGAGGCTCTCTTTAATGGTCTTGGATGAAAGCTATCGAATGTCAGCAGTTATCTTTAGCAGTAGGTTTATGGTGTGTGTCTGTGTGTAAGGTGCCCTGTTCTGGGAAAATCCTGAATTCCAGAAATGTAAGTGACTCATTACTTACGTTGTGTGTGGATTTCAGGTTTGTTTCACAGTTGTTTAGCAAGCGAAATTAGAAAGAAGCTGAATTGGTGTTGTTTGTCCATATTATCAGGACATCATCTATATATCTCTTCCATGATTTTATATTGGCTCTGAAAGGATTGTAAGTGTTCAAGATTATAGATGTATGGGCATGCTATGCCTGGAGGGAAAGTATTCCCCATGTAAGTACCATGAGTTTAGAGGTATAGTTACCTTTGAATTAAAAAGTTTTTTGTGAGCGCTAGTTTGCACGTTCCAAGATAAAATGTGGGGGAGTAGAGTGTTCTCAATTCTCTGCTACAAGGATTTCCTGTATTACCCGAAGGATATCCTCTTGCAGTAGGTATATGTAGAGGCTTTCTATATCAAGACTGTTCGGTAGATTCTCTTCGTGGTTGAACTTGATTCCCTTAAGTATTCCTAAAGATCCTTTGTCTTCCTTAAGTATTTTGTAGTTTTCTGTACTATTGGTCTCAAAAAGAAGTCAAAGAAGGGTGATAAATGTTCCAAGAGGCAACCTATGCTTGATACTGTGGGGTGTCCAGGTGCCCACAGTCTTTTTCTGTGTATCTTAGGGAGAGTATAAATGTATGAAGTCACCACATCTGTGTTCTTAAGAGTTGGAATAGGCCCTCTCTGCAGGGCCATCCCCAAACATTTTGCCTTCACCTCTCCTGTTTTCTGAACCCATTTTTGTTGCCTTTAGGACTCTGTATACTTTACCATTGCTAACTATTGCTAAAGTGCTTGTGGTCTCTCCTTTAAACATGGTAAAATTGGCTTACACCCAATAGGCACATGCAATTTGCTTACATGTCCCTAGTAAAATAGTATTACATGTCCCCAGGGCCTGTAAACTAAATGCTGTAAATTAAATGCAAGTGGCCCAGAAGCACCTTTTAAACATATCCCAGGACTTCAATTGCAGCCTGTGTGTGCCATTTTAACCTGACAAAATAAACCCTTTGCCAGGCCTAAACTTTTTTTCATTAGATATAAGTAACCACTAAGGTAGGACCTAACAGCACTTTAATGAAAATTCAGATTTTATGTCAACATTCTCAGAGTGCCACTTTTAAAGTTGGAATTTTCCTCTCCTAACCATTTGATACCTGTAGCCTGCTCCTGGGCCACATGACTGGGTGTAGTTGGCAGTTGACCTTTTGTGTATTCCTCCCAGACAGCATTACAAGGAGAGTCTGGGAGTTGGCAGGATTCGTCATCCTAACTTAATTGGGGGTGGAGCTGTCACCTACCACGCCTGCACTTCAATTGATTGATTGATTGATTGATTAAAAGACACTGGCCCAGCTCACATGCACAGGACTTCACACTAGCCAACTGTGGCCTATGGGAGACTGGGACTAGGGTAGGGAGGCATGATATTCCAGACACCTCTTTTGGGGGACACTCCAGAAGCTTCTCCCACTTCAAAGTGGGCACCAGGAATAAAAAGGGGACCATCCGACCAACACTTGAGATCAATTATGGACCTGTTAAAGACTCAGAAGAAGGACTGCTCTGCTGCCCTGCTGCTCTGCTGCAAGAAAGACTGCCCAGCTGCTCTGCTGCTGTGGTGCCCTGCTGATCTGCCTACAAGAGGGACTGCTCTGCTGCCCTGTTACCCTGAGGAAGAAGGACTGGACCTGCAACCTTGAATCCAGGACCACCAGAGTGACTTCAAGGGCTAGTTGGCTGGACTCCTGCTCTGAGCTACAGGGATACATCAAGCTCCAGCACTCTTGAATCCTGCACTTGGATTCTGTCTTCCGTGAGTCCTAACCCCCAAGTGGTGCCTCCCCAGTCCTGGACCCTTGGAAGTGGGGATAAAGTTGCTCTGTCAGCCCAGGTGTGTTCCCCATCAGAGCTAACGCAGTGCAAAGCAACCGAACACAGCACTATGCAACACAACGCACACCTCGCATCACAGAAAGAGGAAAAGGCCTCTAAGCATTTTTATTGTGCAGGAAGACGTCCCTTCCAGCACAAAAACAATCCTGCCTGTAATGCAGGCACCCTTGCACCATGCAAGGGTGCCCGCATTGGGCACTCGGCACCAGATGTAAGTAGAGAGCAGGTATGCACCACATATTGGTAAATATGGTGCATTCCTGCCCTCTCCCTTTCACACAGCACAGCAACTTGTCTTGATGTGTTGCATTGCATGAAATTCTGATAAATCTGGACCCAAGTACAGAAGCCTGCCAACAGGTACTTTATCTCTTTTCTGAAAATCTTCTGGTTTTAACCAGCCATATTTATTAATGGTGCTATACAAGAAATCATTCAAACATTTTTCCGCTTCTTTGGCAGTTTATCAGTACATTTTTATCTTAGAACTTGTAAAATTTTGAAAAAATATGTATTTCATAAAAATGTTCAGACATCCTAGTTTTCAAACACTTTTTTCAGGATTGCTAACACAAGTACACCCGTCAAAGCATTCACAATTTGTACAAAGTGTGCCACGGACAACTTTCACCTTGCAAATACTAGCTCTGGACATCGGATGAGTAGACTGTGATACAGTAGACTTGATAACTGCAGTGGACCCTGATGTCCTCTCAAAGATGAATTGGAAAAAATTGTATTTTGAATTTGGGAGTGTTGAAAGTGAGGTCTCCTGCCACTTGCTGTCCTCCATATAAGGCATGGAAGAAATTCGTTGTCTGCAACAAATAGCGTCCATATAGTGAAACTGTGTAACCTAAAAAAATTGGTATCAAACAAATACATTTGTTAAAGCAAAGCCCACTTTCTTGAAAAAGAATCTCCTTATTTGATAAGAGTGAATTAATTCCAATTCATAATCATGAAAAACAACTTGCCTGATTCAAGGTTTTGCAGCTCAGAGGTTTGGTGCGAGTCAGTTCTTGCTGAGTCCCCTCTAATCATTCTATTTTATTTTAGCTTGATGTAAATTATGTATGAGTTATGCCATGAAAAAGAAGATTCTCTTTTACTAGCAATACTTTCCTCCCTCCTTTTATTTTGTCTCCCCACCCATTTCTCCCTGCTTTCCTCTCCTTACCTTAATTTGCTCTGCTTCCACTGCTTTTCCATCCACTCTCTTCTTCGTGCTGTTCCATGCTCTTGAAGGTAAAATATTTTATTAGTTTATTTTTCATATTTGAAATATTTCTGAAACTAGAGTTGTGTTTCTTGCTGATTACATAATTAATTGACATAATTCTCGGTAAAGGCAGTGCTATAGAAAGATCTTCAATCAATACATGGGCCCAGATTTAAAAAGAGTTTGCGTTGCCCTTGTGTCATGCAAGGTGACACAAGGCACCGCAAACCCTTTAGTGGGATTTATCAAGCCATGCAAAGCCACCTTGTGTGGCTCTGCATGTCCTAATAAATCCAGAGTAACATGAGAGCACAAATCGCTGGCTTGCATGACTCTGCTTTGACGCAATCTCAGATTTACTAAGGTTAGTGAGCCTGGGATTGCATCAAAATGGTGGAGCGAGAAGAAATGTCTTTAATTCTTCTAGGTATTTCCAGAATCCAGCACACATAAAAAGAGTAAAATGCCTCAAAGGATTGTTTTTGTGCAGGGATGTGTCCCTACCTGCACAAAAAAACAATCCTGCCTGTAATGCAGATGCCCTTACAGCATGGTGCAAGGGTAACCGCGTTGGCGTTAGGAAGTACTCAGTGTGCCAGCACGAGAAGAGAGCCCCAAGCATCATATGGTAGATATGGCAGGATTCTGCTGTCTCCCTGTCATGCAATGCAGTACAGCAAGTTGTCTTGCTGCGTTGCATGACTTTTTGATAAATCTGCCCCCTGGTATGCCAGAATGTTTTTTTTTGGACAGTCTGAAAATGATGATGAAAAGTTCAAATGGAGTATACCACATAAGAGAAACGACTGCTGATATTCCGTTGTAGAAGGCATATGTTTCCTTGTGTGCATGCCATGAAGAGCACACGTCAAGGCATTCTGCATGGTTCGTAACTTGTGATTCAGTCTGCGGGGGAGGTTGCGATGACATTGTGATAATTCAACCATCACCCTGTGAAGGAATTAATCCGTTTTTCACTGTCATGGCTGAGAAGAAAGGTCAGCCCTTTCAAAGCTGTGTTTGGATAAATGAAAACATAGCTGACATTGAGCATTGTTTGAAATAAGAAATCGAGCCAAAGAGAAGAAATGATTAATCAAAAAAGATCAGAAACTGCCCACATAGCCAATCACTTTGTTGTCATAACCTTTTGAAACTAATTGCTTATCCTGATCAGAGCAGTCTTCATGACGCTCTAGAAAACAAGCTGTGTTGTAGAATAAACCATTACATAAGTAAATATATAAAACAGAAACTAATGCTACGTTGCAGAACAAAAATAAATGTAACATACTTTTTTCACAACAGGAAAAGGCAAGTTGGGAGAAAGCTAAGTCGTTCCATGGGTTAGTTCGCATTGATCGCTCAATATTGAACTTAGAAAAAAGAAATGGGATATAAGATACAATATTATAGATATGCATGACGTGTATACATTAAAACAAAAAATAAAGCAAGTACAACTTTCTCCTTTAAGATCCATTTATCCCTCCTCTTTGCTCATTAATTGTTTTCCCGTTGAGACCTAGCTGTTTGGCTGATGCCCGGTGGAGCTACCTGATAGCTATAGAGGAGATGGGCTGTGGACTTCTCCCTCGGCCGTCACCTACCCAGCCGGACTTTGGGCAGACTCTCCTTCGTCTCTCCATCCTATCTCCCTCCTACCCCTCTACCCCACCCCCTTACCCTTCTAAGCTCCATTTATTTCGTCTTCTACGCTCTTGAAATATTTTTCTAGTAACTGATGTAACTTGTAACTGATGTAATTTTGTGGAACCTTATGTAAAGCGCTCTGATACCACCGGGTCTAGCCAGCGCTATATAAAGCTCAAATAAATTTAAAAAAAAAAATGATACTTGCCAACGTTTTTTTCTTTTAGCACTGAAATGAATTAGATGTTAAACAAAAAAGCAGCAGCATAGTGTCCATCGTCTCACCAATTTTACTGTGTCCCATCAGTTACTCGGGAATCCGGTTTTAATATACAGAGTGGGACTCTTCTTTTGCTCCAATTAACCAACTGATGCAGTACTTAATTTGAGCCGGTGGCTTCCGGTGCTCGGCACTGGCACTTGTCAGCACCTGCGCTTATGACAGTCTGCCACATGGTGACGATGTGTGGCTAATTTAGGTATGAGCACAACAACAGCTGTTTATTAATTCAATATACATTAACAATGAGTAATTCCTGCTGCCCAAGCCATTCTTATAGCTTTGGGGGCCTGGAATAATATGAATTGTCAAACTTGGAAGAGTGGGACGGTTAGTAGTTGTTTTGGTACTGTCACTGGCAGAGGTGATGGATGGTGCAAGCTGCAGTGCCCTTCTGACTGGAGCCCGGCACTTATTCTTTTACAAATTAAGCACTGAACTGATGAACAGGATTAGTGGTGATGAGCAGATTCCCCCGCATCCCAAAAGAGGAGAACATGTACAAGCAGAGGCAAGACATAAATGTTTATGTTTTCATATTCAGGGCTCCAATGGAATCCATGTAATAAGAGTGAAACAGAGGAGTTAAACTGGTGCAGGATTCTGAAGACAAGAAAAAGTATGCAGAATGCCTTTTAAACAAATACAGAAATGTAAACTCTTGCCGCTGAGCACAATTATCAGAAATGTCTCTCTTCAAGGCCAAGCATGGAACAGAGGCTTTACATGTAATAGACGAGCACACCTTGAAAGAGTGATCAGCATGAGCAGAAAGATGACTGTATCACGTACAGGTACGCTAAGGAAAAAAATTAATTCTCAGAGTACCTCTATTGTTTCATAAGCCCCTAAACCAGGTTCAGTTAGTTTTAGACAGAATCATTTCATGAATTATTTTAAATGTTTTATTCCAGGAGATTTAGAATTCCTTTTAATTTGAATCTAAAATGTGAGGTACTTGAACTGGTGAATCAGGAAAATGGCAAACTATACTTCAAAATAGATGGCTCAAAGGTACACTGGTTACATGGTACACACAGCACCACATGAAAAGAACCTACAATAATATATGGACGGATATAAAAAAATACCTCTAGAAGCTATTTGCAGACAAGTAGGGGGTAATTAACAACTCCTAATCAATAACCTCCTCAAAAGCAGCGGCGGGCACTCCATTAGGGCGAAGGAGCACTGCCCTCCCGCCAACACTCTCAAATAAAACAATAATAAAATGGGTTTTAAACCTGTTTTATTATTGTTTTATTTTGATCCCCTGGACTCGTCCCCAGGACTCCTGAGGAGTCTTGGGGTGGATCCAGGGGATGACACTGCTGGTGGGGGAGTGGTAGTACACTCCCTTCACTGCACATGAAGGTTTGGCTTGCCAAACCCTCATGCTCAGTGATCTCTCTCCAGCCCCAGGTGCGTTGCAGGGGCTGGAGATAGCAGGCACAGGCTCCCAGTCTGCCTGGGAGCACAAGTTGCCAGCGCTCAGGCCAATCCCGACGCTGCTTTCATGCAGCACCAGGATTGGCCACAGTGCAGTCTAGGAGCCTTTGCCCAGAAGTAGGAAGAGCTCAATTCGGCGGGAGACGGCAGCAGCGGCTTTAAGGTACGTTTTTAAAAAAAATAGTTTTTATCCCGGACCCCCCTCCCCCCCTTTCGCCCTCCCTCCCTCCCGCTTCCGGACCACCCTGCCACTTTGGCAGGGGACAGGCCGCTCGCTGCTCCAAAGTGCTTACCTAAAACAATCTGCAAGTCTCCGAAAAGAGAATACTCAATGTGTTTAAACTGAAATGTAATGTGGTTGGTGCATCCAACACTTCATTCTTTATGATTATGTACATAATGCATGCATAAGTTATTTTTGACTTTTTTTTTTTACATATTTGACTTGTTCAACAGCACAAGAAGGCTGGGCATTTGCTATTGATCTTAGACATGTCAGTTTCACAAAAAAGACAATGTTCAGGAAACAATGGGAAACATATTTTCCCAATAATCCATCAACATTAGCTGCTAAATTAAGCAATTAAATAATTTGCAGTTTGTTTATTCTGCTTAATGCACAATCCTGAGAAGTACAAACACAGTTGTTACTATATTGTATGAGGACTGACTTACATGGCATTCCCATTTCAGCATCCTCGAGGACGACTCAATGAGTTGAACAATCCATGCTGATGCTATGCAGATATTAAGCCCAGAGAGCCAGACACAGCGTTCCATCTTTCAGTGGTCAGTAAATTCCATATGATAGCTGTAACATCTATTACTTTTAAAAGGTTTAAAAATGATGGATGTCTTGAATGAAGGGCAACATAAAAACATGTATTATAAAGTGCTGTGTGTAGCCTTTCTGGTATTGCAGAGCAATACATGTGACCGCATTTAATCTATGAAGGAATAGGTTTGATGTTGATGTCCGCAGGTTTCTGTTGGGAGTGAAGAGAGGTGCAAGATTTTAAGTTTGAAATTAAGTTTATTAAAGATAAGTTAAAAGACAAGTAACTAATGCATTACAGTTCAAAGTAAGCATGCAATTGAAATTATTAAACATAATACATAATTCAGGGAGGGAGGGAAGGTAGACATGGTTCAGAATATGAAACAGTCTGGTGGTTACATAGAAACATTAAGGGACACATTACGATGACGGGCGGACGAAGTCCGCCCGCCACCGTAGCAGTGAATGGGACCGTTCGCCATAGGAGCGGCGGTCCCGCCGCGAGTATTAGGATGCCACCGCCATGGTGGCGGTGGCATCCCCTATTTCCAACATTGTGGCGGGCGGTGTTCACAGCACTGCCCGCCACAATGCTGGGAATGCACGTTGTGCATTGGCATGCACAAGGTGACAGGCACCGCGCGGTGCCTGCCACCTTGTCCACGCCAATGCAGGGGGGTACCATAGGTACCCCCCATGTGCACCCCCCAACACTCTGCGGGCCTGCAACGGGCCCCCAATAGCGAAGACTGTATGCCTTTCCGCAACGCCGCCATGGAAAGGCTGCTCTCCGCAACCATCCTAATATGGAGGCGGTGTCTTGCAGACACCGCCACCATATTAGTGCCCTTTTCCGCCCGGTCACCTGTGTGACCGGCGGAAAACCGGCGGATGGTCTTTCCGTCCGCCGGGCCCCCCCCGCCATCGTAATGTGGCGGGGGGAAATGGCATGCGGGCGGAGGGGAATGGCGGGCGGATCGCCACCGCCATACGGGCAGTGGCATCTGCCCGTCATCGTAATGACCCCCTAAGTACAGTGTAGAAAAGTAATATTAAGTAAAATAAAAAGTCATTATTATAAAAAAGGGAAGTCAAGGAGTTTGAAGAACAACTTGTTGATCAGGTGTGCATGCAAAAGCCTGCTTTGTATGGAGGTCTAAAAAATTTGTAACAGGAGACCACAACATTATATGTTTCAAAACAAGTGATATAGGGTGCATGTAAGCAGTATCTAGTCTATGGTTATGACACACTGCAAATCTTTTTGTTGAAACACAACTGTTAGTAGCAAATCCAATAATTGTATGTAGAATGAGTTTGTGGGCCAATCATCAGATAAACGTCCTAAGAAAATATTGGTAATCAAGAAAGATACTGTAGAGTGACAAATGTAGTTAATCTGAGTCCAAACTTGTGTCAAGAAATCATGAACCATTGGGGCATGTGAAGAGTAAATGCTTTAAATCACTGCCTTCTGAATAACATGTCCAGCATGTGTCAGGAAGATCTGGGTAAAAATTGTGCAGGACCACAGGAGAAAGGAGGAGTCTGCTGTATATAAAGAAAAGTGTTTGTATGGTATTGCCACTCTAGATGATTTTGTAACCTTGGCCCAAATTTCTTCCAAAAGAGGACAGACCACTCTGTTCCTAAATCGTGTTCCCAAGATATCTCTGTGCTTGTTTTGTGTCTTTCATTAGTAAAAGACTGTATATAGGCGTAAATAGTAAAAAAAACTTTGGGAGTTGTGGTTAGAAGGGCGTGCAGGCGATTGCACGGGTTGAAGCAGAAAGAGAACAAGATTGAAAATGAGAATAAGCAGTGGAAAGGGCATTTTGTAAAATTCGAAATTTATGTTGCAAAGGGGGTGGGGTCAAAGAGATTGCAAGCTTGTACAAACGATATGAGTGTTATGATCAAAAATTTGATTGACCCAAATTAGG
>CAWUFW010001053.1:2962500-3223592 GCA_963921515.1 Calotriton arnoldi | reverse complement strand
ACCCGGCCCTGGCACGGAGCCGCGAAACCTGCACACTCTGCACCCGCCGAGTCCAGCCTGTGCCTGAGTGACCAAAGACCTCGAGGACGTCCCCCGGCGATTCTGACCTGGAATCCAGTGGCCAAGGACCCTCCTCGACGACCCAGACGACGCCTGCAGCCTCAGGACAAGGGACCCCTCCAACCGCGACCAGCAGGGGGTAAGATTTCCCGACCTCAAAAGACACCCCTGCACCCGGCGCCCCACGGCCCCCTGTGCCCAACTCCTGGGTGTCTACCTATCCTCCAAGACCCCAACTTACCTCCTGAAGTGTTGGTCGTCCCTGAAGAATCACCGTCCCCGAGCCTGCAGCCTTTCTTCACCTTTCACGACCTCTATTGTTTAACATTGAGCGCCCGACGGCTCAAAGCACCCTGCACCCAGCCGCCCGAGTGCCCCTGGAAGTGCAACCTCTATCCTAACCTACTTCCCTACTTGCCCTGAGCAAGTGACCAGGAGCCCAGCTCCCACAGTCGCGTGGCCTGCTTGCCAGCAGCCACCAACCCGGGGCCCCCGCCTGCCATAGGATAACATTGGGCCTTCTCACTCTGCACCCGGCCGCCCCTGTGCCGCTGAGGGTGTAAAACTGTACTTACCTGATCCTGGGGACCCTGAGTCTTACCCAGAACCTTAACCCTGCCAGTCAAGTACTTACCCGAAATCCGATAACTCACTTTTCTTCCATAAGGTTCCATTGACTGGTTTTCTGCGAAATTTCTTCTAAGTGTGGAGTTCTGAAACTTTAGAATATTCACCAAAAATCAACCGAGTCACGAAAACGAAAATACTCACCTAGTATTAGAAGGGGCCTCAGTGCTGGACCCGAGTGCCCAACACTGGCCCTAAAAAGTAATCGCAACGTTACTTACCGCTAATTTTTTTATATACAAACCATTGGCCTAGAGTTCAGTTCTTGAGTGTGTGGCTTCATTTGCTGACTGAGTGTGTACAACAAATGCTTTACACTGTCCTCTGATACTGCCTTACTGCTCGACCAAGCTACCACTTTGGAGAGTAAGGTTATATCTAACTTTAGCCTCTGTCAACCCTCTGGGGACTGTGGACTCTGTACACCCTGAACCTTACTTGGGTACAGTATATACAGAGCCACTTTCCTACATGGTAGGCATCCAGCCCCCCCTGGGTGAGGGTGGCAGTAGTGGTAGGCATCTGGCACCCCCATGGCTAAGGGTGGTAGTGGTGGTGGGCATCTGGCACCACCCTGGCTAAGGGTGGTAGTGGTGGTGGGCATCTGGCACCACCCTGGCTAAGGGTGGTAGTAGTGGTGGGCATCTGGCACCACCCTGGCTAAGGGTGGTAGTGGTGGTGGGCATCTGGCACCACCCTGGGTGAGGGTGGTAGTAGTGGTAGGCATCCAGCCCCCCCTGGGTGAGGGTGGTAGTAGTGGGAGGCATCCAGCCCCCCCTGGGTGAGGGTGGTAGTAGTGGGAGGCATCCAGCCCCCCCTGGCTAAGGGTGGTGGTAGGCATCCAGCCCCCCCTGGCTAAGGGTGGTAGTAGTGGTAGGCATCCAGCCCCTCCTGGGTGAGGGTGGTAGTAGTGGTAGGCATCCAGCCCCCCCTGGGTGAGGGTGGTAGTAGTGGTAGGCATCCAGCCCCCCCTGGGTGAGGGTGGTAGTAGTGGTAGGCATCCAGCCCCCCCGGGTGAGGGTGGTAGTAGTGGTAGGCATCCAGCCCCCCCTGGGTGAGGGTGGTAGTAGTGGTAGGCATCTGGCACCCCCATGGCTAAGGGTGGTAGTGGTGGTGGGCATCTGGCACCACCCTGGCTAAGGGTGGTAGTGGTGGTGGGCATCTGGCACCACCCTGGCTAAGGGTGGTAGTAGTGGTGGGCATCTGGCACCACACTGGCTAAGGGTGGTAGTGGTGGTGGGCATCTGGCACCACCCTGGCTAAGGGTGGTAGTAGTGGTAGGCATCCAGCCCCCTGGGTGAGGGTGGTAGTAGTGGTAGGCATCCAGCCCCCCTGAGTGAGGGTGGTAGTAGTGGTAGGCATCCAGCCCCCTGGCTAATGGTGGTGGTAGGCATCCAGCCCCCTGGCTAAGGGTGGTAGTAGTGGTAGGCATCCAGCCCCCCTGGGTGAGGGTGGTAGTAGTGGTAGGCATCCAGCCCCCCTGGGTGAGGGTGGTAGTAGTGGTAGGCATCCAGCCCCCTGGGTGAGGGTGGTAGTAGTGGTAGGCATCTGGCACCCCCATGGCTAAGGGTGGCAGTTGTGGTGGGCATCTGGCACCACCCTGGCTAAGGGTGGTAGTGGTGGTGGGCATCTGGCACCACCCTGGCTAAGGGTGGTAGTAGTGGTAGGCATCCAGCCCCCTGGGTGAGGGTGGTAGTGGTAGGCATCCAGCACCCCCTGGGTGAGGGTGGTAGTAGTGGTAGGCATCCAGCCCCCCTGGCTAAGGGTGGTGGTAGGCATCCAGCCCCCTGGCTAAGGGTGGTAGTAGTGGTAGGCATCCAGCCCCCCTGGGTGAGGGTGGTAGTAGTGGTAGGCATCCAGCCCCCCTGGGTGAGGGTGGTAGTAGTGGTAGGCATCCAGCCCCCTGGGTGAGGGTGGTAGTAGTGGTAGGCATCCAGCCCCCTGGGTGAGGGTGGTAGTAGTGGTAGGCATCTGGCACCCCCAAGGCTAAGGGTGGTAGTGGTGGTGGGCATCTGGCACCACCCTGGCTAAGGGTGGTAGTGGTGGTGGGCATCTGGCACCACCCTGGATAAGGGTGTTAGTAGTGGTGGGCATCTGGCACCACCCTGGCTAAGGGTGGTAGTGGTGGTAGGCATCCAGCCCCCCCTGGGTGAGGGAGGTAGTAGTGGTAGGCATCCAGCCCCCCCTGGGTGAGGGTGGTAGTAGTGGTAGGCATCCAGCCCCCCCTGGCTAAGGGTGGTGGTAGGCATCCAGCCCCCCCTGGCTAAGGGTGGTAGTAGTGGTAGGCATCCAGCCCCCCCTGGGTGAGGGTGGTAGTAGTGGTAGGCATCCAGCCCCACCTGGGTGAGGGTGGTAGTAGTGGTAGGCATCCAGCCCCCCTGGCTAAGGGTGGTAGTAGTGGTAGGCATCCAGCCCCCTGGGTGAGGGTGGTAGTAGTGGTAGGCATCCAGCCCCCCTGGGTGAGGGTGGTAGTAGTGGTAGGCATCCAGCCCCCTGGGTGAGGGTAGTGGTAGGCATCCAGCCCCCCTGGCTAAGGGTGGTAGTAGTGGTAGGCATCCAGCCCCCTGGGTAGGGGTGGTGGTGCGCATTCAGGCCCCTGTGTGCATATGTGGCATTGGTGATGGGCATCCCGCCCCTATGGTGCTGCTGTTGCTGGTGTAAGTATATTCTGCATCCCTCTGTGTGTGTGTTATGTGTCGTGTACGTGTTGTATGTGTTTTGTGGTTGGTGTCTGACTTACCTTCTGCGCCGTACGCGTCCGTGCCTGTTCCGGTAGTAAATGTAGAATATTGGTATGATCGGGACAAAGGGATTCATGGGTTGGTTCGTGTCGTTCGTCCTTCTCGTTGCTTCGCGTCGTCCTCGTCGCTTCGCGTCGTCCTCGCCGTTGGCGTGTTCGTCTCGTAGCCGTGGATCATGTTGTGGCGCGAATCGGAGCTTATGTGCGCCTCTCCCGGATGCTTTGACGTGCCGTGCGTAGCGACGGGTTCGGCGCGTACGGGAAGCGCATCGTACTTGGTCGGCCGGACGGAGCTGCATTTTCCCTTCCGTGCGACTCGATTCTGCGTTTCCGGATTCGCCTCGGTCGGAGAACAGGACCTGGATTGGGTGAGTACGACTCGGCCGGATTCTGTGCTGTTGTGCGCATCGTACTTACTCGTTCGGTCTGCTGTACGGATCGGTTGGGAAACAGGCTTTCGCATGGCTTTTTTCCCGACCGAATGGTATTGGGTGCGCCTCCGACCGAGATCGGAATCGGCCCCTATGTCTCCATTCTGGATGTCTGCCAGCATTGCCTTAAACAATCTTCCTGTCTCAGAGGTGTCCAGGTTGGTTAGCAACATTTTTTCCATTCTTTAATAAGAAAGCCCAAGCATAATACTGGAAATCTGGAAGCGTCAGACCCTCTTTTTCTCTTTTCCTACTCAAATTTTTCCAAGCAATACATACCCCTTTCAAGGACCAGATGAAACTGTTTACCCTACCCTGTAGCTTTTCCAGCCACTCCTTCTTGAACATCAGAGGAATAGAATTGAAGATAAACATAAATTTGGGTAATATACACATTTTAACTATGTTAACTCTGCCCAGAATAGTGAGTGATAGATGATACCAATTCTTCAACAGCCTACATGACTTCTTCATGGTTTTAAGGAAATTTACTTCTGAAAGCTCTCTAATATCCTTAGTGATTTTAACTTCCAGATACTGAATTCCCTCTTTAATTAACCGACATTCCTTCAGTATGTTCCATACCACAACTTCCGTCTTGTAGCTGTTAACCAAATAACCTGCAATCTGCCTGAATTCTTTAGTCAGCCTCTCTAAAGTATCCTGCAGGTCTGACGTGTAAACCATGAGGTCATCTGCATACAGAGCTACCTTTTTCTGCCACCCCTTACAGTTGAAAGGAGGAATTGACTTCTCCTTTCTGATTTTACAAGCCAATGGTTCAATATATAAATTGAACAATAATCAAGATAGTAGACACCCCTGCCTTGTTCCCCTAGTTATTTTGAAGGGCAAGGTCTGACTCCCATTAACCAAACCTAGCACTGGGGATCTGATAAACCATTTGTTACATCCTACAGCAGATCTCCCCCAGGTTAAAGAGCTAAAGCATGGTCTGCAGGTATGTCTAATTCACTCTGTCAAAGGCTTTTGTGGCATTCAACATTACCACAGCCAAAGGCTCCTTATAGATCGTATCCAGATTTATTGAACTGATCAAGCGGTGCATCAGCTTATGCAAAGCTCTTCCCTTAAGAAAACCCTTCTGATCATCATGTAGCACGCCACCAATCACATTACTCAGCCTTTCAGAAAAAACCTTAGCAAAGATTTTATAGTCCCAGTTTAAAAGCAAAATAAGTCTGTATGAGTCACAACGTCTTGGACACTTCCCAGGCTTCAAGATTAATGTGATTATAGCCTCATTCCAGGATGAGGGTAACTGGATCCCTGCCCCAAAGATCTCCCCGAATAGCTTGGTCATAAATGGCAGTACACTATCTCCCAGTGCCCTAAATAGTTCAAGAGGGAGACCATCTGGGGCACTGCATTGCCTGACTTACTAGTTTTAATTGCCATTTCGACTTCAGAGCATTCAATACCAACCAAAATATTCGGATCATCACTTAATATACTTAAATCTTCGTCATAGACCCAGTTCCTCACCTCCCTACAAAATGAGATTACTCAAGTCACCGGGAAGTGTCAGCCACTATGCATCCTCTGGGCAGGGGATTTTAATTGTACAATTTGTAAGCATAGCTCCAAACGTGTGTGTGGGCTGGTAGATAATGAGGGACAGCCCCAGCCTCACTTCGCTCATTTGCCCCAGGGCAAAGCCTTAAACACTATTCTTGTAGGGAATGATTTAGGCTTTATAAATAATTTGGTTAATGACTCCTTATTGCAGTGCCCCACATATGCCGGCTGTGGCAGGGCCAGTTTTATTGATTTCATGCTAATATCTAGAAACTTCACCATGCTTGTTCGCGATTTTATGGTGGAACCTCATTGCGCGAGTGTTCATAACCCCCTCATTGTCTCCCTAAAGACCGAGGCGGAGGAGGGAGATGAACGCCTGATTCATTACCACCTAAACAAAGGAGTTAGGTTAAACTGGGGTAAGATAAATCCCCTTAAATTTGGAGAAGCTATTATTAAAGGAAATTGCCACTCAATAATGGGGTGTTTGCTGTTAGATTCTCCACCAGAGGATGTCGTCCGGGAGTTTGGGTCACTGTGCTCCGAGGTAGCCAAGCGGCTGACAAGGAGCGTTCAACATAGGGAACCCCAGGAGACCCTGTGGTTTAATTCCGATTGTACCAGGACCCACAAGGATCTAAAAAGGGCCCTCCATGCTACTCCCCACAATAGAGATTTAGTTAAAGCTGCAAGGTACAAATATAAAATCGCGATTGAGGATAGAAAAGCAGAACTGAGAAGATCAGCATGGGAAGATCTGGAGAGAGCAGGAGCCCTAAAAGATAGCAAAAACTTTTGGGAAATTATCAACCACTCATTATTTACTGAAGTCAGGCAGTTGGATTCACTGATCTGGGAGATGCTTGGATAGCTCACTTTACTGGCATTTTTAACCCACAGCACAAGAGGGTAGAGGAGTCCTCAAGGGATCTGCCTGTATATCCATCTGCAGCAATCCAACCTAGTCTATCCATTACAGTATCTGAGGTTGAGGAGGCGTTAGCACAGGGGACCCGCCAGAAAGCACAAGGTCCAGATGGGGTGCCCCTTGACGTCTTTAAAAGCAATCCTAATTTGTAGGCACCCTTGCTGACGAATGTCTTTAAGGCAGTAATTATTGGCCCAATGCCTGCGTCCTGGAAGGAGGCATTAGTGGTCCCTGTTTTTAAAAAGGGCAATAGAAGTGACCCTGCTTGTTATAGGCCAATTTCGCTTATTGACGCCACAGCTAAGATGCTAGGTAGAGTCCTCCTTGCCAGTTTGGAGACCTTGGCACCCACCACAGGAGTCATATCTAAAACACAATATGGCTTCTGGAGGGGGCTGGGCACGACTTAGCAATGCCTTAATCTGTCCTTAATTATTAACAAATACGTTAAGGCCAGGAAGGGTTCTAGCCACCTGGCCTTCATGTATTTGTCTAGTGCCTTTGACACCGTTAATAGGGACAAATTGTGGGCTATGCTGGAAAGCATACGCGTAGAAGAAGCACCGGTATACCTCCTCCGCCGGTTACACTTTAATGCACAAGTTACTAACTTGTGTAACGATATATCTGTAAGTGACAGTAGTTAGTGACAGATTCCTTACCTTAGAATATCCCCAGGCGTCAGGCTGGATCCGGAAAGTTTTTGCGTAGCAGTACCCTTGCGCTTCGGTAGGCGGCGTCGTGCGGCTCCGCGTCCTTCGTCGGGATCGCCGGGATGACGTCGCGGGCAGTACTTAGACGCCGCCCTGCGCGCTGACGCCAGTTCTGTACACGACTTTCCGCGCCAGGAACGCAGAGCCATGCAAGAAGCTGACATAGGTGTCTGAAAAAGTCTAGGGCCCTGAAAGGGATGTCCTTAACCCTAGAAATCAGTTCGCAGAACGGGGAGGATGGGTGGGCGGTAGGAATCTGTCACTAACTACTGTCTCTTACAGATATATCATTACACAAGTTAGTAACTTGTGCATCTGAAAGAGACACGTTAGTGACAGATTCCTTACCTTAGAATAGATACCCCAGCAATACCAACCACGGTGGTGGGTCTGCGAACAGATTCAGACAAGGAAGTCCCGGAGGACAGAGCGGCCAAAGAAGCCGTCCCTCCGGACCTGGCTGTCAAGGCAGTAATGCTTGGTAAACGTGTGCAGCGAGGCCCACGTAGCTGCCTGACATATATCCTGCAGCGGAACACCGCGGCCTAAAGCCGTGGTAGCAGCCGTTGCCCTGGTGGAATGGGACCGCAGCCCAACAGGCGGCTCCTTCTTAGCCAAAGAATAGCAGGCTTTGATACACAAGATGACCCAGCGGGAGATGGTCCTCTTGTGTACCGCCCGACCTTTTTTGGCGCCCACGTAGCCAACAAAGAGCTGGTCATCCACCCGGAACTGTTGTGTGCGGTTGATGTAAAAGGCAAGCGCACGTTTTGGGTCCAGACGGTGGAGCCTCTCTTCCTCTCTGGAAGGATGCGGAGGCGGAAAGAAGGTGGGCAAAGTGATGGTCTGCCCAATGTGGAAGGCAGTAACCACCTTTGTCAAGAAGGACGGACGCATCCTAAGAACAACCTTGTCAGGATGGACAGACAGAAAGGGGGGTTTGCATGAAAGAGCCTGGAGCTCACTCACCCGCCGAGCGGAGGTGATGGCTACCAGAAAGGCTGTCTTCAGAGTAAGAAGACGAAGAGGACAGTTATGCAGAGGCTCAAAGGGAGCGCACATTAAAAAAGTAAGAACCAAGTTTAAGTCCCACTGAGGCATTATAAACGGAACAGGAGGAAAGAGGTGTGTAATGCCTTTAAGAAACCTGTTAACAACAGGGGACTTAAAAAGAGAGGGCTGATCAGGAAGCCTGAGGAAGGCCGAAATTGCACAAAGATAGCCCTTGATGGTACCCAGGGCAGAACCCTGTTGGGCCAGAGCAAGAAGGAACAGAAGAACCTCAGAAAGAGGGGCAGAGAGGGGATTCACAGCCTTTGCTGTGCACCATGCCACAAACTTGTTCCACCTGCAGGCGTATACCACCTTAGTGGATGGACGCCTGGCTGCCAGAATCACATCACAAACTTCGGGAGGCAAGTCGAAAGGAATCAACTGCCGCCGCTCAATCTCCACGCAAGCAGGTGTAGACTGGACAGGTTCGGGTGGAGGACCGTCCCCTGCTGCTGCGACAGAAGATCCTCCCGAAGAGGCAGTCGGATCGGGGGATCGACGCTCATACTGAGTAGCTCGGGATACCAAACTCTTCGAGCCCAGTCCGGAGCCACAAGGATGACTTGGGCCCGGTCGCGCCGAATCTTCTTCAACACTCTGGGCAGAAGTGGTATAGGCGGAAAGGCGTACAACAGACCGCAACTCCACTCGCGATGAAAAGCGTCGCCAAGCGAGTGCCACCTTGGAAATTCCAACGCGGAGAACTGCTGACATTGCGCGTTCTCTTCGGTGGCGAACAGATCTAACCAAGGCTCTCCCCACTACTGAAAGAGACCTTGCGCCACCTCCGAGTGAAGACGCCATTCGTGATCCATCATGCACCTGCGGCTGAGTTCGTCCGCCCTGGCGTTCAGGGAACCTGCCAGGTGTTGAACCATCAGGAAAATGCCCTGATGTTCCAGCCATGTCCAGAGGCGCAGAGCCTCCTGACATAGGGTCCACGACCCCACCCCGCCCTGTTTGTTGCAGTACCACATGGCGGTGGTGTTGTCTGTGAACACCTGCACTACCTTCCCCTTGACAGAGGGAAGGAATGCCTTGAGTGCAAGTCGGATCGCCCGGAGCTCCAGAAGGTTGATATGGAGCCGGGACTCCGCCGGAGACCAGAGGCCTCTGATCTCCGCCTCTCCCATGTGACCGCCCCATCCCAGAAGGGACGCGTCCGTCACGACTGTGTGCTCTGGCTGGGGAAGGGAGAGGGATCTGCCCCTGACCCATTGCCGGTTCAAGACCCACCACTGCAACTGTTTTGCAGTCCCCTCCGAGATCTGGACGTGATCGGACAGGTTGCCCTGGTGCTGCGCCCACTGGAACTTCAGGTCCCACTGCAGAGCCCGCATATGCCATCTGGCATGATCGACCAGCAGGATGCAGGAGGCCATGAGGCCCAGCAGCCTCAGGGTCATCCGTACCGAAACCCAGGATAGAGGCTGAAAGATCGGAATCATAGCCTGAATATCCCGGACTCGCCGTTCGGGAGGATAGGTCCGAAACTGCGTCGTGTCCAGAACTGCTCCGATGAAAAGGAGCAGTGGAGAAGGAATCAGGTGCGACTTCGGCACATTGATAGAGAACCCCAGCGAGTGCAGGAGTTCAGCCTTAGTCTGGAGGTGGGAGACGACTGCCTGGGACGAGCCCGCCTTCAGCAGCCAGTCGTCGAGGTAGGGGAAGACTGGAACCCCTGCCCAGCGCAGATGAGCTGCGACCACCGCCATCACTTTCGTGAACACCCGAGGGGCACTTGTGAGGCCAAAGGGGAGCACGGTGAATTGAAAATGCTCGAGGCCCACCATGAACCGCAGGTAACGCCGGTGGGCCGGCAGGACGGGGACGTGGAAATAAGCGTCCTGCAAGTCCAACGCTACCATCCAGTCTCCAGGGTCGAGGGCAGTCAAGACCTGAGCTAAGGTGAGCATCTTGAACTTCTCCTTCCGGAGGAAGCGATTGACGTTCCGGAGGTCCAAGATAGGACACATGTCCTCCTTGTCCTTTTGGGCACCAGAAAGTAGTGGGAGTAGCAACCACGTCCTACTTCTGGGGTCGGAACGCGCTCGATGGCCCTCTTGGCCAAGAGGGCCGTAACTTCCTTCTGAAGAAGCACCAAGTGATCCCCTGACATGCGGTGGAATTGAGGTGGCATGGCTGGGGGGATGGTCTCGAAGGGGAGGGAGTAGCCCCTTCGGACAATGTTCAAGACCCACTTGTCCGAGGTGATGGCACGCCAGTGGTGAAGGTGATGGCGGACCCTGCCCCCTACTGGCGTGCTGTGCACCTGAAAGGAGGGACTAGGAGGGCTTAGAGGCCGCAGACGGGGCGGGGTTGGTGGCCTGACCCGCACGCTAGTTGCCTGACCCGCCACGGCGGGAGCCACGTCCTCGGCCACGCGAAGGCGCTTGCTGCGCGGGCCGGTGGCTGGGCAGCGGGTGTGACTGGGCGCCCCTTCCGTGGCCACGAAAGGGGCGAAAAGCAGACGGTAGCGGAGGGCGTACAGCAGAAAGGCCCAGGGACTTGACCGTAGCCCGCGAGTCCTTTAAGCGCTCCAGCGCATGGTCTGCTTTGTTTCCAAAAAGACCGACCCCATCAAAGGGCATGTCCATAAGGGTGTTTTGGACATCACCCGAGAAACCAGTGGTCCTCAGCCAGGCGTGACGGCGCAGCGACACTGTCGTCGCAAGCGATCTGCCTAGCGAGTCGGCGGTATCAAGGCCACATCTAATGGTGTATTTAGCTGCATCTCTTCCATCCGCAATGGCGCGGGAAAGCAGTGTCTGGACCTCCTCAGGACACTGGGGCAGAACTTGCGCCACCGAGTCCCACAGAGAGTGGGAATATCGGCCCAAAAGGCAAGCGGTGTTGACTGACCGCAAGCCAGCACTGGAGGAAGAAAAGACCTTCTTCCCAAATTGATCCAGGCGTTTGGATTCCCTATCCGGAGGAGCGGTAGGGAAGGCGGTTTGGGAAGCAGAGGCTTGGACAACCAAGCTCTCAGGAGTGGGGTGTTGGGAGAGGAACAGGGGGTCGCCCGGAGCGGGGCGATGGCGTCGGGCCACGTTCCTATCCACAGGAGCCCCTGTGGCGGGCTTGGACCAGGTGCCCAAAAGAACGTCGGATGGCGCGTCATTAAACGGCAGCAGTGGCTCCGAGGAGGTAGCCGCCGGCTGAAGCACTTCCGTCAGGAGGTTAGTCCTGACAGCCACTGTAGGCAATTGGAGGTGTAAGGCCCAGCTGCTCTACGCAACACCGTTGCAAAATTTGCTCCCTCCTCCGTTGCCACGGAAGGAGGAGACAGCATGCCAGAGTCAGGGGAGGTGTCCAGACCACTGGCATCCCCAAGCTCCTCAGCCCAGTCCTGATTGAACTCACACAGCTGTGTGAGAGGGTCATCCGACCCCTCCCAGTTCTCTTCGTCCTCCTCTGGTTCAAAATAAGGAGGAGGGACATGTGGGACCCAAGGTCCCATCGGCGTCGGAGCCGGCGTCGAGCGACGCCGGTCCGGCGCCGTGTCCGGAGAGAACCGGGGAACGACGCCGCCCGGAGCCCAGGGCGGCGTCGGGAACGGCACCGGAGAGATCGGCGCCGGTGGAGGTGTTGTCAGGTCAACCGGCGTCTATCGGGGTTGTGGCAGCACCGGAGCCGGGGTCGAGGCCGGGACCGAGGCTGGTGTGACAGGCGGCGCCGGGACCGGAGTCGCCGGCGGCGCCGGAGAAACCCAATCAGGGCCCGCGGGGCCCGAAGGCGCACCAGGGGGACCTTGAGGCCCGAAGAGGCGGGCCATGGCCGACAGGAACTCCTGTATCTCGGCCGGAGTCGCCGCCGAACCCGGATAAGGGGGGTAATGCGGCGGCGGCCCCACAGGCACTCCCAGAGCCGCGGGGACGGTGCCGACAGGACCCTCAGCCGAGTCGCGAGACCGGCGAGGGGAAGTCGTCGAGCGATGACGCTTCTTTGACTTCTTATGCTTCGACTTACCGGAGGAGTGCGAAGACTTGGACCCCGACGACCGATGAGGACTCCGCGACCGGCCCCTCGACCTCTCGCGTAACTGGGGCTTGGCGTGGCGCGGAGCCGACTGCCGGACCTCGAGGAGCTTTCGAGACCGCTCTCGCAAAGCCTTCGGATGCAAGGCCCGGCAGTCGGGGCACGACTTCGTGTCGTGGTCGCGGCCAAGGCAGTAGAGACATTCCTGATGCGGGTCTGTGATCGACATCATCCGACCACAGGCGTCGCATGGCTTAAAGCCGGGCAACCCTACCGACACCTTCGGAGTCGAACGACTCGTTAACAAAAACAGTGAAAAATCACCAAAAAACGTAGTCAAAAAATAACTAGGACACTGCTCTTCCCGGATCTGCGCTTACTGGCGCGGAAAAAGATGAACTGACGTCAGCGCGCAGGGGCGGTGTCTAAGTACTGCCCGAGACGTCATCCCGGCGATCCCGACACCGGACGCGGAGCCGCACAACGCCGCCTACCGACGCGCAAGGGTACTGCTACGCAAAAACTTTCCGGATCTAGCCTGACGCCTGGGGATATTCTAAGGTAAGGAAGCTGTCACTAACGTGTCTCTTTCAGATACCACAGTCGCCATAAGATACGGCACCCAAGGGGAAAAAACTGATTTGATAGCCTCAACAGAGGGTGTTCGACAAGGGTGAATTTTAGCCCCTTTTCTGTTCTTAATATATACATATGGTTTGGAGGCTTCTTTATTAAGTAGGAAGCTTGATTTTCCTAAAATTGGTAGCAAATTTGTTCCTTTATTATCTTACGCTGACAACACGTGTTAATGGCAACAACAGCTAATAGCCTTCAGAATTCTCTTGATACTTTTATTGATTTTATGTCCTCACTCGACCTAAAAGTACATTTTATTAAATCATATATCATGGTATGCGGCCCGAAGATCACAAAAACCAAGAACTTCGTCGTACGGGACAAGAGAATAGAAAAGGTAGACAATTTTATGTACCTGGGGAACATATTTAATAACAAGTTGAGTTGGGACCCACTTGATACAGCAAGCACCCACCATACAACCAGGGCCGTGGACGGGCTATTTAGTTTAGCATGCAAACTAGGACAAAAGCCCGTGAGGGAACAAATTACCCTATATAAAGCCAAATGCCTCTCTATTGCAACATATGGGGCAGGGGTATGGGGACATCATAAAAGCCGTCAGTTACAAACATTGGAAAATAAATTCACCAAAAGGCTATTGATGACCCCAAATAGTGCCCCCACTGTCTATGTCACAAGGAACTGGGACTAGAGTTTATGGAGGATCGCATATTTAGCGCCCCTCTGTTTTTATGGGCCAAAATTTGGCTATCTGAAGAACTAACATTTTCACGAGAAGTATATAGACTGCCAAAACCTGTCCAACGCCTTAAAAATACCATGGCTCCGTTTCTTGAGGGACAAATATCATGAAATAGGATTGAGGCACTTTTATGACAACCCTGAAAGCATCCCACCGAATGCTAAAGCCATTATTAAAGAGGCGTTTTATTCCAGGGCCAACATGCGTTATCCAGAACAAGATGAGATGTGCCTACCACAGATGTCTCTTGTCCCACTGTAATATTATCTAACATTCACTACTAAACTGCAGACTAGATTTTATTTAACTAGATTCCGTTTACGCACTGTGCACTTTTTGTTGGCATTTCCACATCAGAGAGGGTGGGTTGACGAGCTCATACCTTGTCCGTGTGACAACTTTACAAGCCAAAGCACCATGCACTTTATTTTATTCTGCACCTTATACCAAACGGCAAGGAGTAAATCTTTAGTCCCACTATTAAGGAAAATTCGCCCATGTACATACATTGATGGTTTTAACTTTTTGCATACATTGGCTACCCCTGATATCTGCATAGCGGTAGCCAATTATATAAAAGTTTCTATGGCTATTAGGAAACACTAGGAGTAAGGGCTCCTGTATAACAAATGGCTTTTTTTTCTGTCTTAAAACCGTTTATAGTAGATTTAGAATCTTATGCCTTTGGAATTTTATGAATTGTGTAATACCATGTTGTTTCAATCTAATTACTGTATGTTAAGAATTTTATGTCCCTGGAATTTTATGAATTGTCTTTTAACCTATTGATTGTAATTGTTATATGCTGTGATAATTTTATTGTAAACTATAATCGTTCTTGGAACCGAAATAAAGTTATTCTTGAGTGAGTGAGTAACATTAATGCTGTCTCCAAGTTGTTCTTGTTCCTACTATGAAAATACAAAACGCAGTATTTAATCATTGGTGTTTCTTATCTTTTTCTTTGTAATCCTTTTACTTTTCTTAAATCAGTATTTAACTATTACCTGTTGAGACATTGCCATATGCTACTATACTTACCCATGTCTTAACTGGATTTATGGGTTTTCTCCTGTTGTCGTTAATTATTAAAATGCTTGTAAGCAAAGGCAAATGCCAGTTCTTTCTATGCAGTTAACTTAAGGTTTTTAGCCTCATGTCTACCTCCTAAAAGCTTGCTTAACTACTCCATGGTACACAGATGTATCATCTGGCAGAGATGCCCTTGAGGGATACACATCTACCTCTTCCTGTGGGGAGTCTACATCATTATCCTCCCATAATGTTCTCACAGCTTCCTGAATGTTGTGCATGATCTCTTCCTGATCCACCTCCACCAAAATTAGGATTTTCCTCTCCGCCTATTTCCTCTGTTTCCAACTCAACATCTAGTGTTTCAATATTTTAGCTTGTTTAGGGTGATCTATTCCCCCCCTCAGTGCTCTTTATGCCCATTGGCTTCTGTGGCTTGTGAGCTGCACTGGATTTCTTGAAAACATTTTTCTTTTTCATAAAATTTTCAATTTTGATTGAGTCCCACTTTTTATTTCCTCTACATCAATTGCATTGAAAGGTCTTTTGTCCCCTTGCTCCATCTCTTTGGAGGCTGATGCCTTTGAGGCTGCTGCCTGTCTTTCCCGTTTTGAACACAATTGTCTTCCAAAGTGGAGCCGATGCTCTTAAGTAATTCCTTCTTAGTGTCCTCCTCTTTGAACCCAGAAGGAAGAGATATGTAAACAACTTCTTCAACTGATGACTTCTTTGTTGTTTAGTGTTTGTCTTTAGGCGACCTGTCCTGATCACTTGATGTTTTTGACTTTTGCCTTTTTATCACACGCTTAGATACTTTGACCTTCGACCATTCTGAAAGCCTTTTTGGGGCACTGTGCGTTTAGGATAGGACTTCTTGTGAGTAGATAGGTGAGCCTTAATGTCATGATATGCAAATTCTTCGGGATGCAAATGTTGCTTTTCTTGAGCCTTCAAAGTTGTTTATATATCTTTCCCGTAAGAGAAACCCATATCGTCCATAGATGGAGCTTTTCTCCTCTGCCTCCCTAATTCAGACTTCCCTGATATGTCCAATGAGCCCAGTGCATGATTAATATCTTCTCCCTGTGCATCACAGTTTTTTGTTAAAAAAGCAAACAGGCATAACAGTCTTCAGACTTATGGTCTCTTGAGTCGCAGAAATGCATACTTGGTATTCATCGTTAAGAACTAACTTTTAATGGCAATTGGGGCAGAACTTAAAGAACGGGCTCATGCTACAAAATGGCATCAAAGAGTCTCGGGGAAACCACTTCCAGTACATAACATTCTCAGACTACATCGAAAACCTCATGGAAAAATCTGAATCCTCGATTCAGCGTCAATCGTGATTACTCTCCCTACAATTTTTCAACTATCCCTCTGAGTCTTTTTAGCCTCTTTCTAAGGACTTGGCTGGAGCTCTCTTGATGCACCTCTTTACCCATCGGCGGTCTCCCAGCTCAGTGCCATGAGTTAAGTTACCTAGCACTTCTTAAATAGAGCTACCAAATTGTTTGGTTGCAGTTGTGGAGTTGTACAGAATAAACACTTTTTAGGCTGCTACAGGGCTCCTTAAGGATACGCCTGCAGTAGCAAGGCATGTCCACCCTCACTTCAATGATGCAGTGGCTGCCTTCTGTCGAATCATAGATACCGGGTGCTTCCAGAGTACAAAAATTAAATACAAAGAGTGTTCTGTCAGTTGCCTATTGTACTAAACTGCTGGGACTAAAGGGATGTAATGTTTAGAGTTCTAAGGGCATGCTATTTGGCAAAAAAAGCATAGAGAAACATATAGGCATTCATTTGGAGAAAGGAAATCAAAGCATTTAGGCCCAAATGAAGGAGACAGTCAAACAAAAACGTTTTATCACCCAAATACTTCAAACTACAAAAAACACATTTAAGGACTTGTACAAGCTGGTTAATAATGGAATGAGATGACATACTGAGAGAACAAAAAAAAAACAAATTTCAAGATCCATCATTACAACGATTCAACATTGTTGATGCAAGACGCTGTGTATACGCTCGGACTTTAGAAAGACTAACTGTTTCAATTTGCACTTTAATCCGGTGTGCCTTCTACAGTAATCTGTCCAGAATTTATGTTTTTCCAGACACTGTTCAGGTTGATTTGTTTTATGGTAACACTGTGCACCGTACCCAAGATACCCCCTTAAGCAGCCCAAATAGCGCCTTTGAATACACACAGCTTCCCTCGGAAGCCCAATCACCTGATCCTTTGGAGACCTCCTAATTGTCGGTCCCAAACATTGCCACTTTGCCATCATGTCAGGTCCATATAATGAGAGCGAGCCCATGAGAATCCGCTCATGGAATGTGAATGGCCTCTTAGATAAAATTAAAGGAACAGAGATTTTAAAGTATGCCCGAAGGAATAACACAGATGTCTCATTACTATAAGAGACGCACCTAGTTGGGAACCGCTGCTCTTTCCTGGCGCGTCAGGGATTTGACAGAGTGTGGCATTCTGGGTTCTCCAGGGGTGCTCGGGGAACAGCAATCCTCCTATGCCGATCCCTTCTCTTCACAATGACCCAAGTATTCAACAACCCTTCAGGCCGATTCACAGCTCTCTCCGGTACCCTAGGAGAATCCACTGTTAATCTAGTATCACTATACGCTCTTCCAGCGAATTTAGAGCCCACACTCCAAGCTGCACTGAAAATACTATCCGCTCTTCCTCAGGGTTTGACGATAGTTGGGGGCGATTTTAATGCTGTCCCGGAGCCCACGGAGAATGCTACGGATCCCATATCCTCTCATAGAAAATTAGGGGCCAGACGTCTTGGGAATTGGACCGCTACACTGGGTCTCTGTGATGTCTGGCACACTTGGCACCCTAAGGCACGACAGTATACACACACCTCTGCGGCGCACCACAACCACTCCCGTATAGACCTCCTGTTCATGCCCGCTCCAGACTGCTGTCCTGTCTCTGAAACCCAGATCCTAGCACGCGGAGTATCCGACCACTCCCCGCTCCTTTTACAAGTGGGTGGCCCCACAACAGCGCTCAGGCCCATATGGCGATTAAATGCTTGGTTCCTCCAAGACCAAGAATACTAAAGAGAGTGTTGGGGAGGAGCTCAATAGTTACTTTCGTACTAACGAAGGCACAGTGCAGAGTCAGGGTACACTTTGGGAGGCGGGCAAAGCCACAATTCGGGGGTACGCTAAAGGACTCCTTAAGCGCAAGCGTCAGGCCTGTGACCACCAGCTCGCTCAACTTGAAGCTAGGGCACTCCGTATGGAAACGGCGGCAGCGACGACGGAGGGGGAAGCGGAACGTCGACAACTGCAATTAGTGCGGGAAGAAATCAACAGTATCTCCATTGAGTCAGCCAAGATGTTTTGGAGATCCTCAGTAGCCAGAGTTTACGGGTGGGGAGACAAGAATGGCAAGTTGCTCCATTGGCTTGCTACTCATTCCATGGCCAATCGAATAGTCCCCGAAATTCGAGACACACCGGGTCAAACCTCCCGTACACCCAAAGAGATTGCGCAAACCTTTGCGAACTATTACAAGACACTGTACTCAGTGGATCCCACACACAAACTGCATGATAGTTCCGTCTTCTTGCAGAGTATCCCTCTCCCAAGGTTATAGGAGATAGAGCAGAAAACCATGGATGAGCCTATCACAATTTAGGAAGTGGGCGAAGCAATTTCCATGCTTGCCACTCACAAGACCCCGGGCCCGGATGGACTCCCTGCGGAGTATTACGCGGCGTTCCGCGAAACTCTGATCCCATGACTCCATGCCCTATTTAAGGAATCTATAGAGAACGGGTCGTTCTTCTCCCTTATAGACACAGCCACCATTGTGGTCATACCCAAGACGCACCCTCCCCCGGTTTCCTGCACACAATATCGCCCGATCTCCCTCATTAATACTGAGGTAAAAATATATGCAATGATTTCGGCCACCCGGATGAAAAGAGTGCTCCACAACCTCATAAACCCGGACCAATGTGGCTTCATGCCGCACCGCAGCACCCGTCATTGCCTTCGACGCCTGCATGTGGCCCTTGCCTACTGAGACCTCCTTACACCATACCTGGCCTCAGTTTTACTTGACTTCGAGAAGGCCTTTGATAAGGTGGACTGGTGCTACATGCAAGACGTACTAGAAAGGGCAGGCTCCGGACCCCATTACCGAAAGATGATAGGAGTTCTTTACTCTAACCCATCAGCCAGGGTCCTTATAAATGGGGCGTTATCCGAGGTTTTCCCGATCGCGAGGGGGACCCGACAGGGATGACCGCTCTCCCCTCTCCTCTTCGCCCTCACGATCGAACCTCTGGCCTGTCACATCCGGACGGATGACCGGGTGATGTCCTCTTGTACCTCAAAGATCCAGCCCGGTCCGGGCCAAGATGTCTGCAGATCCTCCACTCCTTCGAGCAAGCGTCTGGGTTACGCCTTAACCCACTTAAATCCACAGTGGTGCCCCTTCATGCCTCCAGGGACTGTTTCGACTGGCAGGCAACCATGCACATACGAAGATTATCCTTTAAATACCTTGGTATCTGGGTGGCGCTTCTCCCGGAGCTGACCTGGTCCCTTAATGTCGGTCCACTTCTCCGACGCACGAAAGATGACTTACGTCGTTGGCAAAAACTTCCTCTCAACCCTCTCGGGAGAGTTGCCCTCTTCAAAATGATGGTTCTTCCCCGCCTCTTATTTGTCCTCCAAAATCTCCCGATCCATCTTACTCGCAGCTGGTTTCGCGATCTAGATGGGGTGATTACGAACTTCCTTTGGGGGGGCTCAAGAGCGCGTCTGGCTCTCACGACTTGCCAACGAACCACATATGAGGGAGGAATGGGTATGACAAATCAATTTTTTTACTATCTCGCTACTCGCCTCCTGATAATCCATGATTGGTTTAACGGGGGATGGTCGGACCCAACATATCGGCTCGAACTAGGACGTCTTGGATTCTCTCAGGCCTTAGCTATGCTGTACGGAGCCCCAATTCCTCAGGCCCTACCAGTGGTCACTCGTATGGCCTTCCTAGCATGGCGATCTGCATTGAGGCACATCCACTGGGACAACAGGCTCACACTACAAACTCCATTATGGCACGGCACTTGGCTGCGAGAAGTGGGGACTCTGACGGGCTTTCAAACGTGGGATCTAAAAGGCATCACCTCCCTAGGAGATGTCTGGAAGGGAGACCATTTGTACTCCTTTCAGGACTTACAACGTGCATACTCCTTACACTCTACTCAATTCTTTAAGTATCTCCAATTACGTCACGCCCTAGCCACTCACATCCCTAATCAAGAGTCATTCCCCGAATTCAGCCCACTGGAGGCCAAAATTCTCATGGGAGACCTAGGGAAGGGAGGGATCTCCCAAATATACTGATCCCTGATAAACAATACCCCATCCACACTAGATCCTCTTAGAACCCGATGGGAAAGATGGGTGGGCCTGCTAGAAGATGAAGACTGGAAGGACGCACTTATGGCTTCGCGGGGAGAGGAGTTGGCCTAACGGCTAGGGCGGTCGACCTCGAATCTGGGGAACTGGGTTCGAGTCTCAGCAATGACGCTGAACATCCTGTGATTCTGGGCAAATCACTTAATCTCCCCTTGCCTGACAAAAATGAATGTGTCCTCATGTAATGCAACTGGTGCTATGTAAAGCGCTGTGATACCCGATTCAGGTCAAGTTTCCGCTATATAAAACTCTGTAAAAAAAAAAAAAACCCACTCACTATATCTGCCAGACTTCTACACTGCGCATATCTTACACCGGCGCGACTGCACAAAGCTGGACTTCTTCCAGCCCCGCAATGTCCACGCTGTGAAGACGAACCAGCCGACTTCTTCCATATGGTCTGGTCCTGCGCGGTCATATCTAAATACTGTGCGTCAATCACATCTGAACTGAGTGGCATACTGGGGTGGGAGGTTCCCCTTAATCCTCTTGCTCTTCTTCTGGGGTGATGGAAGGTATGCTCCCGAGTGGACAAGTTGTTTCTAGGAACAGCCATGTTGATTGCTAAAAGAGACATTGCAATGGCTTGGAAAGACTCAAAATCTCCCTCTATTTCGAAATGGCGTAGGGGAGTTGATTGGTGTGCTGTCCAAGAAAAAGCGGTTTATGAGGCAAATGGGTGTCCGAAGAAGCATGAACGAGTATGGGGCAAATGGACAGGACCATTGGACTGATTACTCTTAGCGCTAAGGGCGGGCCCTTTCCTTTTTATCTTTTTAAGCCAACTAATGGGGAGATAATATTTGGGTTTACAATGTAATGTTTTACATGTCACAGTGATACAAATGTTACTTTGGTTACCTTGTTTTTACAAAATGCCAATAAAATTGGATATAAAAAAAAATTGTCCAGAATTTAAAGAAGATAGGTGCTTTTTCCAGTTTTTGATGGCATTGATGCACAAGTTACTAACTTGTGTAACGATATATCTGTAAGAGACAGTAGTTAGTGACAGATTCCTTACCTTAGAATATCCCCAGGCATCAGGCTGGATCCGGAAAGTTTTGCGTAGCAGTACCCTTGCGCTTCGGTAGGCGGCGTCGTGCGGCTACGCGTCCGTCGTCGGCATCGCCGGGATGACGTCGCGGGCAGTACTTAGACGCCGCCCCTGCGCGCTGACGTCAGTTCTGTACCCGACTTTCCGCGCCAGGAACGCAGAGCCATGCAAGAAGCTGACATAGGTGTCTGAAAAAAGTCTAGGGCCCTGAAAGGGATGTCCTTAACCCTAGAAATCAGTTCGCAGAACGGGAAGGATGGGTGGGGCGGTAAGGAATCTGTCACTAACTACTGTCTCTTACAGATATATCGTTACACAAGTTAGTAACTTGTGCATCTGAAAGAGACACGTTAGTGACAGATTCCTTACCTTAGAATAGATACCCCAGCAATACCAACCCCGGTGGTAGGTCTGCGAACAGATTCAGACAAGGAAGTCCCGGAGGACAGAGCGGCCAAAGAAGCCGTCCCTCCGGACCTGGCTGTCAAGGCAGTAATGCTTGGTAAACGTGTGCAGCGAGGCCCACGTAGCTGCCTGACATATATCCTGCAGCGGAACACCGCGGCCTAAGGCCGTGGTAGCAGCCGTTGCCCTGGTGGAATGGGCACGCAGCCCAACAGGAGGCTCCTTCTTAGCCAAAGAATAGCAGGCTTTGATACACAAGATGGCCCAGCGGGAGATGGTCCTCTTGTGTACCGCCCGACCTTTTTTGGCGCCCACGTAGCCAACAAAGAGCTGGTCATCCACCCGGAACTGTTGTGTGCGGTTGATGTAAAAGGCAAGCGCACGTTTTGGGTCCAGACGGTGGAGCCTCTCTTCCTCTCTGGAGGGATGCGGAAAGAAGGTGGGCAAAGTGATGGTCTGCCCAATGTGGAAGGCAGTAACCACCTTTGGCAAGAAGGACGGACGCGTCCTAAGAACAACCTTGTCAGGATGGACAGACAGAAAGGGGGGTTTGCATGAAAGAGCCTGGAGCTCACTCACCCGCCGAGCGGAGGTGATGGCTACCAGAAAGGCTGTCTTCAGAGTAAGAAGACGAAGAGGACAGTTATGCAGAGGCTCAAAGGGAGCGCACATTAAAAAAGTAAGAACCAAGTTTAAGTCCCACTGAGGCATTATAAACGGAACAGGAGGAAAGAGGTGTGTAATGCCTTTAAGAAACCTGTTAACAACAGGGGACTTAAAAGAGAGGGCTGATCAGGAAGCCTGAGAAAGGCCGAGATTGCACAAAGATAGCCCTTGATGGTACCCAGGGCAGAACCCTGTTGGGCCAGAGAAAGAAGGAACAAAAGAACCTCAGAAAGAGGGGCAGAGAGGGATTCACAGCCTTTGCTGTGCACCATGCCACAAACTTGTTCCACCTGCAGGCGTATACCACCTTAGTGGAGGGACGCCTGGCTGCCAGAATCACATCACAAACTTCGGGAGGCAAGTCGAAAGGAATCAACTGCCGCCGCTCAATCTCCACGCAAGCAGGTGTAGACTGGATAGGTTCGGGTGGAGGACCGTCCCCTGCTGCTGCGACAGAAGATCCTCCCGAAGAGGTAGACGGATCGGGGGATCGACGCTCATACTGAGTAGCTCGGGATACCAAACTCTTCGAGCCCAGTCCGGAGCCACAAGGATGACTTCGGCCCGGTCGCGCCGAATCTTCTTCAACACTCTGGGTAGAAGTGGTATAGGCGGAAAGGCATACAACAGACCGCAACTCCACTCGCGGCGAAAAGCGTCGCCGAGCGAGTGCCGCCTTGGAAATTCCAACGCGCAGAACTGCTGACATTGCGCGTTCTCTTCGGTGGCGAACAGATCTAACCAAGGATCTCCCCACTGCTGAAAGAGACCTTGCGCCACCTCCGAGTGAAGACGCCATTCGTGATCCATCATGCACCTGCGGCTGAGTTCGTCCGCCCTGGCGTTCAGGGAACCTGCCAGGTGTTGAACCATCAGGGAAACGCCCTGATGTTCCAGCCATGTCCAGAGGCGCAGAGCCTCCTGACAGAGGGTCCACGACCCCACCCCGCCCTGTTTGTTGCAGTACCACATGGCGGTGGTGTTGTCTGTGAACATCTGCACTACCTTCCCCTTGACAGAGGGAAGGAATGCCTTGAGTGCAAGTCGGATCGCCCGGAGCTCCAGAAGGTTGATATGGAGCCGGGACTCCGCCGGAGACCAGAGGCCTCTGATCTCCGCCTCTCCCATGTGACCGCCCCATCCCAAAAGGGACGCGTCCGTCACGACTGTGTGCTCTGGCTGGGGAAGGGAGAGGGATCTGCCCCTGACCCATTGCCGGTTCGAGAGCCACCACTGCAACTGTTTTGCAGTCTCCTCCGAGATCTGGACGTGATCGGACAGGTTGCCCTGGTGCTGCGCCCACTGGAACTTCAGGTCCCACTGCAGAGCCCGCATATGCCATCTGGCATGATCGACCAGCAGGATGCAGGAGGCCATGAGGCCCAGCAGCCTCAGGGTCATCCGTACCGAAACCCAGGATAGAGGCTGAAAGATCGGAATCATAGCCTGAATATCCCGGACTCGCCGTTCGGGAGGATAGGCCCGAAACTGCGTCGTGTCCAGAACTGCTCCGATGAAAAGGAGCTGTTGAGAAGGAATCAGGTGCGACTTCGGCACATTGATGGAGAACCCCAGCGAGTGCAGGAGTTCGGCCGTAGTCTGGAGGTGGGAGACGACTGCCTGGGACGAGCCCGCCTTCAGCAGCCAGTCGTCGAGGTAGGGGAAGACTGGAACCCCTGCCCGGCGCAGATGAGCTGCGACCACCGCCATCACTTTCGTGAACACCTGAGGGGCACTTGTGAGGCCAAAGGGGAGCACGGTGAATTGAAAATGCTCGAGGCCCACCATGAACCGCAGGTAACGCCAGTGGGCCGGCAGGACGGGGATGTGGAAATAAGCGTCCTGCAAGTCCAACGCTACCATCCAGTCTCCAGGGTCGAGGGCAGTCAAGACCTGAGCTAAGGTGAGCATCTTGAACTTCTCCTTCCGGAGGAAGCGATTGACGTTCCGGAGGTCCAAGATAGGACGCATGTCCTCCTTGTCCTTTTTGGGCACCAGAAAGAAGTGGGAGTAGCAACCACGTCCTACTTCTGGGGTCGGAACGCGCTCGATGGCCCTCTTGGCCAAGAGGGCCGCAACTTCCTTCTGAAGAAGCACCAAGTGATCCCCTGACATGTGGTGGAATTGAGGTGGCATGGCTGGGGGGATGGTCTCGAAGGGGAGGGAGTAGCCCCTTCGGACAATGTCCAAGACCCACTTGTCCGAGGTGATGGCACGCCAGTGGTGAAGGTGATGGCGGACCCTGCCCCCTACTAGCGTGCTGTGCACCTGAAAGGAAGGACTAGGAGGGCTTGGAGGCTGCGGACGGGGCGGGGTTGGTGGCCTGACCCGCACGCTCGTTGCCCGACCCGCCACGGCGGGAGCCACGTCCTCGGCCACGCGAAGACGCTTGCTGCGCGGGCCGGTGGCTGGGCAGCGGACGTGACTGGGCGCCCCTTCCGTGGCCACGAAAGGGGCGAAAAGCAGACGGTAGCGGAGGGCATACAGCAGAAAGGCCCAGGGACTTGGCCGTAGCCCGCGAGTCCTTAAAGCGCTCCAGCGCATGGTCTGCTTTGTTTCCAAAAAGACCGACCCCATCAAAGGGCATGTCCATAAGGGTGTTTTGGACATCACCCGAGAAACCAGTGGTTCTCAGCCAGGCGTGACGGCGCAGCGCCACTGTCGTCGCAAGCGATCTGCCTAGCGAGTCGGCGGTATCAAGGCCACATCTAATGGTGTATTTAGCCGCATCCCTTCCGTCCGCAATGACGCGGGAAAGCAGTGTCTGGACCTCCTCAGGACACTGGGGCAGAACTTGCGCCACCGAGTCCCACAGAGAGTGGGAATATCGGCCCAAAAGGCAAGCGGTGTTGAGAGACCACAAGCCAGCACTGGAGGAAGAAAAGACCTTCTTCCCAAATTGATCCAGGCGTCTGGATTCCCTATCCGGAGGAGCGGTAGGGAAGGCGGTTTGGGAAGCAGAGGCTTGGACAACCAAGCTCTCAGGAGTGGGGTGTTGGGAGAGGAACAGGGGGTCGCCCGGAGCGGGGCGATGGCGTCGGGCCACGTTCCTATCCACAGGAGCCCCTGTGGCGGGCTTGGACCAGGTGCCCAAAAGAACGTCGGAAAGCGCATCATTAAACGGCAGCAGTGGCTCCGAGGAGGTAGCCGCCGGCTGAAGCACTTCCGTCAGGAGGTTAGTCCTGACAGCCACTGTAGGCAATTGGAGGTGTAAGGCCCCAGCTGCTCTACGCAACACCGTTGCAAAATTTGCTCCCTCCTCCGTTGCCACGGAAGGAGGAGACAGCATGCTAGAGTCAGGGGAGGTGTCCAGACCACTGGCATCCCCAAGCTCCTCAGCCCAGTCCTGATCGAACTCACACTGCTGTGTGAGAGGGTCATCCGACCCCTCCCAGTTCTCTTCGTCCTCCTCTGGTTCAAAATAAGGAGGAGGGACATGCGGGACCCAAGGTCTCATCGGCGTCGGAGCCGGCGTCGAGCGACGGCGGTCTGGCGCCGTGTCCGGATCCGGAGAGAACCGGGGGACGACGCCGCCCGACGGCACCGGAGACATCGGCGCCGGTGTTATTAGGTCAACCGGCGTCGATCGGGGTTGTGGCAGCACCGGAGCCGGGGTCGAGGCCGGGGCCGGGACCGAGGCTGGTGTGACAGGCGGCGCCGGGACCGGAGTCGCCGGCGGCGCCGGGGAAAGCCCATCAGGGCCCGCGGGGCCCGAAGGCGCACCGGGGGGACCTTGAGGCCCGAAGAGGCGGGCCATGGCCAACAGGAACTCCTGTATCTCGGCCGGAGTCGCCCCCGAACCCGGGAAGGACGGGTAATGCGGGGGCGGCTCCACAGGCACTCCCGGAGCCGCGGGGACGGTTCCGACAGGACCCTCAGCCGAGTCGCGAGACTGGCGAGGCGAAGTCGTCGAGCGATGACGCATCTTAGACTTCTTATGCTTCGACTTACCGGAGGAGTGCGAAGACTTGGACCCCGACGACCGATGAGGACTCCGCGACCGGCCCCTCGACCTCTCACATGACCGGGGCTTGGTGCGGCGCGGAGCCGACTGCCGGACCTCGAGGAGCTTTCGAGACCGCTCTCGCAAAGCCTTCGGATGCAAGGCCCGACAGTCGGGGCACGACTTGGGGTCGTGGTCGCGCCCGAGGCAGTAGAGACAATCCTGATGCGGGTCCGTGATCGACATCATTCGACCACAGGCGTCGCATGGCTTGAAGCCGGGCATCCCTACCGACACCTTTGGAGTCGAGCGACTCGAGAAAACAGTGAAAAATCACCAAAAACTTAGTCAAAAAATGACTAGGGCACTGCTCTTCCCGGATCTGCGCTTACTGGCGCGGAAGAAGAACTGACGTCAGCGCGCAGGGGCGGCATCTAAGTACTGCCCGCGACGTCATCCCGGCGATCCCGACGACGGACGCGGAGCCGCACGACGCCGCCTACCGACGCGCAAGGGTACTGCTACGCAAAACTTTCCGGATCCAGCCTGACGCCTGGGGATATTCTAAGGTAAGGAATCTGTCACTAACGTGTCTCTTTCAGATCCTACTTTTAGAAGATCAGCTCTTACTTTTCGAATACAAAGATACTAACAATCTAAAACTGTGCTTAAATGTGTGATTGCTATGCTTAATAACTGTCTTACCTACATTAGAAAAAGTAAGAAAGCGGTCATTTGGCAAGGAAATATGAAGCATTTTAGGTGCAACTCCTACCTGATGCAGTAATTCTTTAAATCAGTGCTTTCTTCTGTTTTTACGATGGTACTGTTCAGAGAACCAAAACTCGTGTTACTATTGCTTGGAACCGTCATCTCTGGTTCAGTTTTCACTAAAATGACAGAAAACAAAGATTAATGAAAGAAAGAAAAAAACAACAACATCTAACAGTAAAAAGAGCATTGGCAATTATTGTCAGAAACTGCTTAATTTCTTTAGGGAACTTAACTTTCTACATCTCTTACATTTGCTCATAAGGCCCATGGTCCTCCCTGTACTCAATGTGATTAGATTGTCGAGAAAGCAATGTGGGCTGTTGCACAAAAAGGAAGCTCCTAGAGTCTCCATTGTAGAATGCACCCTACCATCTTATGTCACAAGTTCTTTGTATTCAGCTTACCAAGCAGTTTTCACATTTCAGAGGCACGTGCCTAACGCTGGTATGCACAATCTACTTCTAATGGTTTCCACGATTGTTAGCCTTGAAAGCAAGCAGTGTTATTACAGTCTTTTGCAAAATGAGAGTCAGAAAAGATTGTGATTAATTTTTTTTAATTGAGTCAAGGTTAGGAAAGGGATCATTTAAAGAACCTTACAAGAGGATGAAGTGGCAGCAACTGTGTCAGACAGGTATCTTTAAGGCTTCCTATATAATACCCATCTACTTACAGCTAGCTTGCAGCAGAATACTCTATCAGCAGCGTAATGAAGGCAGGTGGTGTGAATTTTTACCAAAAAGGGCTTGCACCCAAAATGTTTCTGCTCCCTTTGGGATAAGACACGTGGCTTCCAAACTCTTTTATGAAGCAGTCACAAGAGAAATTCTGACTACTTTGCTTTTCTAGGAAGTAAGAAAATTGTTAGAAAAGCTGTATTTGTAACATTTTGCTGCAGGACAGGAGATTTGGTTGAGTTCTATATGTCAGAGAAAGGGAATTCCAGAGACTGGTATTAATAGGGCCTACACTTAATAAAATTACATCCTCATGCCAAGTTTGATGTAATTATGTCCAGTGGTGTTTGCTGTAACTGGAAGAAAAAATCCTATGGGATTAAAAATGGGAAATGCTGCTCCTAAAACCCCATAAATAACTATACCATGCCCTAGATCGATCTATACAAAATCTGAAATGAAGAATTTGAGAACACACAAGACTGCAAAAATGTGTCAGATGGCAGCAACGTTATTACAAAAAGAGGTCTTTATGTGCCAACTCCATCTGAGCTAACAAGAGCAGTTTATATTTAATTCTTTTTGAACTGACATGTATGTAACATCTCGCATGTACTATCCTGTTCAGAAATCATGCTTATTTTTTCTACTAGGTCTTGGTTTTCGAAATGCTATGCTCCAATTCAACTCTACAGTTTTTCATATTGCTTGTGTATCCTTATTATGACATGTAATGTGTTCTAATGCCTTGTGTAATGGGAGTACTATAGCAGAATGTGACATAAAACAAAAATGTTTGGGGTTTGATGTAAACCCGTTCAGCAGTTCGATATCTGAGTGAAAAAAAGCTGTTGCCAGGCTTCGAAACCTGCATTTTGGACCATTCAACTACAAACTGTCTGCGGACCTGTGTAGGATCTCATGTTTATGGCTCGGAGCTAGCTTAGAAGCAGCGAAATGAACAAGTTACTTACCTTCAGTAACGCTTTTTCTGGTGGATACAGTATCTGCCTGTGAATTCCTCACCTTTTGAATGATCCCAATGCGCAGCATTCCGCAGAAACTTCTCCCCTCAGCTCTCCCACGTCGAGGACGACAACACAATGGAACGGCTCAGCACGCGACTCCGCGTGATGTCATTGGAGCCATAAGAAGACCTCGTCAGCGTGCTGACGTCAGTTCCACCCATTTGTTCCGAGCCTTCGAGGCGAAACGGGTTAACTAACAACCTTCCCACAAGTATACATAGTATACAGAACACAACCAAATATGTAAATGCTAAATCATAGATATTTCCCAAATCCAAGTAACCTCATGATTTAAGCAAAAAAATCACATAAAACATAAATTTTCGGTATAAGCGGACAGGCAACGGGGAGGCGGGTGGGTCAGTGAGGAATCCACAGGCAGATACTGTATCCACCAGAAAAAGCATTACAGAAGGGAAGTAACTTGTTCTTCTGATGGATACATATGCTTGTGGATTTCTCACCTTTTGAATTGAATCAGCCAAGCAGTTCCTCTCCCGGAGGAGGATGTCAACCTGCCTATATCAGAAAATCCTGTAACACAAAGCGAGCAAAATGGCCGTCAATCCTCACTTCCGAATCCAAGCAATAGTGCTTTGCAAAAGTGTGGAGGGAAGCCCATGTTGCCGCTTTGCAGATGTCAACCACAGGGACACCTCTAGCCAAAGCCGAAGAAGAAGACTTAGCTCTGGTAGAATGAGCACAAATACCTTCAGGAGGCTCCTTCTTGGCCAAGGCATAGCAGATCTTGATGCACATGATTATCCACCTGGATAACGTTCTTTTGTGGACAGCTTTGCCCTTCATCTTGCCCACATATCCTATAAAGAGTTGAACATCCAACCTGAAGTATTTGGTTCTATTCAAGTAGAAACTAACTGCCCTTTTGAGGTCCAAACAATGATGTCACTCCTTCTCCTTAGAAGGATGAAGAAGGAATAGAAAGTAGGCAAAGTAATGGACTGCCTCAAGTGGAATGGAGTGACCACCTTAGGCAGGAAAGCAGCTCTGGTCTTAAGAACCATCTTATCTGCATGGAAAGATGTAAAAGGAGGCTTGGTACTAAGAGCATGCAATTCACTCACCCTCCTAGCTGAAGTGATTGCCACTAAAAAATATAGTCTTAAATGCGAGAAACCTTAAAGGGCAATAATGAATCTCATAACAATAAGAGATTTAAACAGAGAGGGTTGGTCTGGCAAACAATAAAATGCTGACAAGGCAGATAAGTAACCTTTAACAGTTGCCACAGCGCAGCCCTGTTGCGCCAGGGAAAGAGAAAAAGTCAGAGCATCAGATAAATGGGCTTTTAAGAGATCAATCGATTTCTCTCCACACTATTTCACAAATTCTGCCCACCTACCAGCATAGACAGATTTGGTGGAGTGTCTTCTGGATGATAAAATAACATCCACCACATCCCGTGGGAGAGAAAAATAACTCGGGTTGCCCCGTTCAATCTCCAGGCATGAAGGTGCAGGCTCTGGAGGTGGGGGTGTAGAACCTGCCCCTGCGATGGCAAGAGGAGGTCCGCCCTAAGAGGGAGACGGAGCGGAGGGTACAATGAGAGGTAAAGAAGATCTGTGTACCACACCCTTCACGCTTAATCTGGGGAGATCAATATGACTTGGGCCTGGTACTGGCGAATCTTTCCCAGAACTCGAGGAATCAAGGGTATGGGGGGGAACACGTAAAGAAGCGGTGAGCCCCAATCCAACTGAAACGTGCCCCCCAATGCTCCCTGCGTCGGATACTGGAGACTGCAGAACGACGGGCAGTGCGCGTTCTCGTGAGTGGCAAACGGGTCCACACCCCAGGAATACCCCACATCCTGAAAATGTGAAGGACCACCTCTGGATGGAGACGCCACTTGTGATGGGCCAAATATTACCAACTGAGACCGTCCGCACGCACATTCAACACTCCGGCCAGATGATTTGCGATTACGCAAATCTGATGGTCTTAAACCCAGGACCAGAGTCGTAGAGCCTCTCTGCAAACTAGATACAACCCTACTCCTCCCCGTTTGTTGATGTACCACATCGCCGTAGTGTTATGTTATTTATATTTGATATAGCGCACAACTCACCTGGGGGCATCTCGGCGCTGTTGCGGAAGCAGAGATCAAGAGAAAGAGGAAGATCAGAACAGGTGGGATTTAAGGAGATTCCTAAATTTGCAGTAGTTTGGACATGTGCGAACATACAGTGGAAGCTTGTTCCAGCAGTGGGGGGCAAGATAGGAGAAGGCTTTTCCTCCACTGCGGGTCAAGCGAATGCAAAGAACACACAATAGGGCTTTATCCAGGGATCTTAGGCAACGTCCAGGAATATAAGTTTTGATTCTCTGTTGCAGATATAGCGGGCCTTTCCCTTTTAGGGCATTATAGGTAAGGCAGCAGATCTTAAAACAATCTTTTCTTCACCGGTAGCCAGTGCAGTTCCCTCAGCAACGGCAACGAGGCCGTGCCTGATGGACGGTTAAGAACAAGTCTGGCTGCAGTGCTTTGAACCGTCTGGAGTTTTGCAACGAGGGTCTCATTTACATCTGCTAGGAGGGCGTTGTCGTAGTCCAACCTGCTCATTACTAAGGCTTGGACTAGGGTCTTGCGGGCAGAAGTTGGAAGATAGACTTGAACTGTTAAGACTTGAACCGTCTGACTGCGAAGGGAAGGGAGGAAGGATTTGAGAGCCAAACATATCGCCAGCAATTCCAAAAGATTGATGTGAAACAATCTTTCCTCTGGAGTCCAAAGACCTTTGACCTCAAGGTCCCCCAGATGAGCTCCCCACCCTAGAGTGGAGACATCCGTTATCACTGTAGCCACCGGAGAAGGAGGGTGAAACAGCTTCCCCTGAAACAGGTTGCCTGAAACACTCCACCATTGCAGATCCGCAGCAGTGTCTCTGGAGATTCTGACCAATTCCTTGAGATCTCTGTTGTGTTGAAACCACTGCCTGCGAAGGCACCACTAGAGGGACCTCATATGCCAGCGTGCATGGTTGACCAACAGAATGCAGGAAGCAAATAGACCGAGCAGGCGCAAGACCTTCAGGACTGGAACAGACGCTCCATTCTGAAACAGTGGAAGGAAGAAGTGGTGACCCGACAGAGGCACCAATGACGGTAACTGTAATGGTAATGCTGCTATCTCCAGAGATGAAGGAGCTGCTATTTTGGGACAGCAGAAGTGGCTTGAGGTAAAATAGCTGGTGTTTATGAGTTATCGAGGGGGCTCCGAAAGTGCCACAAGCACCTAACCTTCCTCTTGAAGCTGTGTGTAACAACGGCAACCTGAACAGTGTGGCGCAGAGAATGAGAGAGCTGCACCCTCGAGGAAGACACGGGAGATAGATGTGCAGACCACTGGTGCTGGGCAGAGCAGTGCTGATCAGGCAAAAATTCATGACACAAGATTGAGCTTTGTAACAATACTGCGGTAAGCCTGCATCAGCTAATTGGCAGTGACGTCAGGGAACTGCCACGGGCGAATGCCCACATTGGCAAAGATCATCACCCACTGACTGTCACTGAGGCTTTGTAAATATGGTGCTGCAGCTTTCACACACAGTACCTAACCAGCAGCTTGTAAGATACACTAGAAGATATTTTCCAGGAGGACTGTACCCCGTTTGGTAACAACGGCGGTGGAAGAGATTGTATGATGTGTCCACTATGGCCCCATGCTGCAAAGCCTCCTCGTGGTAGGCACCAACACTCCGGTATTCAATAAGACAAATGATTGGTAACAGAGTCAGGATCTCAGTCCCATGCATGGTATATCTTCCCCTCTTGTGAACAGTGCCAAGTGCTAGTAAAGATTAACTGTTGGAGACACCCTTGACCATAATGGGAGCACTTCTCAATGAACTGTGCAACCCTTGCTGAAGGGTTAAATAGGGCTGATAAAACACTGTGCACGGATCAGAGAGGGCGTGAGCATTCTAGAGGCGAGACAGCAAAGCTTTCTAGTAACCATCTTACAAGATGCCCACCTCTTTCTACCTCTGCTGACTCAGATGTCTTTCACAAGGGGAAAAGGAGGAAGCCACTGTTTAAGACATGCTATTGAAAAGGGGAGGACGATAAGACAAACTAGATAAACAGCCAGGCACTGAGCAACAAACTCCGGATGATCACACGACCCAGTGCAACCAATGATCACTCAAGACTTCCTTTGCTCATTTCTGGAGGCCATTCAGTCAAGTGGTGAGCTCTATCACATCAGAACTGAAATCTTGGATTCAGGATCTCCAAAAAGACAAAAAAATGATTGGGAACAGGCTTGATGATCTTGAAAAATCAGTGGATGAGAAATTAATTACAAGAGCAGCATCACATCGAAAACCAGAATCCTGATGATAGAAGAAACAACTGATTTGCTCTCTGCCAAACAAGACTTAGAAAATTGCTCAAGGTGTAACAAGATACACATAAGGGGACTACTACAGGGAAGGATTTCGTGGAATACATACTCGCCAATCTTCATTCTATCACAGGCGACCCGAATGCTACTTCTATTCGTCTAGGTCGCACACACAACATAGATGGGGAGACTTTGGGTGAGAAAACTTGTTGGACATTCTGATGAGAGCGCATTTCTACAATGAAAAGAAGAAATCATGACTCTGGCACGGAAATAGGACATGATCTGCTTTCAGGGTCACAAGATCTAGCTGCTCCAAAACCTAGCAGTATCTATCCTAAGTAGGTGAAGAGTACGCAAACTCACTACCGACTATTTAAAGAACCACAACGTACAGTACCAGTGAAGCCACCCCCTTCCGAAATCTCTTTTAGTGGGAGGGTTGTAGGACAACGGCTGAAGACCTAGCAGAGAGGAGGGAATTTCTACGTTGGGAGTAGGATGGGGGGGAAAAGTGGAGCTAATATACTCACTTCTTCACAAAGCCAAAATTTGACTGGGAACAGGTGCAGTTGTTACAGCATCTGAGGCATTCTTTGTTGGACAGAGGTTAAACAGTTGTGTATGCAGAGTCTCATGCTAGTGCTGCTCAAGACTGATTGCTGAGCACACTGCAGAAAACAGGTAACTCATGTCACCCTAATCTGCAGAGACATTTGCCGTGGTTAAGAGGAAGGAGTTGAGTGAGGGGAAAATTCAGCCATACAGCACAATGTTGGGTAATGCTTTCCAGGGGAATAGGGATTATTGTATTCAGTTTGTTTAAGTATATGTTGAATGTTAAGTTGGTTTGTTTTATGAGAGAGGGCTCCGGGAGGGAAGGTTTATTGTGGGAGAACACGCATACCAATATCAACTGGGGAAGTAATCTGGTACAGGGAGAGGTACTGGGCTATCCACTAGTGGGTGGACTCGCCTCAGTCTCAATGTTGAACATTGTTAGCTTCAATATTAAGAGCCTCAAAGCATCCACCAAGCATCTGGCAGTGCTCACATTTTTGAAAGACTCAAAAGGAGACACTTGTCTCCTTCAAGAAACACATTTGGTACAACAAGACTAGACGAGATTACATTCTAGGTTGTTTCCAGTGCAGCATTTTTCCTCAAGTGCCTCAACAAAGGCAGAGGTAGCTATCCTTTCTACTGGACAGCATCAGGGGACAGTCAAGTGTGTAAAAGCTGATAAGGCATTGAAAATCATGGAGCGTGATGGTTAGTGTGGGACACAGTACATATTTAGTTACTTCTCTCTCTGCCTCAAACAGCAATCAGTTACCCTTTCTCAAGACAACAGTTCATAAGTTCTACGCTTGTACTGACTACTTCTTAGTAGGAAGTGGCCTGTTACAGCATGTCCCCGACACAGACATTGGTCTGACTGCCCTCTCCGACCATGCCCCAAGGTGTATGACACACTCATAATTGGATGAAAGGGTGCCGGCCTAGATGGAGGCTGCTTTCTTTAATTTTATTAGCACGTTTGGGAAACAACAAACAAAAGAAGATAATAAAGTATTGGTTATCATCAGTCATTCAAATCCAACAAGGATATGAGCGTATTCTCAAAATACAAATAACGATTCTAAGATGGAGCCTGAACGAAACTTCCTTCTTGGATAAAGTGCTCCAGGAAGAGATCACAAACACATTCAGGAGTTCATGGCTGGCAATAATCTGAATGCCTTGCCCACTTCCAGCTCATGGGACACCCCAAAGGTGGTTCGAAAGGGTACATCTGTTGCAGTCTTGGCCCATCGTAATAAGAGGTGCAAATTACTGAAAAGTCAACCATAGAAAGAACTGGCCCACATGGAACAGGAACATAGCATCAGAAGGCACCCCCCTAACATTTGGCAGAAAGATCTAGCGTTTTGAGCACAAATATGAGGACACACCCCAGATAAATCTGCACACCACTTAAAATTAAGCAAAGATACTATGTCTCAGTGAATAAAGCGGGCGGCTCTTGTCTAGCAAGCTGAAAGATAAAGCAAAAAGGAAGTTGACAACTTGATTAAAGAAAAGGGCAATTTTGCAGAGAAAAAGACATAGGAAAATATTCAAGGAATGTTAGCAAATTTGTGTGGGGTGAGGGGACCTACAAGAGCAGTCAAAACTGATTTCTATCCCAGCCTGGCCAAGATCATTGCAGTACCAGAGAAGAAGGTTGCAGTTTGAAGGACCCCATCACCACGGAGGAGGTAATGAGTGGCATCCATAAGCTTAAGGTGGGAAAATCACTGAGGCCAGATGGGTTTCTGTCTGTTTTTTTAAAGATGATTTGCACATCTTTAACCCTTACACTTACTAGGCTTATTTACTAGGCTGTAAACTCCTTTTGAGACATGAGGTTAATGATGGAGTCCATGCTGGATGCAGTGATCACTATGATTAGTAAGCCCGGCAGGAACCCATATCAAAGTGTTTCTCTTAGGATTATCTCCCTCTTGAATATTAAGATGAACCTTTTAACCGGGATATCGGTGGCCAGACTAGGTCCTCTTCTACCAGACTTATGCCCTTATTATGAGTGGCCTCTTATTTCCAATTGGTCTGATAACAGCAGTTACTGGCCCCATCGTAAGTATGAGATCTGCAATGTTTCTGCAGATTTGTTAATTTTCACATGGAGATTTTGGCTGCTGAAAGCAAACAAAATCCCTGCATGACAATCCAGAGGCAAATGATGAATTACGAGTGAAATCAAATGAGGAATTATTGATTTCACATTTCTGAAGTGACCCTCAGGGTCCAACTTGTTTTCCCCAGTCGCAGAGTTACTAAAACCCCTAGTATTGGTAACTTGGATGGAGAAAACCAGGCTATTATGTGGTCAACCTGTATTCAGAGCCTTCGTTCTGCCTGACCTGTCGAGCTTTGTTGTGGGTAGACAGGGTGCTGATAACACTAAAAAGAAATGCTTACTGGGGTGGAGAATGTTCAGCACACAAATAAAACACCTCGCTTTTCACTCTAAATGTGGAGAAAGCTCTTGGTAGGGTTAACTGGACATTTCTACACAGAGCACTGAACTCATTCAGGTTTGGCCTAAGATTCAAGACATGGATCCTGGCTAGCTATCAAAACCACAGGGTCCACCCTAAGATGAATGGACTGGGATCCAAACAGGTGAATATTGAGAGAGGAAGCTAACGGGGTGCCCATTCTCACACTTATTGTTTCCTCTCTGCATGGAAGCACTGGCCAATTATGTTCCCCAGAATAATGATATCAAAGGAGTACTAATAGGTAAAGGTGAATTTAAGATCACTATGTTTAACTATGATTTGATGATTTGTGTTAATGAGCCAGTGAAGTCAATCACAGCACTCATGGAAGAGCCCTCAAGGTTGAGCACAATATTATGCTTCAGAGTTAACTTTCATAAGTGTGAAATACTAACTTTTAATATCCTGAAATACAGATTGGCACCACAAGGAAGCAATTTCCATTTCGGTGGGATACCACAGCTGTTGCATACCAGTGGTGTACAAATAGCTCCATCCATCTCCCAGAGGGTGACGCTAACTTTCTTCATCGCCTGCAAGTTTTGAAAGAGGTCCTCCAGAGATGGCATGGGGAATCCTATCACAGCTGGATAGGATAGCAGCTGTGAAAAGGATAGAATTACAAAAGATTCTTTACTTGTGACAAACATTCCTGATCCACTAAAACCTACAATTATGAAACAGTTTCAGGCTGCTATAGACAATTTTATATGAAGTGCTAATAAGCGGAGTGTCTCCAACAAGCGGCTGTACTTGCCCACCTTCATGGGAAAGATTTTCAGGTGTTGTAGCTGAAGTACTTAGTGGAATGGAGAAAACGGAAACTGAAAAGTAGTGGTGCTTTGTGGATCACCTCATAGCTGGTTGCTCTATGGGGCAGGTCCCTTGATTGACAAACAGAAGGTAGGAAAGAGTACAGTCCCTGGTCATGCAGGCCACATCAAACACTTTGAAGACAGTTATAGAAAAGAAGGAATTTACCACCTTTTCCTAAAACTTTATACCTCTTTGGCAGGCCTTTACACCAGGACTCGAGGTGTGACTTTCAGAGCTTGAAGGAATGCAGGTCTATCATGTTGGGTTCCCCCTCACATAGTGGGCAAATCAAATAGTTAGTTATAAAGAAAAAAGATTATGATCTACCTGAATCAGAGAGACTCATTTAGCTCAAGCTACGCCAAAGGCGTTACTTCTGTTGAATGCAATTGGAGCCAAAAGAAACCTTTTGGTGTTTGAGAATTAGTTGCTAAGGTATGATGGCGACAGTGTCTCATCTCTAACACACATAGAATACTCTTAACAGCAAGTCTAGCTACAAAACTCTGGGGATCAATACATAGCAGAGGGAGTGACAGAAAGTTGCAAAATCCTAATCTTTTTTTCCAGACTCTTGCAGAGAGAGATGGTGATTGAAGAAGTCTTCCTCTAACCGAACCTCTTCCTCTAGAAGAGCAAAAGTGCTGCTGAAGATGAAGCAGATTATGCTGTCTTAGTTAAACTGTGATTGTAGTCTGGAAGCTTTCTATCGTTGATAAAACCCCTTTGCAGACATGAACAGTACTAGAGCTCTTGCAGTTACTACTTTTTTGAACTTCTCAAGAAAGTGGTAAAGTTTCTTCCCCAAAATAACTTTGTTGATCAAAGGATTTGCCTAACAACTGGGCCAACATCCTCTAAAAATGCTGTTGACCACATTCATGCATAATTTCGCTCAAGTGCTCTGGTAGACTGGGAACTGCAGGGACCACAATTTACCAAAAGGTTATGTGTATATGTTTGTAGTAAACAAGTAGATGCGCCAAGGACTAAACTCACAAAAGCAAACTTCTTGAGAACTAAGGCGTCTAAACATTTTGATTTTGAAGCAATCAATCAATTAATTTCATCTTTAGTCGGATACAAAAGTATCCATAAAAGTCCATACAAGCACGATAAAAACACATGAAATATGCAATAAAAAATTGAAATAATTTAAAACAGTTCATAAAATGCCTGGTTAAAACATCATAACATATCAACCGTGTGTGGGGCAGAACTACAAGAATATATATTCAAATTTAGTCAGTATTCATCGAAAAGTGAGCTTGGACAGCAGTTCTCAGGAAAACACCTGTATGCACAATTGACTCATCATGATTCCGTTGGAGCAACATATTAAATGCCGCCCTGAAATCAGTGATATTACGCCTCTTAATTAAAGGGAGCAAGATACGCTTTGTGTAGAAAAAGTAAAAACCACAAAAAAATTAAAAGTGCAATGTGGATTGACCTGCACTCCCAGTGCATGGCAGGAGAGAGAATCAAGATTTGCTTGCAAACCTGAGTGGAAGCATAACAAATATTTTATAGTACCACCCCTAAAGCAGAACAATAAGCTGCGCTCCCAATAGCCCAAAGGTTTAATCAAATACCCTGCGATTAAGCGGTCTACTCTATTGCCTTAATAAGCTGCTACGCTTGACTTACTAAACTCCGAGGCCAATCTTCCATCCCAAACAAATTTATACAAGGCTAGGCCAATCTTCCATCCCGAACAAATTTATTCAGGGCCAGCTGCAGCTGCCTTTTACTGATAGCATGGCTACCCCCAGGATTCTCAAACAAATGTTGGTAGCCAACCCTGCGCAAACAGGTTTCCACCGATGCTAGCCAAGGAATGTTCATGCCTCTGTTGCAGCGGAGACAATCTATAATAATATCTCTTGTAAGACTTGCCTCCTTATTTTTACATACTGCTAGCCATAGCAAAGAAGGACAGGCACTAATGTAATTTTCATTAAAAGCTTAATTCAAATCACAATGACAAATAAAGTGAGAGGTGGAAATGGGGGCCGCGATTTTGGAGCAGTACGAGATGCAGGTTGAATAATGAATCTCTCTTTGAGAGGCAATGTGGCCGGCTGGTAGGGAACCCAATGGGAGCCGAATCATTCTTCAGAAAAAATGTTGCCAAATGTAAATGACCTGTTAGACCTGCCATCTTTAGGGTGGTCTTACCCCAAACCTTTTGCCTGCATACCTTCACTTTTGGCTGTATCTTTTTGTTGACCATAGGACTCGCACTTTTTCACTGCTGACCAGTGCTAAAGGGCACATTTCTCCCCTAAACATGTTGACATTGGTATATACTTAATTGGCATATTTAGTTTACCTACAAGTCCCTTGTAGAGTGGTATACCATATACCCAGGGCCTGTAATCAAAATGCTACTAGTGGGCCTGCAGCACTGGTTGTGCCACCCAGACAAGTAGCCTTTTAAACCAGTCTCAGGTCTGCAGTTGAAAGGCTTATGTGTGCAGTTTACTGCCACATCGACTTGGCATTTAAAATCACTTGCCAAGCCTAAAACGTCCCTTTTATTATACAGAAGTCATCCCTAAGGTAGGCCCTAGGTAGCTATAAGGGCAGGGTAATGTGTAACTAAAAGGTAGGACATGTACTTTTAAGTTTTATATGTTCTAGTAGTGACAAACAGCTACATTTGTTTTTCACTACGGTGAGACCGACTCCTCTCATTGGCTAGCATTGGAAATTCCTTAAAACACTTTAAAGCTGTAATTCCTGATTAGAAAGGAGTAGCTAAATCATGTTTCATATTTTTGGAATGGGGCTGATAAATCCTCTTAACGGGTAAAGGTGGATTTAACATTACTGTTTTAGAAATGCCACTTTTAGACAGTGGACATTTCTCTGCTCTTACTACTCTGTGTGCCTTGCAGTCTGTCTCCAATACACGTCTGGGATGGGTGAGAGCTACACTTTGTGCATTCCATCTAGACAGCCACTAAACACAGGGAGGGTGGGTGTGACAGAACTCATCTGCATACATCTACATTCTAATAGCTCTTCCTGGGCAGGAAGAGGGAGGGGGAGCTGATATTTACACCTGAATAGGCAGTGTCCTGTGTGCCACACAAAGGGCTGATTACCCCCCAGAGTTAGCCTGGAAAACAGGGCTGGTATGAAAGGGGACCTGTACATTTGAAGGGCTTGCTTTGAAGTCATCCCCACTTCAAAGGCACATTTCGGTAGAAGTACTGGGGCTCTGACCCAACCAAGACAGTACACTACTGGACATGTGAAGAATTCTGCCAGGAGTAAAGACTGTTGTGCTACAAGGTTTGCCACTCTGCTTGACTAACTTTTCTGAAGGAACTGCTTCTCTGGTTTGCTGAGCTGCCCTGTTGCCTGCTGATCTCTGCCCTGCCGAGGACAAGCACTGGACCCATTTAACTAGAACCAAGAGTGACTCCAAGGACTTGCTGGTTTCCCCCCTGTTCTGAAGTCTCAGGGCCTTCAAAGACTTCCTACAGCCCTGCTGCTGCTGGACTCTGCCATCTGTGAGCCCTCCCTTGGCTGAGGTCCTAGGCCTCAGAAGTGGGTTCTGCAGCTGTTTTTGCTTCAAAATCCAAGCAGTGATGACTTTGCGCTGATTGGAACCAACGCATTGGCCTTCGACGAAGGAGCCGACCGCCAACATCACCTCGACAGACTGTGCAGTTCAACGACAACGGACAGAGTGACTTGCCGACAACACAGTGCCTGCATTGTAAAAGGGTTCACGGCTGAAGACTTCATCAACGGCGCAGATCAGCGCTGATGCGTGGCTTCCTCGAACTCTTGCAACGAATCTTCGACGTCGATGCTTTCTCCATCCAAGGAACTTTGTTAGCGGGACCTGTCGGAATCCTGTAGCCGGCCTGCCCACCAAACGCAGTTGGCCTGAACTTTGGATATACCCTGGTCTAACACAACCTCAAGTAAACCATTAGCGCTAATAACTTCCAAGCACTATTTTTAGTTTATTCTTTAAAAATTCATAACTCTGGTTCTACTAATGGGATTTTTGTTGTTTTAGTCTTGTTTTATTCATAAAAGTATTCTCTATTTTTCAAAACCTGTGTGGAGTATGTTTGTGGTGTTTTCAATGTGCTACTGCGTGTGTGTGTTGCACAAATACTTTACACATTGCCTCTTTAGATAAATCTGCCTGCTCTGCGCGAGGCTACAAGAGGGTGATCACAGGTTACCTTTTAGTGTGTATCTAGCTTGCCCTGACTAGAACTGTGGTCCCTACTTGGACAGGGTGCATACCTCTTCCAACTAGAGACAACATTTCTAACACCTTTTCTTCTAAAGGATAGGTGTTCCTGCAGATACCTTACAAGAAACACCCCTAAAGCATCCCTTCAGGAGGCAGGTCAAGGTTAGAGAAGAAAATACACCAAAAAGGAATGGAGAACCATCCTACTAATGTAGGACAAATCTCTCCTGTTCACATGCAAACAATACATGAAAGTATGCTGATTTAAAAATCTTCTGGACAATGCCTAAGAAGCTTTAATGCCCATTGCAGAATGGGATCAGAGGCAATCAGGATGTGTTTAACAGGCCAAACTGTAAAAGTGCTTAACTGTCAAATATATCCACCTAGAGGTAGTCCGTTTGTGCACTCTCTTGTCCAACTTATTTCCTTTACAAACAAGTAATAGGCTGCCATCTTGGATGAAATCTTGATAAGGCTGTCCGTAAGATACAGGCAATTTTACTGTTTCCAGAAAAGCCACTTACCACAATGCATGAGTGTATCTTACATGTCACTCTTGACTACTTCAAGGCAGACCTGACAGAAGCAAAATATTCCTTGCTCAAATAACTTAGCCAATGAATTCCCTATTTGGAGTAAAAGATGGGGTAGCACCTTGGTTATTCTCGCATGCTGAGACCTGAAATATGAGACTCTCCGGAGGTAGGTGCACAAACAGAAAGGGGAGATCAGAAGGTCCAGGCTTGTACTGTTAAGGAGCTGATGTGGACACTGCAGAAGTCTTCATTAAGGTTTATCCCAGGCCTTCTTCAAATGATCTTTAAAACAATGGCTTAAAATGTCTTTAAAGAGAATTCTTATATGGTCTGTCTGTAAATGAATACTTAGAGTTACTGCTGCGTTCTTAATCAATGCATTACAATGAACCCGCTCTGGTGAAAGGGGAGCACCAGAAGTTTGAAAGTTAGTTTCAGGAGATGTGTCTTAGCCACTTGCATTCTGCAAGTCTTTCAGCATGCATGTGTTAGAAAACTCTTTAGGGAGCATCCTCACCATCATATAAAAGACATAAAAGATCTAAAAACATCCAACCCCAAAAGGTCATCTACTATTTTAAAGTAGTCCTGCTAGAACTTTGAAACTCACAAAATCCAGACACTTCAAAGCATGATTCATTCTCAAGGCTATTCCCCTTAATGAGAGCACCCATTCACTTCAGCAAAGATAGTCAGATCTGAAACTGACAATGACGTGTCCAGCCTTGCCTTTGGCGCCTGGGGGAACAGATACTATTGCAGAAGCAGATATGGACTGCGCAAGCAGTGTCATACTCCGCTTTAAAGTGATCACAAATGAAGAATTCCGAGGCACAAGCTCTGAAACGCCTTTAGCAAAGTCCACAGCTACCTTGAGGCTTGGTGGCCCTCTTGGGCTTCTTATGTGTGGGCTTGAGCGAAGTGGAACAGTCCTAATTTTGCTTCTTATGACAATCTGAAGAATGACTCCTTGAGCGGGCGTGACAGCATTCGACTGCTAGACCTCATAGGTGCCCATGATTTGTATTTTTTATAAAGTAATTTATAAGAAGCATAGCCTCTGTTTTCCTTATACCTCAGGTTGCATATGGACACATTCATCCCTCAATGTGGCATTGTGTTATTTATTTAAGCTCCAAAAGCATTTCTTGTGTGGGTCAGTCAATGACATTTGGTTTTTAGAATTAGAATAGGGCTTGAAGCCGGACAGCTTTAGGCAAGATAAGCTAAGAAAAACACAACCTACATTTTCAATCAAAAACATCATATAAAGAACCCAAAAAAAATTGTGCCTCAAGATCCCTGTTGATAGAGGGGCAGAAAGAAAATAACTGAGTTCACTAAACACAACCTACATAGACTCTGCTGATGTAATTCCTGGAGTCCCATGTCTATTTCCATTATGTCATCTGGCACCACCATGCACCAACCATCAGTAATGAAAGCAAAAATGTTTTTAGTCTAGCCTGGTACCAGGAAGGGTTCAAGTAAGGAATCTGCAGGAGCACCCATCCATTAAAAATGTTGGTTTTACTTGAAAAAACAGAGTGCTACCTGTTACTGGGAATGATTTTTCTGTAAAAAAAATTTTTTTTAATTATAACTTTCTCAATTTAAATGTTCTAGGAGCCCACACATATGCAGAGAGGTTTGGATGCAACCTGGGTAACATACATAAGAAAAAGCATACTCCTTTGTGGAAGCTCAGTAAAAGAGTTATTTTCTATTGTCACTGGAGCTCACTTTTAGCCATCCTACTCTGCCACTGCAGGCACTCGGGCACCAGCACTAACACCAACTTAGTAAGATTCAGTAAAGTGAAACAAACAGTCAACTCAATTGTACAACTATTAATTACCACTAATAAACCCAAAATTTTAATTACACAAATTGACCAAAGCAGGCAAACAATTTAACTACAATATATAACAATCATAAGCTACTTACAAGAAAGCAAGGTTGTATACCTCATGACCCCTTACATCATCCCCAAAAATATTTTTGATGCACCTGTAAGATAAGCATGCAATTATCTCTTTCAATAGAACCTGAGAAAGCTAGAGGAGTGTGGTGTTTTACGGGAGGGGTAAAAACATTAAATAGATTTATCCACACATAAGGTACTACATAATTAAGATAACAGAAAGAAAAGAACCTTATATTGAGACTCTTGAACGCCCCCAAGATGGAAGAACTGATGTGCCACTGTACGCCTCCCTTAGTGGGGAGAGGAGTCAAAACCCTATAAAACGACAGTAAAATTTGAAGGGTTGTGAGTAGGACTTTTTGCTTCTAAAATACTAGGAGCTCTCGTAAGGGTACATGTGCACTTCCTCTTCCGTGCTCTATCAGGTGTGGCTGCCAACAAACCCTGGTTTCTGTAACTGTGCCAGGCACTGTAACTGAGTCAAAGATGAACGTTGGAAAATCAAGACTCTTGGGTATGCGGGCAATCTACTTTTTTGACTCGGCTAACAGATCAGGATAACAATCTCCCGAACCCAACAAGCACTCATTGCTAATTCTGTAGGATGAAATACCCCTGTGTGGTTATGGCGCTCACAAAATCCGGTATAACGTTTATTTCAGTGTGGCTATCTGTTGGTGCTCAAGGGAAGAGGAGTCATCCACCCCTCAAAATTAGCGACCCAGAGGGATCACACAATTATCTCTACAGGCCCGAGCACACACACTATATTATTTAAAAAGTTTCAATAAAGTGATACAATGCACAAGATATACAATGATTTGTGTTATTTATTTTCTTTCTTCCGTTGGTCCAGCCAACACGTGTTTCGTCGTCCGGGATTAACCCACGACTTCCTCAGGGCTAATTGATATGAAGGTAAGCGGTCACCCTTTGAACCGGTTTTAATTCCGTCCCGGCCAGGAAGGCAGGGAAAATAGATATCAGTTCACGTCAAAGGATGTGTTTCTCCAGTAAATGTTCAAACAATATGCATAGCACGTGATAATTCGTCCGAGTCTGTTCTGACTTCGGAGTTAGAGAGGGTACGCACTATTCGTGCTGAGACGTGTTTCCGCGTCTCTCACCGGCACCCACTCGTCGGCCATACTGGGTGCCGGTGAGAGACGCGGAAACACGTCTCAGCACGAATAGTGCGTACCCTCTCTAACTCCGAAGTCAGAACAGACTCGGACGAATTATCACGGCTATGCATATTGTTTGAACATTTACTGAGAAACACATCCTTTGACGTGAACTGATATCTATTTTCCCTGCCTTCCTGGCCGGGACGGAATTAAAACCGGTTCAAAGGGTGACCGCTTACCTTCATATCAATTAGCCCTGAGGAAGTCGTGGGTTAATCCCGGACGACGAAACACGTGTTGGCTGGACCAACAAGCACTCAGCTGGGTCCTTAGTGCTGCTTGCCCACCTGAGGGCTCATTCCCGGTGGCCTGTAACATCTGCCATTTTTTAACCCACTTCTTTCCCTAGATACAGCCATCCAGGTCCCTGTAGTCATATCTCTGCATGTTGTTCCAGTTCCTTCCCACCCATTTTAGAAAGACCATGCCAATCCCCTGCTCTCCTATCTGTTATCGGTGTAGCAACAGCGCCTACCTCTCCTCCCAAATGGAGTGCACAGCGGCACCAATTTATTGTTCTCTGGATGGAGGGGGAGTTTGCACCCCTCCTGTTTTATTTGTTACAGAATTTCCTTACTGCTTTCACTTAACTAAGTTTGTGTGATTACTTAAAATCTTTACAATGCCATCGAAATGCAAACAAACAATACTTTTGTTAAAAGCACATTAAACTGTTGCGGTAAAATCGCTATGAGCGTGGATCGCCGAGAGAAGATAGCTTATGCAGTTCCGAGGTTCCCTGTGCCACAGGTCAAATCCAAAACAGATACTCTATACGAAGATTAAAACAAAGAAAACACGAAGTGTTGGTTTTCTGCTAGCAGACAGTTCAATAAAAAGCCACATTGAGGTATTAAAGATAAAATCAAATCATTAAGAACATGGAACTTAAGGTCTCCAAGAGAGAGAGGGCAACATGGAAGGCCAGAATCCAAGTAATCTAACGGTCCTCGTGCCAAAAGTCAAAACAAGGCAGGGGTGGTATGCAGTGATTAAAAGACAAAACAAAGTATTTACATTATTAGTCCGAGCAGTTGGAAAGAGGACACGAGTAAAATAATTAAGCTCCTAGATTATGGAATCACTAAATAGAAAAAGCAGCATGAGAAACAAAGGTGCAAATAATTCAAAGTGCGATGTATCGCGGGAAGTTTAAAACACATCAGGAATAAACAGTTCAGGCAAGGTGCATCAGGAAAGAACAGTTCAGGCGAAGAGTGTAAGCAGGCATATCTTTCAAAGGGAAAGGTGCCAAGTTGTCAGGCCATACCCAATAACTCAGGGTAAAGGGCCCATGTGCAAAATTCCAGACCTATGCGCCAACACCACTTGCAAAGTGCAAGTTGCCGCCTTGGCAAACTATCTCCAACTTATGAGGTAGTAGCTCTGTGCTTAAGTTCTAACAAGTTCGTACTTGATGCCAACGGGGGGGGCGGGGACGTCCCCAGGAGTATATGGCAGTAACCTTCCTGCTATAGCAAAAAACTTGCCAATCCGTTGTAGTTCCATCACGACCTCTGATGAAAAGACGTGTGACACTGCCTTGTTGCATGTTCGTACACCATGGTGTAGGAAAATTGGCCTTAGGTAAATTCCCCTTGGAAGGAGCAATGCTGGACAGCTACATACTATGTGCACTACAGATTCTGAGGAATACAAGCACAGCCTGCACTGCCTATGACCTGGTGGGGCACATTTCCAGTGAGCCCTATATTCACATATACGCAGTGTCAGGAGCCTGGTCAGCAGAATGTACTTTAGGGCTTGTCTTCCCACGGCTGCTCTCAGATATGGCTGGCAAGAGGTGGCTTCATATGATTTGTCGAGTCCGACTGCTCCCGATATTTTTCTGATTTCAATAATATCCGGTGCCCTTTCACATAAGCGCTTTTCAAGTGAAATGTCACAATAAGTAGACGCAGGAGAAAATGCTGATTGACAGCAAGAATGATAAAATATTGATCAAACAAGAGACGTAATAAATTGGCAAAAATTTAAAAATCACAAAGTCAGGTCAACCAATTGCACCTCAAATGGAGAAGGAGAGACAGCAAATGGTTCAGGACTATAGACGGAATAACGTCCACCAGTAGGTGGAATCAGATGGCCCTATAGATGAAGCCCAACAATCTGATGCAAGAAAATAATGGACCAAATTAAAGCAGCAGTACAACGTCAGCAGCCAGCAAGCATGCCACAACCACAGATATTAATACAGCAGCAAGGATAGCAAGCTTATTAGCCCTCCAAGCAGAGGTTATGGGTATTCCCAACCTCACCATTGGTTCTCTCACAGCAGTCTTGCAAGGCGGTAAGTCCATTTGTACCAGTAACAAAACAAGTACACCTAGAGTATCAGCCTGCACTAGAGCCCGACGACAAGGCCTGCTTTATGTGGCTGAGTAGGCTTGGCACCATCTTTATTTTTAATCAGCAATTTGAATTAAAACGATTGATAAAACATTAGATGGATTCTCTCCTTCCTAAAAGAAAAAGATGTAGGAAAGGTGGATAGGAAAAAGCTTCTTTATAGAGTCATATAAAATTGTCACTTTATGCAAGCATTACATGGTGAGCTAAACAATGGTTAGGAAATACGGGCATTTACTCAGAAAAAGTCACACATTTTATCCACATTAAGAATTTAAAAAACATTGCACTGTGGTATTCATTAAGGGACCATATATAAGCACAAGCATCTCTTCTCATACGCAACATGCCTTGATATGGAAGATAACTTCATTGTGTTGTGCTATTCGGCATATGTAGAGCATGGAACTGCCACCATGCATCATAGTACTAAAACTGGCCAAAATTGTTACAGTCAGACCGGTATGTGCCATTTAAAAGGTATACAGTTGCAGTATGTCCTAGGTTGAAAGAGATGAGTATGGTGTGTGAGGTCCTCACTCATTCTAATTGTGCTGCTGCAACTTGATGCTATTGTTATGCATGCAAATGTTTTTAGAGGCAAATGCTACAAGCAGAATTTACCCTACACACAAGATTGAAAAGCCGTTTTACGAGGTGACTGTGCAACCGAGGGGGATCAACAAACACTTTACAGTACAGGCCTAAGCGATCCCTCCAGACGAGGCGATGAGGGAGCCCAAAGAATCAGGGCTACTCTAGTATTTGTGTCTAATGAGAAACAAAGTTCTGGAGGTGCCTGTGACACCAAAGGCTTAAGACCATGCCTCTAAGCTATAGCTCCTGGCTAGAAGCTAAAAAGTCTACCAAGGAGTTTCTATGGTGCGACCCAAGCACCGCCATAAACACCACAGTAATTGATCTATAGGGTCCACTGAACGGGTGATGGCAAAACTCAAGGAAATCAGCACAGTAATGATTCTGCGGGGACCAACCAGAAGTAGTTATAGCACAAATCAATGAAATACACAGGCACAAAACTAATGGGTCTCTGGGATTGGCCCAGAAACTATGATTGTGCAACCTAAGGATAATATCACAGAAATTAGTGTATGTGAGTCCACCCATAATAGTTAAAGGAACAATCCACAGTAGTAGGTGTCAATTTCAATAGGATTAGAAGTTCAGAATGGGTATGGGAAGGGGTAACAAGGCAGGGGTTCTGGATCTAGGCATTACTTAACCATATCCCAATATCTACCTAGTCCAAAAGGTCCAACAAAGGAAGTCACTACAGGAAGACATCCCGTAACCTCACAGGACCAAAGAGAGAAGACACCACAGGAAGAAGCTCTTACAGCATAGGCCAAAACAGGAACGATACTACAGAAAGACACACTTAATACCTCTGCCCTTAACTGGACACATAAGCTCAACGTCTTTGGGGACATGTTAAGAGGTTAAAGAGGGTTGGGGACAAAATGAGAGGGTGGGATGAAATGACAGCCAAAAAACTAAACTGCAGAAAGAATTTCTTGTACTTTGAAGAAAAGGGAAGGTTGAAGGGGAGCACGAAACCTGTGAAAAGGACACATGGCAGTAAAGAAACACAGGACACCACAGGTCCCATGCAGCACTGAGAAAGGAAACAACAAAAGCAAAATTCAAATGAACACAAGAGCTGAATGTGAAAATCAGCAGGTGGCACTCTGACTTTTCAGTACATTTTAAAATGGTTAAAGCCATAATACATTCACACACAAAGTAAGTCTGGTATAGAAATTAGGACCAAATAGAACACGGGACAAAGACAGTGGGGGACAAAAAGCAAGTCGTTTTTAGGACGAGAACCGACATTCACCTGAAGGTGACATGCTTAATCATTGGGTTCCCGCCTCACAGCAGGACCGAATGGTACCTTCTACGGGCTACGACTCCACAGCTGGGGAGGAGCTGGGGTGTTTTACCAAGGATGCAAAATATCAAGGGTCTGAGTGAGGGGCAAAGTGCAAGGGCTAACTTTTTTTTAAAAATGCTTTAAGATTTTTCAAAAACAGAATACATGAAGGACAACATAAATGGTAGAGTGAGTAGGAGGGGGGGTGGAGAGGCGAGTTCGGAAGTATCATACAATTGTTATTGGGGCAGCATGGCTGTGCAGCACACCAGCACTATTCTGAGCAACCATAACAGTGAGGAGAAAGCTATGCCCAGGCCAACATTTCGTTGATTGAAAATTGGTAAGTTTGGGATGAAGATGGGAGAACGGGTGGCACATCCCATTATAGGGGTCAGTGAGTTGACTGGCTGGGGGTGATGATGGTGTATGGCCGTCCAGGTGGGGACGGAGCTGGAGAGTCGGGTTGCAAGGTGAGTAAATAGACTCAAAGTGGGTGCCATATTTCCTTTGGGCACGCAGAGGGAGGCTGGAGCGTGGAATACATCTCACTTGTCAAGTCGCAGTATTTCATACTGCAAATTCATGCCCCTGTCATGGGACGAACCCTATTACCCCAATGTAATGCAATTTCTCTCTTCGCTAACAGTAGGGCGATGGTCGTGGATCTGCGGTGGCAGACTGGGATGGAGGATACATTACCCAGCAGGGCGAGCACAGGGGATGGCTCAAGAACAATCGGGACCATTTGCGACACAGCGTTGAACACAGCCATCCAATACGTGGCAATTATGGAGCAGGTCCTGGTCACATGCGCAAAGTCTGCCCCGGGGGAGCGGCACTTGTGACATTGGGAGGATATGGTGCTGTCGAACTTGGCGAGCTCGATGGGGTTAATGTAAGATCTGTGTAAAAAGGGACAATGGAGGAGCTTGTGGCGATGATCAAGGGATACTGAAATACTGCAGTTAGTTGGTTTGCTCTCGATGTATCACATTGTTCGTCCACCCAGCCTTTACTGGCAGGGTAGTTCTCCCGCAATTACTAGTCCCTCAGGGATAATTCCCATTTACACTACTAGACTATAACTTGGGGTCTTTTTTTTCCTGAGTGGGTAAAATGTAGCAACCTGATTGGGAGGGGTTGCTGTGGGTGGTGGGAGAGGAGGGATGGTTTTAACAGTTGTCATTGGGGTGGGATGGGTTGCTGGGGAATTGTCTTCACATGCTAGGATTGATGCATCCAAACTCAAATCACATGGCGATACTGTATCCTACTCTCACAAAGTGATTGTCATATTAGTGTACATGCTGGTGAGACTACGGTTCAGCGTACTCAATTATGGCCAGCCTCCATTGTTTTCATATCAGTGCACCTAGAATGGCATCTGTCAAGTGCCTAAGATGGAATATCCGCAGTCTAAATAACCACAGGAAAACTCGTCTAGTACACACATATCTACTCAGACATAAAATAGATATTTGCTTTCTCCAGGAAACGCACCTTTGCAGCACATCGACATCTAGATTGCGGGCTAGATGCTGGGCCAACGTATTTGTATCTGCATTCTCCAATTATGCTAGGGGGGTGGCAGTGTTAATACGCAAAGTGCTCAGATGGGTCACATCACAATCTCTGGTCGATCCAGAAGGCGGATTCTTCACTGTGGAGGGTTCTCTATGGGGTAGACAGATCACGCTGGCGGCAGTTTATGGCCCTAATATAGACGACCCTGCATTATTCGGCGCTATCTGGTATAAAATCGCAAAGTTTGGAAACAATACTATAATTTGGGGTGGGGATTTCAATGCCATAGTGGATGACACATTAGACCTTTTGAGCACCTCCCGTAGTTTACATCCTAGTGCAATGGCAGCGCTTAGGATACTCACTCAAGAAAATTATTTAGTTGACGCCTGGAGGCAAATGCACCCTCACGTCCAGGAGGGCACTTGTATATCGGCACAACACAATGCATGGTCTAGGCTAGACTTTTGATGGTGTCCCGGTCCTACTCAAGCTGCAATTTCCACAATCCATCCACCGAGCTTTTGCGTGGCGTCTGCCCTCGGAGGAGCTGCTAGACACTGTACTCAGGAAGGAAATTTGCAAAGAGATAATACAATACTTTACATTCAATGAACACACAGTGAAATCACCAGCAGTGCTGTGGGAGGCTTTTAGGGTGGTAATCAGAGGTGCCTGTATTGCTAAGCAATCGGGAGTGCTGAAGGCCATCAGACAATCCCTGGAGGGTCTGGAGAGTGACATTCGCAACATTGAGACACAATACTTCCACACTAATAACTCAGAACATCTTGCTAATATCAGAGAGAAAATATCTGAGTTTAATGATGAAGCCCAACAGGAAGACCTGATTCTTATGTCGGCGCGCTTTGGCCTGGCGCTACGGAGAGGGAGACCAGCCTGGCAAAACCCTTGCTAATATGCTTAGGCCCCCCTGAACCTCGACTTATGTCACTGAGCTGCTAGATCCTGATTCTAATCCGGTTAGATCCTTGCATGCCTTACTCAACATTATCACTGAGTTTTATGCCAAATTGTATTCCTCTGACCCTGGCCAGATGACCACTGAATTGAAGGAATATTTTCATACGAACCAGCTGTTATGGCTTGACCAGGCAAACCGTTCATATTTAGATGAACCATTTACCACCGAGGATATTATATAGGTCATACAGAGCCTGCTGGGAGACAGAGCTCCGGGGCTGGATGGGCTAACATCCTCCTTTTACAAATCATATGCTTCCAGACTAGCACCACATCTTCTGGGTGTCTATCAAGAAGCGTTGAAGAGCGAGACTCTGCCCCATCAATGCGGGAAGCCCTAATTATTATATTATTAAAACGAGAGAAGTCTGCCAATCTTTGTGACTCGCATCGTCCACTGTCACTAATCAACGTGGATAATAAAATCTATGCCAAACGTCTTGCCAATAGACTTAAACCGCTCCTTCCCTTGATAGTTAGGACCGATCAGTCTGGATTCATAACCGGGCGCTCCACCTCCCACAACTTGCGCACCTTATTCGCTGTGATGCACCATCTCGACCCCCAGGTATCCGCACTGGCTGCTCTCCTAGATGCCAATAAGGAGTTCGATTCCTTGGAATGGTCATACCTTTTCGCACTATTGGCTCGACTTGGCTTCAGCCCCACTTTTATACAGCAGATATGCCTCTTGTATGCACACCCCACTGCTCGTATGTGACTAAACGACCTCCTATCGAACCCCTTTCCTATAACTCGAGGCACACATCAAGGGTGCCCTTTGTCACCACTTTTATTATTGCAATGGAGCCACTAGCGGTGCGGTTACGGAAACACCATGCAAACAGGGGACTTGGTTTCACTACTAGAGATTTGGTCGTTTTTCTGTACGCAGATGACATCACATTATATGTATGCAGTCCAAAGGAGAATCTAGGTCCTATGACTCATGAGCTGATTCGGCGGGATGTCGGGGGTACATATAAACTGGGCCAAATCTAGATTATTTCCACTTGCAGACAACACACGACCACTCAAAATGGATTATCCATTGGAGTGGGCCGACCGCCCTGTCAAATATTTGGGGATTTGGCTTAGCAGGAATACACAGGAACTGGGGAATATAAACTATGGCCGGACAATCACATGGTTAGAGGAGAAGGTGAGCACCTGGTCTAAGCTACCTCTGCCTTTGGCGGGTCGGATTGCAATCGTGAAAATGATTGCTTTGCTCAAATTGTTGTATTTGTTTGTTAATATACCCATATCACTTACATCATCATGCTTTAAGCGTTTAAAAACCAACATGGTAGCCCTGATTTGGGCGGGTGTGCAACCTAGAGTCACTTGGGAACTACTTACACTCCCGCTGGAGCAGGGGGGCATCTGATTTTACACTCTAAGCTTATTGTGCGCAAGACCAATTCTTACATTTCTGGTTGTATGCATCCCCTTATTAACCCGATGTTGCAGTGGAGACAGACCAAGCCGCCCCTACTCCTCTACATACAGCACTTTATCACACTTACAGTAACCCTGGGAGAGATATAAACACTGTTGAAACCCTGAGATGAGCATATGATGGGTTACATAAAAGGGCAAAACCTTCCATTCTTTACGCCCCGTCCATCCCACTGGCACATAGCCATCAGTTTCCCCCCTTATCAGACGGTGGAGCTGTTAGACATGCGCATAAGCTTAAAATTGCTACCTTAGCGGATATATATTCCGATGAGGAGTTTATCACTCCTCCACAAACGGGGGGAACCATACCTCCTATTTTTTCAGACACCCTACTTTAATACCAATTACGAGCCACATGCCGTGCGCTGATTAACACGTTCCCAGCCCCACCCCCTACTCTTCCTGCGCTTGAACATATGCTCACTGATCCATCTCCAAGCAAATTAATAACGAGTCTTTATAATATTATACAACATAATTTTCCGGTGGCTGTCCCAAAGGCCCTGGAAGGCTGGAGAATAGATCTTGAGGTTCCTACCATGGATGAGCAATGGAGTTACTGCTGTGGTCAATTGGAACACCTTTCCCCTAACTGTAGATTACGACTCATCCACTCCAAATTTCTGCATCGCACTCCGTTGCAGATTTTTCAGATGGGTCTCAGAACAGATGTAAACTGCTGGCGCTGCAGAGCCCCACAAGTCACCTTCCTTCATTTAGCATGGCAGTGCTCACACATCCCAAGGTTCTGGGAGTAAGTGTTTGACCACATTCAAGAGATCATAGAACCAGGGTTGCTGGGCTCACCTCTGGTGGGTTTGTTGGGATATGCTAAGGATGCTCCCCCCGCAGATTGCCTCCTTCTTGCCATGTTGCTTTTATTGGCTAAACGTAGAGTGGCCCTACATTGAGGCATGGATAAAAGATGTTACTGTTTGTCAAGAACAATTATCAACTTTCTGGGAACTTATACCTCCTAAATGCAGATCTAAGGATATTTGGGTTCCTTTCACCACCTGGCTGCGACAGACAAATTCAGATGCATCAACGCTGCCTACCACGCCTTAAGAGACACACTGATGTGAGATGCCAAAAAACTCAGATACTAATAATTATATCTGACATGACACTGCTATGTATACTAGTTGCCGCAAGTAGAATGTTATAGTTCACAATCTGGAAGCTATTCTCGATACCATCTTGCAGTATCAGGGTTTTGGGAAGCTGGGCCTCTGTCCATGATGTAATTGACTATCTATATGCTACTCACTGCATTGTGATTGTGAGTTATTGATTGCATATATGTGATTTAGACTGATTCCCCTTGTCCCCCCCCTTTTTATTTTTGTTCTTGTTTGCCTTGTTATCATTTCCTTACTCAGTAAAAGTACATGAGTATATAGTATGGCTTTGTAAAATCTCAATAAAAAAAAAGACTCCTTGGATGTTACACAATCACACTAACTGCAACACAGGAGGGGTAATTTATTAAATTACTTGCCCATGTAAATTGATCTATTTAGATATGACCTTACGTAAAGTGAGAATCAGGATGATGGAACACAGGAGTTCAATAAGGTGTCATAAGTCCAACACTAAACTTACCAAACAATTCCTACAACTTGGTCACAATGAAGATGTGTGATCTGTAACGCGACTGGTGCTCATGTAAAGCGCTCTGATACCTTCAGGTATGGTTTGCGCTGTATAAAACTAAAAAAAAAACTAAAAAAGACTTCTCATGGATTATACTTTATAAACCCTGTTACACCACTCAAATGGGTAATCAGGAGAAAATATTGTTCCGGAGGGAACAACGTTGGATTTACAGATTAATGAGTCACCGGAAAGATCTAAATGATGACATTCCTTGGACTCTGATATAAGAGATACATCACTTTACCCTCTATTGACATACACCTAAGAGGAGGGCAAAAATACATGAGTGAGGACTTGCATGATAGACTCTAGGTCTACTGAAGGTCTACTAAGAAATTCATATAACAACCTTTTGATTGATTGTGCATGTTAAGAACAGATTTTGCTTGACATATAAGATCCCTGAGTTCACATATATGATTGTAGGTCTTGCACATTACCTCAGCCTGTCTTGTTCATCGAATAACTTAAGATACACATTGGCAACTACGGTTTCCATGATGCAACATGATTAAGTACAAAGTGTGAATTGTGGTAGAATACGATGCTGGGAAAGGGTTTGACACGCCCAACATCGTTTTGACTCCTTTTGCTTTGAGAACGGGGGATAGTCAGGAACATTGATAAAACAGGACACTCTATCAGTGTACATACAAAGCGATCTTGAGTGACACGGCGACCGGACCCCTTTAAGAAACTGGGCCAACATATCCATCCAATGTCTCACGTTGCAGTACGTGACCAATTTCCAGCCGACTTATTAAGAGGCCCAGAGTACAACTCTGTGTATCTTGATGTAATCGTGAAAGAAGGTAAGAGCCTTAATTTAGGCTCTGCTTTACTTCTCATGTTTAATTGTAATTCAGCTTAACGCTTCTCGTTCGATTTACGAGTTGACGCATGATTTTCACATTTATGTGCCTTTGAGCCCGCACCTTTGCTTTTACGAGCCTGTTACTCATACGGACTAAGAAGGCTTATCGTAAAAGAGACACACAATATGGAGATTGAGGGATGGCTAGTATAAGAGTAAATGTTCCACAGCCATGAGATTAGCGATAACGCTGTTTTTAATTGCAACATACATTCCGGTTGTAAAACATTGATATGGGAGATACTTTTAACTTTAACAGGGCATTCTATAGAGATTAAATGTGTCTCCAACAACATAAATGCATCTATGTGTACATTTTCGTGATCCACTAAGGAACAAGCTCTTTTGGTTTGTCACAACATATGATAATACTTTGATCCTAGCACATTGGAACCTTCATAGTCCTGTTCTTTTACCATATGCAGTGATACGGACAAGGCGGAGACGAGAGGCTTGAGAACGAAACATAGAGCAAATTTAGCAGGTAAGACTACACTTAATGTTGTTAACACATTTCCTCACAGAGCACTAGTGTGAAGGGTGATGGTTAGGCAATATAGATATCACTTTATGGCACAAATTATAAACTCAATCCTGTGGAATCAAACTTCACTTTTGGAAGTGATAATTGACATTGGGTTCAATAAGTGTGTTACACTATTGTTTTTTTCCTCTTTTTTCTTTCTTTCCCTAGATGGACCAAGACACAAATGGTGGGCCACCCTATTGTATACCTGGCTCACTGATTTAAGGCCGGTATTTTATTAATATATACGTTGTTGCAGAGTGATACTTATTAGCTATGGTTGAGGAATGCCCAAAACAATTCAAAGATACAAATGGGCAGAAACATGTCGACCTTGTTATAAGCGAACTGTGCTATTGATGCATGGTCCTTTACTCTGTTTTTAACCCAATCCAGTGGGGGCCCCAGAATAAAATATGATTTTAGCCCACCAGGGAGACAGTTTTAAGTTATCCCTTGCACTCTGCCCCTCACTCAGACCCTTGATATTGCTCCTCCTTGATAAAACACCTCCGCTCCTCCCCGACTGGGGAGTTGCAGCCTGCAGCAGGTACCATTCAGTCTTGCTGTGAGGAGGGAACCCGATGACAAAGCATGTCACCTTCGGGTGAGTGAGGGTTCTTGTCCTAAAAAGTACACACTTTTTGTCCCCCACTGTCTTTCTCCCGTGTTCTATTTGGTCCTTATTTCTATACCAGACGTACTTTGTGTGTGTGTTAATTAATAAACGGTAGGGAGCAGTATGTCATTGTTTAGGTGCTCGCTCCCCTTCTGACCCCTTGTGTGATTTAAGTAAAGTCATAATAAACACACTGACATATAAATGAGCCCAAATGCATAGTGCACGATGGAGAAGCTATGGTATCAATGGGCAAAACTACCTCACCTGGGAATCCGGCTGGATAAGGCAGCGATTACTATATCATCAGAATACAATGCTCTTTTTCAATTTAGGCAATGGAGTCTCTCCTCCTCCTTAGAAGGGTAAGGTAGAGTGAAGGTGCCACCACCTTTGGCAGAAAAGAGGCACGGTGCAGAGAACCAGTTTGTCTGGGAAGAAGCTGGGGAATGTAGGTTGTACAGAAAGCACCTGTAGCTAGCTAACTGTTCCGGTCATGTTATTGCCACCAAGAAGACTGCTTTGATCGTCAAGAAATGTAGAGGGCAGCTATGCATGGGCTCGAAGGGCGAACACATCAAGAAGGTTAAAACCAAATTAAGGTCCCATTGGCAGGCGTATACAGTCATTGTTAATGGACACCTGGCTCTGGCAGTATAACTTCACAGTCTTCCAAGGAGATATAAAAAACTGTCAACTACTGCCGCTCAATCTACACGCATGAAGGCGGAGCTTGCACAGGTTCGGGTGTAGAACCCTGTCCTACTGCTGCGACAGGAAATCCTCCTGAAAAGGCAGCCTAGCTGAAGGATCGATGCCCATGCTCAACAGTTCGGGATACCATACTCTCTGTGAGGAAATAGGGTGTATTATATGGTGTGGTTGTGCGAATTCACCATGTCACTGTGTAATACACTTATATACCCCTTTAGGACCCTTAGGTTTCGTTTGAAACCTTGGGGAGCTGTGGCTCTGAGCAGCAAGGCTTACGCAAAGGAACACGTGTAAAGCATTTGAAAAGCATCAAAACAATTGAAGTTGAGAACACACTAAAAAAATCAGACACCAATATATGAAAAGAGTGTATTTTTAGACACCACAACAAAAAAGATCCAAGAGAGGGTTCACGAGAAATAGAATTTACAAAGTATAGTGAATCAAACCATTTCACTCAGCAATGACAAATTAGACGAATTAGAAACATTTTCACTAACATGTGTGGACTAGTTGTAATGCAGTCACTTGGAGTCACTTTAGGCGACTAACTCCGGTAGGGAGCCAGGCAGAAGGACCAGAAAAGTGCTCAGAGAACAGTTACCTCAGCAGGTGAAGCAGTCTTCAGTCCGTTCCAGCCACTTTTATCCCTCGCAAGGCTTTCCTATAAAAAGTGGTCCTGATGAAAGATGCTGTGGATGTGATGCTGTCCGCAGGGGTGCTGCTGAGACTACTCCTTGGTGCACGAAGGGTGAGGTGATGCTGGTCACAGGGTCGACGTCCCTTGAAGTTCTCTCAGTGCTGGCAGAAGTCCATTCACCCTGAACTACCAGTCACCAAATATTGTGGTCACAGGCCAATCCTTCCTGGATTGATAACTCAGACACTGGGGGTCCCAGCTGCACTCCCGGGCTCAGCAAACTTGGGTGCAACTTTGTGCATCGTATCCTGTCCCTGGTTCTGCAAGGCAGCAGGTTAAAGACTTTCGGCTACCAACGTGCCCCAGCAGACTTCTTCAGCTGTTGCATCCCTCTGCAGGGAACAGGACACCACTCAGCTGGCCCTTGGAGCAGGACACGGTAGGCACAGTCATTCTCCTTTGTTAGCCACCAGGTGCAGTCCACGACAGTGCGGCCTCTCTTTGCCGGTTCCACAGTGTATCAAGGTAGACCTTCCTCAGTCCTTCTTCCAGTCCAGTCGAGATCGGAGTTTGGGTGCCAGAGGGGCCCTACTTATGCTCCGAAAAATGCCCTCAGTGCAGGATGCCATTGTAGCTAATGGGCTACCAGGTTCCCTCCCACCTGATGACTGTTTCCTGCGAGGTGTGGCATCTGGAAATCCCACGATGCACCATTCTGCCCACTTTCAATATGGCAGAACCACTCTTCCGGCGTGTGGTGCTGCGTAGCCCTTCCCAGAAGCATGGCTACAAAGGGAATTACACACCTCTGGAAAACAGTTTTGGCAACTGGCTCCCCTCTCCTGTCCCTAGATCCAGCCTGTCTGCCTGAATAATGGAGCAGCCCCTCCTAAGTGTTACGTGTTTGCCCTTCAAGGCGGCTTCTCCTTTGAAGCCCGCCTGTTAGGCCAGCACACATGTGGCTTCCTGCAGGAGGGAGGTGACACCTCCTTCCAAAGCAGGCTCCTATTATATCCTTTCCTGGGAGTCGTTAGCATGTCTCCCCAGGCGTGCAGAAAACTGTCTCAGCAACAGGATCCCATGTGCAACCAGTATGGGCATAGGGGACTAAAGGAAACAAAGTGGCAACATTGTTAAAGTTGCACACTGCAATTTGATACATTAATTATGACTTGAGAATCAAGTTGGGCTTAATGTAAAGAGTTGTTTGATAGCTTGGATGAGTGACTTTGGTCGCACCGTTCCAGAGTTAGCACAAATGAGGGGTCAGCGTGTAACTAGGAACTCACCAATTGGGTAACCAAGCCTTTCCACAGTAAAAAAGACAGTTTTGTGTTTTTACTAGCAGAACACATAAAATATGTGTTGTGCCGGGGAGATATGTTGCACCCCGCCTTAAGACTCAATAGGCCCGCCATAGGAATGGTTTACACATATACCAGGGGGAAGTTTGGCTTTGCTATTACTTTTTTTTTTTTTCAATAATTTTTATTAAGTTTTCAGAACAAGAGAACATATAATAATCCAATAAACACAGTATAAATAAATTACAATGAAAAATTGTAAGAGAAAGGTATGAGTGATAGAGGAAACAAGAAAGAAGAGAAGTGAAGAAAGAAAGATAAAGAAGAGAAGAGAAAAAAGAAAAGAAAAGGAAGAGAAGGTTTGCTATTACTTTAAATGGCAAAGTTAGGCAAGCAGTTTAAACTGCTCTTCCAGCCTGCAAATGGCGGGCTGGGAGTCTCCTTTTACTCGTCTCATACTTAAGGTAGCACAACCATTGCTGCAATCCCTGGCGTGACCCTCTAACTTATATGCCCTATGTACCATTTACTAGGGACTTACAGTTAAGTTAGCTTAGCCAATTGGGTATAAGCCAATTCAACACACCTGTTTAAGGATAAGGACACAGACACCGAGGTCTGGTTAGCAGGCCTCAATACACTCCAAGTCAAAATACCAGCAGCATCAGTCCAAAAACTGTGGGGATGACCATACAAAAGGGTGCATTTCCTTACATGGTCCCCCCTCCAGATGAAAGGTGATTAGAAACTAACCTTTATCCTGGTAGTTAGTATCTAAGTGGAAGACCCTGGAAAGGCCTTCTGCTTTGGCATGGTCAGTCCCAGGTCTGTTTTCTACTGTAAAGTCCATACCCTGTAGTAAAAATGGACCACCCCAACAATTTGGGGATCTCTCGTCTCATCTGCATCAGCCACTTGAAAGGTCTGTGGTCAGTTTGAACTCTTATGCGAGTCCCAAACAGTTAGGGTCTCAGCTCAAACCACAGCAAAGGCTCCCTCTCAATGGCACTCCAACACTGCTCTCTGGGGAGGAGTCACCTGCTAATGAAGGCAACTGGATGATCCTGGCCCAAATCATTCACTTATGACAATACTGCCCCAATCTCATATTCAGAGGCATCTGTGTGAACAAGGAATTCCTGAACCAAAGTGAGGTGCCTTCAGGACCGTTGCTGATCATATAGCTTCCTTCAGGGTCTCAAAAGCTTTCAGACACTGCTCAGTCCAGATAACTTTCCTGGGCAGTTTTTTTTAAGTCAGTCAGTTAGTGGTGCCACTATGGTACCATAACCATTTACAAATCTCCTGTAGTATCCAGTCGGGCCAAGAAAGGCTTTGACTTGTGTCTGGATCTTAGGAGCCTACCATGCCAGAATTCTCTGGATCTTTCGGCTGGAGAGGTTGTATATGGCCTCCAATAACTTGGTGGCCCAAGTACACAACAGAGCCTTGCCCTATCTGGCACTTACTCGCCTTGACAGTCAGGCCTGCCTGCTGCAGCGCCTGAAGAACTTCCTTGAGGTGGACAAGGTGATCCTCCCAGGTTGAAATAAATACAGCAAAGTCATCGAGATTGATCAAGCATAAATAATGTCACCGCTCACAAATGGGACAGAATGCAGACGTGGAAAATAATCTATTATTTATTAATCTACAGCACTTTAGAGAGCCCGGTACATTTCCAACCAGAAACTCTGCTGAATGAAACATGCACATGATATATATATATGTTCAAGACACCATCGGTTATAATTGAAACAGATGAGTCAGGAAACAAAAACTATCACAGTGGGTGAAAACATCCTTGAAATGATGTGGCTATTTATGTTCCTGACCTATTTACTACTTTTGGACTTCTTAATTTTAGACTTCTCATCTTTCCCTCATTACTTTCATACCTAATTCAAAAAAGGCCTAATAAGGGACTTTCCAGGGTAAAAACACTTAACTCTCAGAATTTCCTGCAGACTTCAGCTGTCCTCTCCTGCAAAAGAACAAGCCTTGAACCTTGAGCTATTCCAAGATAGGAAGGAATAACACTATTAAGCTGTTCCTCAGTGTCAGGAACATTTGGTGGTTAGCTGTATGTGAACAGATAAGCATTTCTCAGAAACAGAACAAGACGTAGACGGGTCGACTATCGAACAGGATTAAATTAAACTTGTCTGGCACAGAAAAAATGAGGATTGCATGAAACATAAAAATTAAACTTTCTCAATCCTTCCTTTACAACTAATATTCAATCATTTGTTCAACTTTAATCTATCTCTATTTTCATCACATCATATATTTCATCACAATTGTCAGCTTGATGTATGGCCATTGGTTTTGCCATCATCACCTTAGTAATTTGAGCACAGCATGCGTACAGGTTGGCAAACAGCTCGCTAACAAATTCACTAACAGACTATGCCCAACTAATAGGCCAAGTATTATTAGTAGCCTTTTAAGCAGGACTATCTACCATGACCTCCATGAACCATACAACAGTTCTATTTTAACCCAGATTGTTGTTTCCATTAGGGCATGTATTTCTTACCCTATGTGATGCAAATTTAGAATCGCCTTATAGACATTAGGACATTGTCAGTAATAAAAGTGCAGCACTCAGTGCCCACAATCTTGCAGACACCGCCTTTTTCTGCTACCATCATGTCCAAAACCATCCTATTTTGTAAAGTTACTAGATGTACTGCAGCTACTTCTACTGTTAGACTAGGTATTCCCACTGATGTTTCATTTATTGTTGCCTTCAGTAATCTGCCCATTCTCCTGATGTCCATAGAACTAAGAGATATCCCTATCCAAGGTATAAAGAGACCCGTTGCAAAATCAAAATACTTTCTACCGCTGAATCTGCCTGATGAGTTTCCCTCCCCCCCCCGAGTCATTTAAAATCCACCATCCAATACTTCATACTGTCTCTACTGTGGTATCTGGCACAGGGAAATACAATTCCAAGGTAGCAAGTACCTGCCCAATTTAAAGGTAGCCAGGTATATGCTTTCACTCCACATATCCAAAAGATTACGTTCCCTGCATATAAAGGTATGCTAAACCATGAACTATTGGTAAGTGAAAATGTAGTATTACATATACTGTCCCCCACTGTGACAAACGTTTGTAATGTTTGTGACCCGGTGGCATGTATACATAATTTTCCTGGAGAGTTAGCTGATAACATAAGATAGGAATATTGGTGTCTCCTATTTCAGAGTTATTCAATCGCATAAGAAAATCCCTAGAAATCCTAGACATGGTAGTAAAAGTTCGCAAATCTCTGTATGCTGAATCTTCCACTGTATTATCAACTGGCTGGCCTCTGTAAATAATTACTACAACCAGGTGTACTTACCGTTTCTCAATACATGTTTAGTAAGTCAGTTTGTTTGCTTCTTGGAACCCAAGTAACAACCATTTCATTTTATTATATAACAAAGGAAGATGTAAGAAAGGCATTCCATGTTTTACTGTTGCTGGGAGTTTCACACATATCCAACAGTCTGAAACATTCCTTTCCCTGTGATAAGCATTCATAGTCTGTAAAGCAACATTGTCTTTATATTCCTCATTGTGATGATCATGGACATTTTGTAATACAGGAGATGAAGTATGCAACATAATGGGCATTAAGATTTAATAGATGAATATGGCACAAACTATTAAGAAACACATCAAAAATGCTAATATCACAATACAAGCAGGTTTTGTAGAAATGTTTCTTTTTAGTTCTTTCAATTCTCTTTGCTTACTCCATCCCTTATTACCCAAAGCAGTGTAGATATAAGGCTCACAGAGGTTTCTAGCACTTATGAGTGTTTTATAATTTTTTCTCTCTTTAATTCTTTATAGTTCCTTTGCACTTTTGATCTCATATTATATCGGGATTTGTCAATATGCACTGCTTGTGGTAAATCTGGTCCACGTTCAGACTGTTCTTGACACGTCGATGCAGGTGCCTTCTTCACGAGGCATGTACCCCGTTTTTATAATTAGTACATTTTACTCCAGCATTGGTCAACAGCAGAATTTGCAACGGACCTTTTCACCTCTGTTGCAGACAGTTTGGTCTCTGAAAAGTTTTTACTAGGGCCCACATGCCAGGCTTGAGATCATGCCCCAGAATCTGCAGAGGTTCCGGCACAGCTTCCTTCACCTGCTGGTGCAAAAGTTGTACTTGCTTAGTCAGGGAAATGCAATAGTCTCTCAGCAACTCATTAGACAAATGTAATATTGCAGCATGTTGGGAAGCCCCGAGGCAGACTTCAGGAGCCCTGTGACGATTTCATGGGGGATCAGTTTGTTTACTGAACAAGGTGTACTGCACATACTCCTAAGTACCAACGGCAGAGTGTCCACCCATGTAAGGGTTGTTTCAGTGCATATTTTTGCAATTTTGGCTTTCTGTATGCCATTTAATTTCTCCACTGTGCCCGCTGCTTGTGGACAATGGAACTTCTGCTTGATGGCTAAGGCTTTGGTCACCCAGTTCATTACTTTGTTAAAAAAATGAGGCCTATTGTCTGACGATAACATTTTAGGCAGCTTGAACCTTGGAAATAGTTCCTTCAACAAGTTCTTTGCAACACGCATGCCATCATTCAACCTAGTGGGGTAGGCTTCTATCCAGCCTGAAAACATACAGACTACCACCAGTACATACTGATATTTGTTTGTTGGAGGCATCTCAATATAGTCATTTTGCAAATACTCAAAAAGTGCCTCAGATGGTATCAAATGTCCTCTTTCCGTTGATATTCCCTTTCCAGCATTATGCAGTCCACAAGAAATGCATGTCTGACATACAGCTTTACATGTTGTCAAAAATTCTTGTTGCACCAAAACTGTGAGAAATGCCTGCACACTACGTCCCGCTCTAAATGAACGGGTCCGTGTACAGTTAGTACCATATTTGGAACTACTGTATCAGGCAATCTTATTCTTCCCCCAGGTCCCAACCAAATATTATTCAATAATGTTCCTTCCTCAGGATGTTGCTGCTCTCTTTCCTGACCGTTTTTGCTTTATCTGTTATTATGGTTTTTGGTTATTATTGGTAATGCGATTCATGCTGTTTTACTACTTGCACATGTGAATGTGCATGTGATATTTCAAAATGCCAATAAACAAATTCTAAAAAAAAATAATGTTCCTTCCTTTTGCCATTCTTGTATCTCCTGGAGGGGGAGGTGCTGACTTCTGCAATCCTTGGGGACTTAAGTGTACAGGGTCAAATGTCAATACACTAACACGATGAGCAAAAGCATTACCTTTACCAACATTATTAATGATTTCTTATGAGCCTTACACTTTATAATGGCCAAGTTCTTTGTTAGGGCTAAAGCAGTCAACTAGTTTTATTTTCTCTCCTGTGGACGTGAGAAACCCTATTTCTTGCCACAGCTTTTCAAGTTTATGGGCTACTCTGAATGCATACTGGCCATCGGTATACACATTTATAAACAACACCTTGCTTAGTTCACATGCTCTAGTCAATGCGATGATCTCTGCTGCTTGTGCAGATAATTGTGTAATTTTACAAGTTTCAACAACAGCTTTTACAGTGGTAACAGCATATGCAGCAGCAGTAGCCCCGTTTGGCCATTTAAAATAGGACTCATCTACCCATAGATACCCATCTCTTTCCTGAAAGGGAACATGTGTTAAATCGAGTCGGCCTTTAGTTTGTTCTTCGGTTATGAGGACACAATTGTGTGGTTTAGCCTTTGTTTCCTCAGGTAGGGGCATAAGGGTAGCTGGGCTCAAGGTGGTGCATCGATGCAGAATAACATTGGGAGCATACAATTGTAACTCATAATTAAGGTTCCTGGTTTTCTGTTTAAACTGATTTTTATATAAAAATACAGATGGAAGAATACTTTTCCTTTGTCTGCATTTATAAACAAAACTATAAAATACTGGCAAACCAGATTCTGAGAATTGTGCGGACAGCCGTGCTCCAACCCAGGTTTGCCTCGCTACGCCCCTCTTCCTGATTTAGGTGTGCCTGCCCACAGTAACATCTGCAGGTCCATAAATCAATGAATGAGAATGTGCTAGTAGAATGTTTTTCTGGCAGGGGAAGACATTATCCTGCCCCCCCCCCCCCTCGAAGGTAAGTTTCGATGCACAGAGGGCATCATCTGTGTAACAAGGGCCCAGTGGGGCAACGAGGACCGGAAATTCAGCATACGAAGCTTCACCTTGTCCCTCAGAGTCCTCACCCCTGGGGTGCCCTCTGGTGGGACGATCTGCATCCCATTTAGATGGGATCCCAACCCAGCCCCCGCTGTGTAATGCACTCCCTCCACAGGCACACAGCCCCATATGTAAACCGAGGCCTTTGCCTCACTAATGGGTGTCTATTGACAAAGAGAAGAGATCAGAAACAAGCACCTGATCTGCCCCCTCCGCCCCACAAACCACCACCTCTGTGTGAGGCACACACAACAAAAGGGGTTCAGCCCAGCCAGAAGCGTGCAGAGATTCAATGCAATCAGGCAGTTCCCCAACAGGACTAGGTAGAGACAATCAGAGTGACTGACTAATCCCCAGTCCTACCAGCCATTCACAGACAGAGGCAAGGCTTCATCCAAACCCAGGACAGTTTCTGCCCATTCTTTACAAGGACATAGATGCAAAAAGATTTTTAAAAAACTGGCAAGGCTGTTTTCTTTGAATAAGCAATCCCATCCGCTTGTCAAGCCCACTGAAGCACTTGGCAGAATCGCCCCACCCATTCCTCCCACCCCCATGTCCCCTCTAAATTAAGAGGGAGCAATTCCCATCCACTACCTCTACTACTGAGAAGTGGTTGGGAAACAGACAGCTGCCATGCTCCACTGGGACTGTGTGAAAAAGCTCAAATGTAGCCCCAAAAGGAGCATGCGACTTGAGGCACTTCCAATGCTTTCTAGCAGGAGGGTGAAACAAAACGGCAAGGATCAGGCGTTCTTGCTAGCTTTCTGCAAGCACCAGCTGCTACTTGTGGAATAATGCAACAGCCCCTGTGTACTTGCTATGAATTAAGGGGGTGCAAAGCATGGTACCCCATTTACCTTGATCTCTTAGCATGTCATATGCAACATGAAACCCGTACTTAAAAGGGGGAAAAAGTCAAGGAAAGTACAAGAAATGAAGGGGTGCAAATCACTGATCCAGTATGATCGGCAAATATTGAACAGATTTTCAGTGGTCTTCATTTCATTAACAAACCAGAAAGAGCTTCAATGTCCTCAAAGTTTCTTAAAATGCACATGCTTGTACTAAACTGGCAAAGTTTTCAGGTGAATGCATTGTGTTAAATTAATTTGGCGTATATATAAATATATATAAAACCTATAACAAGAAGAGGTGCCAGTGTGCGTTGTCTATTTAAATAAATACGAAAACATATTAGCTGCAGCGCCTTCTTTTGCTTGAGAAAAAAATAAATGTGGATAAATACAGATAAAATGAGCAAAAAATAAATATGGATAAATACAGATGGAAATGTTAAAAAAATAAATACTATAAAACTGGGAGCCTACTCAATGTGACAAACGAGCATTAGTTAAATGCTGTGTCTCTGTTTTATTCAAAATCAGATCAACGGCATGTGGAACGTATACATGACATGTATTTCCTAATATTAAAGTTTCTGCCTGTTGTAATGATACTGCAGCAGCAGCTGTAGCTCCCAAATAATTTGGGAGACCTCTAGCTACAGGGTCGAACACCACAGAAAAATATGCACATGGTCTTTTGCAATTCCCATGTTGCCGAGTAAGAACAGCAAGGGCACATACTTCTAGTTCATGTACATACAAATTGAATTATTTTTCATAATCCGGAATGCCCAAGGCCGGTGCATCACATAATGCTTTTCTAATATGGTCAAATGCAATCTGATGTTCCTGTGACTATGGTACAGGATCAATAACATCTTTCCATGTCAAATCTAGAAGGGGTTTGGTAATGAGGGAAAAGTTCAATATCCATTGTCTACAATAACCAGCCATGCCCAAAAAAGGATCTGACTCTTGTTATGTGTTGGGAATTGGGTGTTCTTATTTAGTCTGAATTCTATCTTATGCTATCTTCCTCTCCCCCCCCTCAACAAGAGGTGACCCAAATAGGAAACCTCGTTTCGATCAAACTGTAATTTTGGTAGGAGAGACTTTACGTCCATTGGTATGTAAGAACTGCAATAATGCACAAGTTACTAACTTGTGTAACGATATATCTGTAAGAGACAGTAGTTAGTGACAGATTCCTTACCTTAGAATATCCCCAGGCGCCAGGCTGGATCCGGAAAGTTTTTGCGTAGCAGTACCCTTGCGCGTCGGTAGGCGGCGTCGTGCGGCTCCGCGTCCGTCGTCGGCATTGCCGGGATGACGTCGCGGGCAGTACTTAGACGCCGCCCCTGCGCGCTGACGGCAGTTCTGTACACGACTTTCCGCGCCAGGAACGCAGAGCCATGCAAGAAGCTGACATAGGTGTCTGAAAAATACTAGGGCCCTGAAAGGGATGTCCTTAACCCTAGAAATCAGTTCGCAGAACGGGGAGGATGGGTGGGCGGTAAGGAATCTGTCACTAACTACTGTCTCTTACAGATATATCGTTACACAAGTTAGTAACTTGTGCATCTGAAAGAGACACGTTAGTGACAGATTCCTTACCTTAGAATAGATACCCCAGCAATACCAACCCCGGTGGTGGGTCTGCGAACAGATTCAGACAAGGAAGTCCCGGAGGACAGAACGGCCAAAGAAGCCGTCCCTCCGGACCTGGCTGTCAAGGCAGTAATGTTTGGTAAACGTGTGCAGCGAGGCCCACGTAGCTGCCTGACATATATCCTGTAACGGAACACCGCGGCCTAAAGCCGTGGTAGCAGCCGTTGCCCTGGTGGAATGGGCACGCAGCAAAACAGGAGGCTCCTTCTTAGCCAAAGAATAGCAGGCCTTGATACACAAGATGACCCAGCGGGAGATGGTCCTTTTGTGTACCGCCCGACCTTTTTGGCGCCCACGTAGCCAACAAAGAGCTGGTCATCCACCCGGAACTGTTGTGTGCGGTTGATGTAAAAGGAAAGCGCACGTTTTGGGTCCAGACGGTGGAGCCTCTCTTCCTCTCTGGAAGGATGCGGAGGCGGAAAGAAGGTGGGCAAAGTGATGGTCTGCCCAATGTGGAAGGCAGTAACCACCTTTGGCAAGAAGGACGGACGTGTCCGAAGAACAACCTTGTCTGGATGAACAGACAGAAAGGGGGGTTTGCATAAAAGAGCCTGGAGCTCACTCACCCGCCGAGCGGATGTGATGGCTACCAGAAAGGCTGTCTTCAGAGTAAGAAGACGAAGAGGACAGTTATGCAGAGGCTCAAAGGGAGCGCACATTAAGAAAGTAAGAACCAAGTTTAAGTCCCACTGAGGCATTATAAACGGAACAGGAGGAAAGAGGTGTGTAATGCCTTTAAGAAACCTGTTAACAACAGGGGACTTAAAAAGAGAGGGCTGATCAGGAAGCCTGAGGAATGCCGAGATTGCACAAAGATAGCCCTTGATGGTACCCAGGGCAGAACCCTGTTGGGCCAGAGAAAGAAGGAACAGAAGAACCTCAGAAAGAGGGGCAGAAAGGGGAATCACAGCCTTTGCTGTGCACCATGCCACAAACTTGTTCCACCTGCAGGCGTATACCACCTTAGTGGAGGGACGCCTGGCTGCCAGATTCACATCACAAACTTCGGGAGGCAAGTCGAAAGGAATCAACTGCCGCCGCTCAATCTCCACGCAAGCAGGTGTAGACTGGACAGGTTCGGGTGGAGGACCATCCCCTGCTGCTGCGACAGAAGATCCTCCCGAAGAGGCAGACGGATCGGGGGATCGACGCTCATACTGAGTAGCTCGGGATACCAAACTCTTCGAGCCCAGTCCGGAGCCACAAGAATGACTTGGGCCCGGTCGCGCCGAATCTTCTTCAACACTGGGTAGAAGTGGTATAGGCGGAAAGGCGTACAACAGACCGCAACTCCACTCGCGACGAAAAGCGTCGCCGAGCGAGTGCCGCCTTGGAAATTCCAACGCGCAGAACTGCTGACATTGCGCGTTCTCTTCGGTGGCGAACAGATCTAACCAAGGCTCTCCCCACTGCTGAAAGAGACCTTGCGCCACCTCCGAGTGAAGACGCCATTCGTGATCCATCATGCACCTGCGGCTGAGTACGTCCGCCCTGGCGTTCAGGGAACCTGCCAGGTGTTGAACCATCAGGAATATGCCGTGATGTTCCAGCCATGTCCAGAGGCGCAGAGCCTCCTGACATAGGGTCCACGACCCCACCCCGCCCTGTTTGTTGCAGTACCACATGGCGGTGGTGTTGTCTGTGAACACCTGCACTACCTTCCCCTTGACAGAGGGAAGGAATGCCTTGAGTGCAAGTCGGATCGCCCGGAGCTCCAGAAGGTTGATATGGAGCCGGGACTCCGCCGGAGACCAGAGGCCTCTGATCTCCGCCTCTCCCATGTGACCGCCCCATCCCAGAAGGGACGCGTCCGTCACGACTGTGTGCTCTGGCTGGGGAAGGGAGAGGGATCTGCCCATGACCCATTGCCGGTTCGAGAGCCACCACTGCAATTGTTTTGCAGTCCCCTCCGAGATCTGGACGTGATCGGACAGGTTGCCCTGGTACTGCGCCCACTGGAACTTCAGGTCCCACTGCAGAGCCCGCATATGCCATCTGGCATGATCGACCAGCAGGATGCAGGAGGCCATGAGGCCCAGCAGCCTCAGGGTCATCCGTACCGAAACCCAGGATAGAGGCCGAAAGATCGGAATCATAGCCTGAATATCCCGGACTCGCCGTTCGGGAGGATAGACCCGAAACTGCGTCGTGTCCAGAACTGCTCCGATGAAAAGGAGCTGTGGAGAAGGAATCGGGTGCGACGTCGGCACGTTGATTTAGAACCCCAGCGAGTGCAGGAGTTTGGCCGTAGTCTGGAGGTGGGAGACGACTGCCTGGGACGAGCCCGCCTTCAGCTGCCAGTCGTCGAGGTAGGGGAAGACTGGAACCCCTGCCCGGCGCAGATGAGCTGCGACCACCGCCATCACTTTCGTGAACACCCGAGGGGCGCTGGTAAGGCCAAAAGGGAGCACGGTGAACTGAAAATGCTCGAGGCCTACCGTGAACCGCAGGTAACGCCGGTGGGCCGGCAGGACGGGGATGTGGAAATATGGGTCCTGCAAGTCCAACGCTACCATCCAGTCTCCAGGGTCGAGGGCAGTCAAGACCTGAGCTAGGGTGAGCATCTTGAACTTCTCCTTCCGGAGGAAGCGATTGACGTTCCGGAGGTCCAAGGTAGGACGCATGTCCTCCTTGTCCTTTTTGGGCACCAGAAAGTAGTGGGAGTAGCAACCACGTCCTACTTCTGGGGTCGGAACGCGCTCGATGGCCCTCTTGGCCAAGAGGGCCGCAACTTCCTTCTGAAGAAGCACCAAGTGATCCCCTGACATGCGGTGGAATTGAGGTGGCATGGCTGGGGGGATGGTCTCGAAGGGGAGGAGTAGCCCCTTCGGACAATGTCCAAGACCCACTTGTCCGAGGTGATGGCACGCCAGTGGTGAAGGTGATGGCGGACCCTGCCCCCTACTGGCGTGCTGTGCACCTGAAAAGAAGGGCTTGGAGGCCGCGGACGGGGCGGGGTTGGTGGCCTGACCCGCACTCTGGTTGCCTGACCCGCCACGACGGGAGCCATGTCCTCGGCCACGCGAAGGCGCTTGCTGCGCGGGCCAGTGGCTGGGCAGCGGACGTGACTGGGCGCCCCTTCCGTGGCCACGAAAGGGGCGAAAAGCAGACGGCTGCGGAGGGCGTACAGCAGAAAGGCCCAGGGACTTGGCCGTAGCCCGCGAGTCCTTAAAGTGCTCCAGCGCATGGTCTGCCTTGTTCCCAAAAAGACCGACCCCATCAAAGGGCATGTCCATAAGAGTGTTTTGGACATCACCCGAGAAACCAGTGGTTCTCAGCCAGGCGTGACGGCGCTGCGCCACTGTCGTCGCAAGCGATCTGCCTAGCGAGTCGGCGGTATCAAGGCCACATCTGATGGTGTACTTTGCCGCATCTCTTCCCTCCGCAATGGTGCGGGAAAGCAGTGTCTGGACCTCCTCAGGACACTGGGGCAGAACTTGCGCCACCGAGTCCCACAAGGAGTGGGAATATCGGCCCAAGAGGCAAGTGGTGTTGACTGACCGCAAGCCAGCACTGGAGGAAGAAAAGACCTTCTTCCCAAATTGATCCAGGCGTTTGGATTCCCTATCCGGGGAAGCGGTAGGGAAGGCGCTTTGGGAAGCAGAGGCTTGGACCACCAAGCTCTCAGGGGTGGGGTGTTGGGAGAGGAACAGGGGGTCGCCCGGAGCAGGGCGATGGCGTCGGGCCACGTTCCTATCCACAGGAGCCCCTGTGGTGGGCTTGGACCAGGTGCCCAAAAGAACGTCTGAAAGCGCGTCATTAAACGGCAGCAGTGGCTCCGAGGAGGTAGCCGCCGGCTGAAGCACTTCCGTCAGGATGTTAGTCCGGACAGCCACTGTAGGCAACTGGAGGTGTAAAGCCCCAGCTGCTCTACGCAACACCGTTGCAAAGTTTGCTCCCTCCTCCATTGCCACGGAAGGAGGAGACAGCATGCCAGTGTCAGGGGAGGTGTCCAGACCACTGGCATCCCCAAGTTCCTCAGCCCAGTCCTGATCAAACTCACATTGCTGTGTGAGAGGGTCATCAGACCCCTCCCAGTTCTCTTCGTCCTCCAATCCTGGTTCAAAGTAAGGAGGAGGGACATGTGGGACCCAAGGTCTCATCGGCGTCGGAGCTGGCGTCGAGCGACGTCGGTCCGGCGCCGTGTCCGGATCCGGAGAGAACCGGGGAACGACACCGCCCGGAGCCCCGGGCGGCTTCGGGAACGGCACCGGAGAGATCGGCGCCGGTGGAGGTGTCGTCAGGTCTACCGGCATCGATCGGGGTTGTGGCAGCACCGGAGCCGGGGTCGAGGCCGAGGCTGGTGTGACAGGCGGCGCCGGGACCGGAGTCGCCGGCGGCGCCGGAGAAACCCCATCAGGGCCCGCGGGGCCCGAAGGCGCACCGGGGGGACCTTGAGGCCCGAAGAGGCGGGCCATGGCCGACAGGAACTCCTGTATCTCGGCCGGAGTCGCCGCCGAACCCGGATAAGGGGAGTAATGCGGCGGCGGCTCCACAGGCACTCCCGGAGCCGCGGACGGTGCCGACAGGACCCTCAGCCGAGTCGCGAGACCGGCGAGGGGAAGTCGTCGAGCGATGACGCTTTTTCGACTTCTTATGCTTCGACTTACCGGAGGAGTGCGAAGACTTGGACCCCGACGACCGATGAGGACTTCGCGACCGGCCCCTCGACCTCTCGTGTGACCGGGGCTTGGCGTGGCGCGGAGCCGACTGCCGGACCTCTAGGAGCTTTCGAGACCACTCTCGCAAAGCCTTCGGATGGAAGGCCCGGCAGTCGGGGCACGACTTGGTGTTGTGGCCAAGGCAGTAGAGACAATCCTGATGCGGGTCTGTGATCGACATCATTCGACCACAGGCGTCGCATGGCTTGAAGCCGGGCATCCCTACCGACACCTTCGGAGTCGAGTGACTTCGAGAAAACAGTGAAAAATCACCCAAAAACTTAGTCAAAAAATGACTAGGGCACTGCTCTTCCCGGATCTGCGCTTACTGGCGCGGAAAAAGAAAGAACTGACGTCAGCGCGCAGGGGCGGCGTTTAAGTACTGCCAGCGACGTCATCCCGGCGATCCCGACGACGGACGCGGAGCCGCACGACGCCTACCGACGCGCAAGGGTACTGCTACGCAAAAACTTTCCGGATCCAGCCTGACGCCTGGGGATATTCTAAGGTAAGGAATCTGTCACTAACGTGTCTCTTTCAGATTCAATAGTACTCTCAATAGAAACATTTTCAGTGTCACAACATAGAAAGATATCATCAATGTATTGTATTAAAACAGTGTGTGGTCGTAATGTTAACACACCCAATTACTTCTTAAATCCTTGAGAATTAATGGAGGCGCATTCAGTAAATCCTTGTGGGATTTGTACCCAAGTGTATGAGCGACCTTGGAAACTAAACAAGAATAAGGATTGAGAATCAGGATGTAAAGGAATGGAAAAGAAAGCCTTCTTTAATTCAATAACAGAAACATTTTGCAGTGGGAGGAATAGTGGCAAGAATTGTTATTGGGTTTGGTACCACTGGGAATCTGGGCTGTACAATCTTATTAATTTCATGTAGATCAACCACTAGACGCCAGTGATCACATTTAGTTGGGTCTTTTTTAAGACAGGTAAAATGGGGCTGTCGCAAGGACTTCCTTCAATTTCTACAATTACTCCATATTCCAATAAATCGGAAATGACTTGCTGTAATCCCAATTCCCCTTCTTATGATATTTTGTATTGTGGTACTCTGGTTAGTCTGAAATTAGGTTGGAGAACAATGTGAACTTGGTCAATAAACATTGTCCCTACATCATTTTACCCTACTGCCCATACTCTGGTGGGAACCCTTTCCTGCAAAATGGGGTAATCCTTTCAATATCTCCTCTGGTACTGTACATGATATATATACAATTGAGGACACATGAAGGTAATCTTGATGACATTCAAAATATACCCCTTCAGGTGTACATCTTATTACAGCAATTAATCTTTTCAGAAGGTCCATTCCCAACAAATGTAATGCACATTTGCCAGCAATTACAAAAGAATGCTGATCTGTGACAGGCCCAGTAGTATATAACAAAAGTCTCTAATAGGATTAGAAATCGCAATATTAGAATAATCCACAGAGGAATTCATTTGTCCCGAGAGAGGTACAGGTGGGAGGGCTTATTTCAAAATGGAGGAACTAGTGGCCACAGAATCTATACATTCTTCCCCCGTACTTTGGCATCTATAAAAGTACCTAGCTGATCTACAGGTAGTGATATCAGCTTACCTCCATCCCTCTGGGAAGCCCCTATTGTGCATGTGAAAAATCATAATATTCATCTTCAGCAAAGGACACCATGTGATGCTGGAGTGCCCAGTAATCAAAATAATTCTGTGAAGGGGGCCGAGTATACCTGTTTGAGGGTGCAGAGGTGGCCTGTGGTAGTACTTATGAACCTCGTCCCTGACCCCAGAAAGTGGGCATCCGTCCTCTCTGATTCTGGGGACACTCTCTTACTGAATGGTCGGATGCCCCACAGTTGTGACATACCCAGGCATTGGGCTGTATTTGTGGTGGTGCAGAATACCCTCGTTCTCTGCCACCTCATCCCCTGTATCCTCCTTGTTGCATTCCTCGCCCCCCTATTGCTACTCTGTTCCAATAAAATTCGCCCCTTCAAATCCTTACTGGATTTGTCTTTTTGAATTTCATCATGATCATGCTTGCCAGAATAATACTGTGCTATGGCCAGCATTTCTGTCAATGGTTTTGCAGTCAAACAAGGTATTAATCATTAAAAGATTTCCTTATATGATCTTGTAAACCTTGAACAAAACAACTAATTAATGCACTTGTCACTCCTTCCTCCTCAGGATTCATGCCACTGTGTGCAGAAAACAGCTTATAACCTCAAGCATAATAGGAATTGACTGTTCCGTCCTTAGTCTGCTTGGCTTGTGTTAATTAATTCCAGTCTACCTTCTTTCTTGGCATAATCGTTTGTAAAAAGGTTAAAATTAATGTTGGCAGTTCTTGTATTTCATCATGTATGGCACCGACGAACAAGTTACTTACCTTCGGTAACGATATATCTGTAAGAAACATAGGTTAGTTATAGATTCCTTACCTTAGAATTACCCCCAGGCGTCAGACTGGATCCGGAAAGTTTTTCGTCAGCAGTACCCCTGCGCGTCGAAAGGTGGCGTCGGTCGACTCCGCGTTCGTCGCCGGCGTCGTGGTCGCCGGGATGACGTCGCGGTAGCTACATAGACGCCGCCCTCGCGCACTGACGTCAGTAATGTACACGACTTTCCACGCCAGAAGCGCAGAGCCATGCAAAACACTGACCACTGGTGCACAAAACAAGGGCCATGAAAGGATGTCCTTAACCCTAGAAGTCAGTTCGCAGAACGGGGAGGATGGCTGGGGCGGTAAGGAATCTATAACTAACCTATGTTTCTTAAAGATATATCGTTACCGAAGGTAAGTAACTTGTTCATCTGAAAGAAACAGTTTGTTATAGATTCCTTACCTTAGAATAGATACCCCAGCAATACCAGCCCCGGTGGTGGGTCTGCGAACTAAGTTCACACCAGAAAGTCCTGGAAAACAGAACGCCCAAAGAAGCCGTCTCTCCGGACTTGGCTGTCCAGGCAGTAGTGTTTAGTAAACGTGTGCAACGATGCCCACGTAGCTGCCTGACAGATGTCATTTAGGGGGACTCCTCGTCCCAAAGCAGTAGTATCTGCCGTCGCCCTGGTAGAATGTGCATGCAGCCCCACTGGAGGCTCCTTCTTTGCCAAAGAGTAGCAAGCTTGGATGCACAGAACGACCCACCTGGATATGGTTCGTTTGTGCACGGCCCGATCTTTCTTAGTGCCCACATAACCAACAAAGAGCTGGTCATCCACCCGGAATTGTTTGGTGCGATCCAAGTAGAAGGAAAGCGCACGTTTTGGATCCCGACGGTGGAGTCTCTTCCTCTTTTGAAGGATGCGGAAAGAAGGTGGGCAAAGTGATGGTTTGGCCAATGTGGATAGAAGTAACCCCCTTGGGAAGGAAGGAAGGTCTAGTTCTCAGGACGACCTTGTCCAGATGGATAGCCAGAAAGGGAGGCTTGGAAGAAAGAGCTTGTAGCTCACTCACCCTGTGTGCAGAGGTGATGGCCACCAGAAAAGCAGTTTTCAAAGTGAGAAGTCTGAGAGGAAAGTTATGTAGCGGCTCAAAGGGAGCGCACATGAGGTAGGTAAGAACCAAGTTCAGTCCCACTGAGGCATTACGAAGGGAATAGGAGGAAAAAGATGAGTAATGCCCTTAAGGAATCTATTTACAACAGGGGACTTGAAAAGAGAAGGCTGATCAGGAAGCCTAAGAAAGGCTGAAATGGCTGAGAGGTAGCCCTTAAGAGTGCCCAGAGCAGAGCCCTGCTGGGCCAAAGAAAGGAGGAACAAGAGAACCTCAGAAAGAGGGGCGGAAAGGGGATCCACAGCCTTTGCTGTGCACCATGCCACAAATTTGTTCCATCTGCAGGGGTATACCGTCTTAGGGGAGGGACGCCTGGCTGCCAAGATAACATCGCAGACTTCGGAAGGCAGGTCAAACGACGTCAACTGCCACGCAAGGAGGTGGAGGCTGGACAGGTTCGGGTGGAGGACCGTCCCCTGCTGCTGGGACAGAAGATCCTCCCGAAGAGGCAGTCTGATCGGAGGATCGATGGCCATGTTGAGCAGCTCGGGATACCAGACTCTTTGTGCCTAATCCGGAGCCACAAGAATGACTTGGGCCCGGTCGCGCTTGATCAGCACTCTGGGCAGAACTGGTAAAGGCGTATAGAAGACCGCAACTCCACTTGCGTCGAAAAGCGTTGCCTAGCGAGTGCCGCCTTGGAAATGCCAATGCGCAGAACTGCTGACATTGCGCGTTCTCTTCGGTGGCGAATAGATCTAACCAAGGCTCTCCTCACTGTTGAAAGACACCTTGCACCACCTCCGAGTGAAGACGCCATTCGTGATCCATCATGCACCTGGGGCTTAGTTCGTCCGCCCTGGCGTTCAGGGAACCTGCCAGGTGTTGAACCACCAGGGATATGCCCTGATGTTCCAGCCATGTCCAGAGGCGGAGGGCATCTTGACATAGGGTCCACGACCCCACTCCGCCCTGTTTGTTGCAGTACCACATGGCGGTGGTGTTGTCCGTGAACACCTGCACTACTCTTCCCCGGACAGAGGGAAGGAATGCCTTCAGTGCAAGACGAATCGCCCGGAGCTCCAGAAGGTTGATGTGGAGCCCGGACTCTGCCAGAGACCAGAGGCCTCAGATCTCCGCCTCCCCCATGTGGCCGCCCCATCCCAGAAGTGATGCATCGATCACCACTGTGAACTCCGGTCGAGGTTGGGAGAGGGATCTGCCTTCGACCCAATCCTGGTTCGTAAGCCACCACTGCAATTGGTGTGCAGTGCCCTCCGAGATCTGGACGCAATCGGACAGATTCCCTTGATGTTGGGCCCACTGGAACTTCAGGTCCCACTGCAGTGCCCGCATATGGCATCTGGCATGATCCACCAGCAGGATGCAGGAGGCCATTAGACCCAGCAGCCTGAGGGTCATCCTGACCGAAACCCGGGATAGAGGCTGAAAGATCAGAATCATAGCCCGAATATCCCGGACTCGCTGTTCGGGAGGATAAACCCAAAACTGCGTTGTGTCCAGAACCGCTCCGATGAAGAGGAGCTTCTGAGAGGGGTTCAGGTGTGACTTTGGCACGTTGATGGAGAACCCCAGCGAATGCAGGAGGTTGGCCGTAGTCTGGAGGTGGGAGACGACAGCCTGGGGCGAGCCTGCCTTCAACAGCCAGTCATCGAGATAGGGGAAGACTGGAACCCATGATCTGCGCAGATGAACTGCGACCACCGCCATCACTTTCGCGAACACGCGAGGGGCGCTGGTAAGGCCAAAGGGGAGCACGGTAAACTGAAAGTGCTTGTGGCCTACCGTGAACCGCAGGTAACGCCGGTGGGCCGGCAGGACGGGGATGTGAAAGTAAGCGTCCTGCAAGTTCAATGCTACCATCCAGTCTCCAGGGTCGAGGGCAGACAAGACCTGAGCGAGGATCAACATCTTGAACTTCTCCTTCCGGAGGAAGTGGTTGACGTTCTTGAGATCCAAGATAGGACGCAGGCCTTTGTCCTTCTTGGGCACCAGAAAGTAGTGGGAATAACAGCCACGACCTACTTCTGGGGCAGGAACGCCCTCGATGGCACCCTTGGCAAAGAGTGCGAAACGTCCTGTTGGAGAAGGGCCAGGTGATCCTCCGACATGCAAAGGTACTGAGGTGGCAAGGATGGAGGGGTAGTCTCGAAGGGGAGGGAGTAGCCCCTTCGGACTATTTGCAAAACCCACCTGTCCAACGTGATGGTGCGCCAGTGGGGGAGGTGATGGCGGATCCTGCCGCTCACTGGGGTTTGGTGGCCCTGAAAGGTCAGACTAGGAAGGTTTGGAGGTTGCTGCAGAGGGGGCTGTGGTGGACTGGCACGCCCGCTGGCCCCCAGAACCACAGCGGTGGTTCCCACGTCCCCGGCCGCGCTGGGGCTGAACAGCTTGCGCCAGCCTGTGGCTCTGGGCGGGACGTAGCGGGGCACCCCTTCCGTAGCCACGAAAGGGGCAAAAGGCAGACTGCGCAGGGTGGGTGGTGGAGAGGCCCAAGGACCTGGCCGTAGCCCGAGAGTCCTTAAAGCGCTCTAGCGCGTTGCCTGCCTTGTCACCGAAAAGGTGACGGCCATCAAAGGGCATGTCCATAAGTGTGGATTGGACATTCCCGGAAAAACCAGTCGAACGCAACCAGGCGTAGCGTCGAAGGGCTACTAACGTAGCAATCGTCCTGCCAAGTGCGTCGGCGGTATCCAGCCCACAGTGGATGGTAAACTTCGCTGCGTCTCTCCCTTCAGCACCCGCTCGAGAGAGCACGGCCCGGGCCTCCTCCGGGCACTGAGGCAGCACCTGCGCAACCGTGTCCCACACGGAGTGGGAGTAACAGCCCAATAGACATGCAGTGTTTACCGACCGCAGTCCCAAGCTGGAGGAAGAAAACATCATCTTCCCAAGATGATCCAGCTTTTTGGACTCCCTGTCCGGGGGTGCGGTAGGGAATGCGCCTTTGGACGTGGAGGCTTGGACTACAAAGCTCTCAGGGGTGGGGTGTTGGGAAAGGAAAGTGGGGTCGGCTGGGGCCAGGCGGTGGCGTCGGGCAATCATCCTGTCCACGGGAGACCCTGTGTTTGGCCTGGACCAGGTGCCCAAAAGGATGACTGTCAGGGCTTCATTAAACGGCAGCAGGGGCTCCGAAGAGCTCGCTGCCGGTTGAAGCACCTCTGTCAGGAGGTTAGTCCTGACTGCCACCGTAAGTAGCTCGAGGTGGAGAGCCTCGGCCACCCTACGCAACACCACTGCGTATGATGCTCCCTCCTCCGTAGCCAGGGTAGGAGGAGACAACATGCCAAGTTCTGGTGAGGTATCCAAACCACTGGATTCCCCCAGTCCTCCTCACCCTCCTCTGGCTGCCAATCTGGTCTCAAAGAGCAAGGGTAGAACAGGGGCACAAAAGTACCCGTCGGCGTCGGTCGACGCCTGTCCGACTCCGTGTCTACCTCGAGGTGGGGGCCGGGGTCGATGTCGGCTGGGGACACAGCAGACGCCGGTGGCGGACGTGGTGCTGGTGGAATCGGCGCCAGGGGAGGCGTAACGAGGTCGACCGGTGCCGATCCAGATCCAGGCCTGGATCCAAGGGGACCCTGCGGCACCGAGGCCGAAGCTGCCAACGGCCCAGGGCCCCCAGCCGAGTCCGCGGGGCCCGAATGGGCGCCGGCGGAGTCGGGCTGCCCAAAGATGGCATGCATCGCTTCGTAGAAACTCCGAAGCTGGGCAGGGGTCGTACCGGGTCCCGGAAAGGGGGGGAAACCCGAAGTCTACCCAGCAGGCTTCGCACGCGGAGCCGCACCACCCGCATCCCTCGTCGCGTCGGTCGACGGACGGGGAGAAGTCGAAGAGCAACGATGCTTCTTCGACTTCTTTTTGTGCTTCGACTTACCTGACCCCCAGTGCGAAGACTTCAACGAAGAATGATGTTGGCTCCGCGACCGGTCCCTCGACCTCCTCCGCGACCGGGACCTCGAGCGGCGTGGAGCTGACTGCCGGGCCTCGAGTAGCTTTCGGGACAGCTCCCGCAAAGACTTCGGGGCCATGGCCCGGCAGTCGGAGCACGACTTGGGGTCGTAGTCGCGCTCCAGGCAGTAGAGGCACACGCGGTGCGGATCCGTCACCGACATGAGTCGGTTACAAGAACAGCAAGCCTTAAAGCCGGGCATCCCTCGTGCACCAGGAGTCGATGGACTCAAACACAACGAAGTCGACAATGTCGAGAAAAAGTTCAGTCAAAAATTGACTGGGGGTACCGCTCTCTCCAGATCTGCGCTTGCTGGCGTGGAAAAAGAAAGAACTGACGTCCGCGCACGAGGGCAGCGTCTATGTAGCTACCGCGACGTCATCCCGGCGACCACGACGCCGAACGCGGAGTCGACCGACGCCACCTTCCGACGCGCAGGGGTACTGCTGATGAAAAACTTTCCGGATCCAGTCTGACGCCTGGGGGTAATTCTAAGGTAAGGAATCTATAACTAACTTTCTTTCAGATAACCTTTCTCTCCTTTTTTAATGTTGCATTATGCCACTTAACTACCTGTTTGTCCTCTTTAACACTTTTTCCATAACTCTGCTAGCAAGATGATAGAAGACATCTGATCTAAGTCCCTTATTGACAACTGTCCTATCTTTAGTATTCTTTCTGTGTGGGTATACCATTCATCTGCATTTTCCTTAATGTTTAGATAGTCTTTAGCGAAAGCTAATAGCTCTGCCTTAGTCCAAGGTGTGTGTACATGAAACACAGGCTGTGTAGCATTAAACCAGGGAAATCCTTGCATTGGAAACTGGCCATCAATACGCACTTGTTTTATCTTTTCAACTGTGGATACTAAATGAATCAATATATGTGGTGCCTCTTCTTCCCTAACTTGAAGGTTGCGAGCCGGGTAATCAATATCCTGCAGCTCTGTATCCCATTCTCATTTTAATTCCACTTTCTTGTCATGTGCCCTGGACCCTTGTTCTTTCAAATCTTGAAATATATATTTGCACATGTGTTCTAAAACATGTTTTTTCATAATAAGGGTAAATTCTCCAGGGAACACTACTTTTTCAAAATCACCCCAAAATGATCAATGCCACTGCGTATAACATTGTCTGTAAAAATAACAGCACTCAACAATGCGGTATCTACTAATCTATTAGGCTTTTCATTTAGGTTGTTGGGAGATGTAACCAGTATAAATAATGTTGACATTTTAGACTGTACAGGTGATTCACTTCCATCTTTCTATCTTAGGCTGTTCATATGGAGGGTGGCGTATGTTACATTGAGTAACCCATCTATAATAAGGTGTCCCTCCTCTAGCTCTAGTTCCAATGGTGCCAAAGGCCTAATTGTGCAACATTTTTCTTCTATTAATTCATTCTGCCTACCTTGTTCCTCTCTTTGTTCCCTAATTTCTCTGGCCACCTCTCTATTCTTGTTCTTATCCCTTTTTACCATGGCCTGTTTTACAAATTGCTCCCCGGCATAATCCGCCCATTTATTTAACATTTTAAATTGTGTTGCTCTTATCTTCTTCTTACCTACTGTATGCAATGTTTCGTGACGGTAATCTAATTTATCCCTCCAGCAATCCGCCTCAAGGGCTTTCTCGTCAACCTCTTACACCGAGTCCGGATGCCATCAATGCTACTCCTCCCCATTTAGTGGATAATATGACTGAACTCAAGCGGATTACTGTCTCCCCCAGCAATTTGTGTGAGGGTGATTTTATACCTTCCAACTCCCCTATTCCTAAGAGGCTCCATCCATTATCTTATTCTAAGCCGGACGCTGGTTATGTTAGCCTCCCTTTCTTTGAGGAGAAAATGGCTGAGCTCAAGTATGATCTCCTTACTGTCAATGATAACCTGCAGACCCTCTTACACTCCTCCTTGAAGATGGAGACATTTTGCAAACTCTATCCCTCCTTTGGGTCTGATCTACCTACTCTTCCATCAAGTGTTAATGAAACACTGCAGGGAGGAAAGGTCCCTTCTCACTATCCCACACAGCCCACTCTGGATTACTCAGCCTCTTCCCAACCGCCCTTCCAGGCCCCTGAGGTTCTTCCCTCAGTTGTCGGACGATGACATGCGCGCACTTCTTTTGTACAATGGCTCTTGGCGAGGCTCCTCTGACTCACCAATCAACATCCCAACTATCTCCTCTGACCCTAGTAGAGAACCAAGTGTTAACCACAGATATGTGAACAGTGATAACTTACTTCAGATCACCACGTCTTGCCTAGAAGCGGTCACTACCAACTCTCATATCAAATTGATGCTCAACTGCAGATCAGCAGTGAAACGCCGCGGATATCTCTGAACTCATCATCACTCCACAATTGGACCTCCTGATCCTTACTGAAACTTGGCTCAATGACTCCTCCTCCCCAATGCTCAACATCTTAATCCCTCCTGATTATGTCATTATCAGATGTTAATACGGGGGGGGGGGGGCATTTCTTGCATCCATCGCTCCAGCCTCATGTTGAAACAGTTTCAAAATGTGTTGATGTCCTTCTGTGAGCACTTAGTCACCGAAATCTGGAACAATGGCAAGATTGTCTGTGTGCTCAACATGATATATCATCCTCATGGTGATCATTTGCTCTTCATAGAGCAAATTATGGAGTCCATTTCCTCTTGCTCGGACCATCACCTTAGCCATAGCTTCCTCTGGGATTTTAACCTTCACTGGAACACCACAAATGATCCCTTAGTATGCTCCTTTAAGGCTTTCCACTCCGACCTCAACTTCATCCAGGCCGGCAATGGACCCACCCACAATAAGGGCGCTACCCTTGACCTTATCATAGCTAAAGACAACACTATACATCTTGATGACATTATACCCTGTGATTGGTCGGATCATCACTAAATCTCCTTTCACATCTTCGAAAAGGTCATGCTCAGACAAGGACAACCGCTTAAAACCAAACCACTGGTTCGCAATTTGAGAGACATCAACATCAATAATCTAACTACCATTAGCAAGCATCTTCTTCAGCCACCCCCTAACATGACTAACTTGGACGACCTTACGGATCATTACATCAACTCCATTTCAAGTATTTTCGACTCTATCGCTCCGAAGCAACTCAAAAGAATTCCGATCAAACAACCCAAACCCTGGTTCAATGGGTCCCTAAATGAGGAATGTCGCAAACTTAGGCTTTCTGAGAGAATATGGGGAAATTCTCCCTCCATTACAAGCCTCAATCAGTTAAGGAGGATGAGAAGCGCATACAACAAACGTATTCACAGTGATAAATCAGATCATTTTAGGACTCAGCTTGACAGCGCTAAAAAGAGACCCAAGAAATTGTTTGAAATCATCAAACTACAAGCTAACCACTCTACAAATCATATATCGGCACTCAGAACCTCCTGACCCAGTGAGGAGGACTTCTCAGAAAAGTTAAGACATTTTTTATTTGAACTGCAACGTGCCGCACCAAATTGGCGGTCTTTGAGCTCCCTTGCATCTGTAGTACCTACGGCAGGGAGTGCACCTTCTGACCCCACAGTTTGCACTCCTAAAAACAACGCTTCTTGGAATTCTTTCTTGCTCCCAGATGATACGGAGCGGTTACATTCTTTGGCTTCTTTAAAACCCTCCAATCACTTCAGCGATCCTCTACACGCTAAGCTTTTCAAAGATCTCAATTCACCCATTCTTCCACTTTGGGCATGGATCATTCAAGAATCTCTCCTTGCAGGGGAGGATTCCTGATTGCCTCAAGATGGGGTAAGTCACTCCCATCCCGAAGAAGCCTAGTGCCAACTTAGCGGATCCCAACAATTTCCGTCCGATCACGACTTTAGCTAAATTGCTCGAGAAATGCGTTCACACACAGCTCTGCAACCACATCGAGAAAATTCAGTTCCTTGACCTCTACCAGTCAGGTTTCAGAGCGAGGCACAGTACAGAAACAGCTCTAACTTACATTGTTGATGAGCCTTGAGATCTCTTGACCAAAATGTTCCTTGTCTTCTGATCCTTCTGGACTTCTCCTCAGCATTTGACACCATCAAACATGAAAACTTGATTGCTCTTCTTCAATATAGGATGGGGTTATCGGGCCCTGTCTTAAATTGGCTTGCTTCTTTCTTGCATAACCGTACCCAAAGAATCAAAGTTAACCTATCACTTGCTGCTAGTGCCCCGGTCACTATTGGAGTATCTCAAGGTTTGGCACTTTCGTCCACACTCTTCAACCTTTTCATGTAACCTCTCTCCGATATTCTGAACTGCTCTAGCATTCAATACCATATGTATGCTGATGACACAAACTGTATTTGAAGATCGTGAAAATAGTGGAGCGGTGCACTACCAAAGAGTTTTCTTCAATAAATCCAAATGTTCATTTTGTATAGTGGTTTATCAATCCTTTATTTTCAATATAAAAACTCTAAATGGTGCGCTTCTGAAAATTCAACAATGGCTAACTCATAATCATCTGCTGTTAAATACCCTCAAAACAGAATTCCGTCTGATTGCCCCCGTAAACACTCGGCACCTACCCAAGACTGGATCAAACAACTTTCTGTACTGAACTGCACCCCTCATGTTGTTGACTCTGCTAGACAACCTTTTGGTATCACCCTAGACAAATACCTAAATATGCAACATCACATCAGTGCCACTATTAGGGGAGCCAATCAACAGCTCAACACTCTAAGGAAAATCAAGTCATTCTTACCTTCTGAGGACATCCAGTTAGCAGTCCAAACCCTAGTTATCTCACGCTTGGAATAGGGTTTGATGAGCCTAGCTGAGCTATCTAAAGCTAGATTGGCTCATCTTAGAGCCACTCTGAACGCTTCTGCCAGACTTATCACGGGCTCCAGAAAACATGACCATAATCACACCTGACTTAATTCAGCTTAACTGGCTATCCATTGAAGCAAGGATCCGTTTCAAGACAGCCTGCCTGACGCACAAAGCTATTCATTACAACATCCCGTCTACCTGGCAAAAAAACTTGAGCTTTCTGGCTCGAGTCGGAACTTACGAAGCTCTAAAACTCTACTTTTGAAATCCCCTAAATTCAATTAGAAAAGAACATACAACCGCGCTTTCCCTGGTCTTGCTCCAAGAATTTGGAACGCTCTTCCACCCGAGATCAGATCCAACCCATCGACTGCCTCATTCAAAAAACTTGTCAAATGGCTACTCCTGAATGACCATCAACAGCAATAGCCCTGATCCATCTCCTGTGTTGCAGTCTTTTATACCTTTTGCTCAAAATGTGTTATGTTTCACATGTCCTTCTGATGTACTGCTTGCTGGAACTTTACAGCTCTCACTAGTTGGACAGATACCTTGGATCACCTTTATTATTTGTCTTGCCCGTGCTCCCCATAACCTTTTTATTTTTTCAGGTACTTCTTATGTTCTATTTTGTACTGTACTCATGCTTTTACCTCATGCCACGTACCTTCCTTTGTACAGCGCTCTGAAACCCGTATGGGTCATGCTCGCGCTTTATAAAACTTTTCAAATAAAATAAATAAAATACTTGGAGGCTAGTAAGCCAAAGGTTACATGTTCTCCCCACCCAGGGACACTAAGGTGGCCTCTGAGTACCCTTTGGGATCTCGAGGGGCAATCTCCCACTCCATCCCTACACTGGTCAAACCTTTGGACTGTTATCACAAAATAGAGAGGAAGAGGGTAGGCCACCGTACGTACCTGAAAAATACATATAATCACCTGGGTGTTTTGTAGACCTAGTTCAATACTTAACAGGGCAAACTACGCATAGGTTTTCAATCTAGGGATCCTAGAGCCCTGCTGAATGCCCCAAATAAGATAGGCTAGGTATTGTGGGCAGAAACATGTTGGCTAGTATGAGACGGGTTTGAGCCATTGTTCTCTGTTTACCCGCCTGATTAAGTGTTTTTAGACATACCTAGTGTCCTCACCAATAAAGGTGATATACCGAGGTACCCTAAGGTATTTTTAGTGTATCTGGATCCAAGTTTGTCTAGTAGTTTTATTCAAGAACTCCCTCCCACCACCAAGTCTTCAAGGAGGTTGAGTCTGCCCTGGTGGTATTAATCTACCAAAGTGAGGAGAGGATGCCGATGAGAAAGCATGACACTATTATGTGTGTGAGGCTTCCTCTTCCATAAAGGATGGCTTTCCCACTCAGCCTGATAGAAATTCTGTTAAGCAAATTGTTTGCAATTGCTGAACACTCTCCTGAAATTTAGGAAACTGTTCGCCTTGCGCTCACTGCTTTTTCTCCTTTAGTGAGCCTCCTTACTTTTTCTGTGATGTACAAACCTTTGGACTGATCATCAGCGGGTGCCTTTTTGGTGCACACAATATCCCTTAGTGTCCTGGCAAACTACAATCAAAATACACCCCAATCTTCAAAGGGTCAAACTTCTTTCCCTGATACCCCCTACCCTTTGATTGGGATGTGGCTTGTGCCCCCCCGGCACCTTTTGTGGGCTCTCTGGGGTTAGCCTCCTTTTTATCCTTAACACCCCTCTTTCCCCTGAAAGAGGCCTGACCACCTTTCTTCTGGTCAATTCCTAGGAACTTTTTGGGGACCCTGGTACGGACCCATTCATGAGTGGTCTTGCACAGAACCCTAGGGCTAGACAGCTTAGAGTCCACTCAATTCTGGTGCAACTTCTCCGAGTGACTGTTTGTCAAAATGTGCTCAACAATGAAATTGTAGAGCCCTTCAAATGGGTCTAATTTGATGCCTTTAATCTAACCATCTAGTGCCTTAACTGAAGTGTCAACAAAGTAAATCCATGTTTGTGTTGCCCCCTTTTATGTTGTCCTACGTTTTTGTCTACACTTCTCAGGAGTGAGACCAAACAACTCAACAAGTGCTGCCTTCATATGTGTGTAGCATTCTGCTACCTCATCCACAAGTGTGAGCAGTCTATCCCTACCAACTACTGGCTTAACTTCCAGAGCAGTGTCCCTCAGTGTTGTGTACCCCCTTTCCTCATCTTGAGAGCTCTCTCAATTGAGGCCAGCCAATTGCCTATGTTATACCCCTGGACATAATTAGGGACAATCCATTTGGGCAATTGTATAGCATGGGCACCCCTGTCAGCACCTCCAGTTACCACTCTGCTGCCACCATCGTCTAGGGGCTCTAGGCCCAGTATGGCCATCCTCTCTTCCAGGGCCAACCATCTTTTAACCAGGGCTATGGCTCTCTCTTCCAGTTTCAGGGCTGCCATACTTTGTTGCAGGTACCTCTGACTAGTGATAAAGCTTGCTTGGCTGTTGGCTTTGGGAACTATTCTTGGTCCAGTTAAAGCGGGTAGGTCTCTATCTGCCCCACTTGCTCCACTCAGGATCCTGTGGTTGTCCTCCACATCGTCATCTCCCGCACTACTTAGGGTAATTCCGCCCCCACACATGGAGGTACCCTGTGGGCCTCTTTTCAAGCACAGAGGGCCTTGATCAGCTCATTTTCCTGGCCTTGTCCCCCATGTTGAACTTCCGGTCTCGGCAAAATGCCCTTAGCTAATCTCTCTTGAAGGACGACAGGTTTGCCATGCCGAGTTCCATGTTCCCTTAATGAAAAAGTGGCTCCTGTAACTTTTGGAAAACTTTTTCAAACTGTTGTACTTGCAGGAAACTTTGCCACAACTTTCTCAAACTTTTACCAACTCCTTGAAGAAGTTTTTGCAATACTTGGAAACAGTCCTCTGGAGTTCAACATAGTCAACAAATTCTTGGGAGGAAAGGGGCTGCTTTTCTAGGTGTCTACCTATGCGGATTCTCAGTGTCTCAACTTCAACAACTGTATGCTACTGTTAAACATAAATGGATCCCACTGCTAGGCACCAATGTGAGGAAATGGGGTGTATTATATGGTGTAGTTGTGCGACCTCACCATTAATACACTTTAGAACCCTTAGCTTTGTTTATCAAACCTTTAGCTCAGCCCTGGGTAGCTGTGGCTCTAAGCAGCAAGACTTACACAAAGAAACAAGCATAAAGTATTTCAACAGCACCAAAACAATTGAAGAAATCAACAAGACTCTAAAGAAATCATACACTAATTGATAAAACAATATACTGTATTTTTGTTATTTTCAGACACCACAAAGAAAAAGATCCGCCTGAGGGTTCCAGAGACACAGAATTTACAAGGTATAGTAAATCAAAGCTTTCACTCAACCGAACGGCATTGGCAAATTCAATGAATTTCACACTTGCGTCTTTCTCACTAAAAAGTTTGTACTAGTTGCCACTTGGAGTCAATTTAGGCGACCAACTCTAGTATGGAGCCTGTCAGGGGTACCAACAAGGTCCTCAGAGACAGTTACCTCAGCAGGTGAAGCAGTCTTCATTCAGTTCAAAGGCACTTTTATCCTTTGCAGGGCTTTCCTATAGAAGTGGTCCGGATGCAAGGGATGAAGTATGCTGAAAATGCTCAAGGATGCTGTGGATGCGACGCTGTCTGTAGGAGTCTTTCTGACACTACTCCGTTCACTAAGGGGGTTAGGGGATCCTGGTCACATGGCTGACATCCTTCGAAGTCCTGGCAGAAATTTAGTGGCCCCTGGACTACCAGCAGCACTCCGCAAACTCTGGTGCAACTTTGTGTGTCGGGTCGTGGTCCCCGGTTCTTCACGGCGGTGGATTGAAGACTTTGCCCTATCAACTTGCCCTAGGCTTCTTCAGCTGTCCTGTCCCTGTGCTGCAAACAAGAGGCCAGCTTACTGACCCTTGGAGTCTCTTGAATTTGGCTGGGCTCTGAAGATGACTTCTCTGTGAGCAAGACACAGCAGGCACAGTTCCTCTCCTTTGCTAGCCACCAGGTGCCCCAGGTGCAGTCCACAACAATGCAGCCGCTCTTTGTCGGTTCCACGGTGCAGCAAGGAAGTCCTTCCTCTAGTCCAGTCGAGTCCTGAGTTCAGGGTGCCAGGACTGGTCTACTTATGCTCAGAAAATGTACTCAGAGCAGGATGCGATTGGTAGCCAATGGGTTACCAGGTTCCCTCCCACCTGATGACCATTTCCTGCAAAGTGTGGCATCTGAACATCCCAGGATGTACCATTTTGCCCACTTTCAATATAGCAGGACCACTCTGCCGGCGTATGGTACTGCCTATCCCAACCCAGAGGGGGCTTCATGCCTCTGGAAAACCGGTTTGGCAACTGGCTTCCCCTCTCCTGTCCCTAATGCCTAGTTACCCATTTACCCTTCAAAAGTAGCTTCTCCTTTGAAGCTTGCCTTTTGGGTCAATACCAGTGTGGCATCCTGCAAAAGAGAGGTGACACCTCCTTCCAGAGCAGGCCTCTATTGTATAGTTTCCTGGAAGTCGTTAGCACGTCTACCCAGGAGGGCTGAAAGCTGTCTCAGCGACAGCCCCATGTGCAACCGGTATGCGCACAGGGGACTAAAGGCAACAAAGTGGCAACTTTGTTAAAGTTGCTCACTGCAACTTGTTAGATTAATTGCGACTTGAGAATCAATTCGGGCTTAATGTAATGAGTTATTTGATACCTTGGATGATCCACTTTGGTCGAACCGTTCCAGCGTTAGCACAGCTGAAGAGGTCAGCGTGTAACTCGGTACTCGTCAACTGGGCGACCCAGCCTTTTCACAGTAGAAACTACAGTTTTGCGTTTTTATCATCAGAACGAATAATAATAAAGCGATTGATAAAACACCCGATTACATCGTAATAGTGTGACTCCGCGCTGGGACCAAAAACCTGCGAAAGGCTGAAAGAGATATCAGATAAGCAATAGGAGGTAGGAGGCACATAGGTTGAGAGAATTAGGGGGAGCAGAACAGCCAGGTTTTCAGTTTGCTCCTGAAACTTCTCAGAGGGTTCTGTTCTCAAATATGGTGGTAGAGAATTTCAGGCTATAGAGGCCAGAAAGGCAAAAGAACATTCCCCATGTCTAGCTCTAGTTGCCTGGGGCACCCGGGCTAGTTTGGCAGTGGAGGATGTAAGATCACGGGAAGGAGCATACGGTTGGATCAAGGATCGAACATATTTGGGACCTTGCTGGGAGAGAATTCTGTGACAGAAGCACATGGCTTTGAAACTGATTCTTTTTACCATAGAAAGCCACTGAAGTTGGGCAAGAGGTGCTGATGCAGATGATCTTCTGGGAAGGTCAAGTACGAGGCGAGCCGCCGCATTTTGGACTATTTGGAGCTTATTCAGGTTGCCCTTGGTGGCTCCCAGATATAAGACGTTACAGTAATCAAGCTGCGATATTGCTAAGGCATGAACAATAGTTTTTCGTGACTCCAGAGGGAGTAGATCGAGGATTTTCCTAAGGGTCTTAAGAGTGCCAAAGCATTTCCCAGCGACACTGATGATCTGGTTTTCAAAGGTGAGTTTGGAGTCAAACCACACCCCTAGTTTTTTTTATTTGGGTTCTGGAAGCTGGCCAAGGGTATCCGGCCACCAGGCTGATGTCCAGATCGAGGGGGCATTTTCCACTATCAAGATTTCCGTTTTGTTGGCATTTAATTTCAGACAGCTGTAGGCCATCCAAGTAGAGACCTCTGACAGGCTAAATTTAAATTGTTTCGCTGATTCACCTTTAGACTGCGAGAGTGTGACAATTAATTGAATGTCATTGGAGTATGATACAAATTTCACCTTGTGTCTGTCAATGATCTCTGCTAAGGGGCGGATGTATATATTAAACAGAGTAGGGCTGAGAATAGAGCCCTGTGGGACTCCCTGTGGTAGAGTAAGAATCTCAGACATGCAAGGCTTCTGGGTGACCTGGAATGTGCGATCCCGTAGAAAGGAAGTAAACCATTTAAGCGCCATGCTGCTGACACTGCACTCCCCTAGCCTCTGTACTTAGAGGCCGTGGGAGACAGTGTTGAAAGCCGCTCTCAGATCGAGCAATATCAGGGCCGAAGTCTGACCTTTGTCAGAGCTCTGTCTCAGAGTTCCCATGCCAGAAGTAGGGATGACATGGTAGAGTGGTTAGCCCTGAACCACGATTAGGAAGAAAGGAGCAGGTCATTGGATTCGATAAAGTGCGTTAGCAGATTAATCACGTGTTTTTCAAGAATTTTCGCGTAGAATGGCAGAAGAGAGATGGGTCTAAGATTTTCCAGGATCGAGGTATCTAGAGAGAGTTTTTTGCGTATGGGGGGCATCATGGCGTGCTTTCATTTCTTGGGAACTTGATCTATGTTGAGGGACATTGTAATCAATTTTTTAAGGTGAGGAAGAATAGCTGCTAAGCCTAAGTGTAGAATTTTTGGCAGAGCTGGGTCACGAGGGGAGCCTGATTTGATGGAAGAGAGCATGTACTTCATCGAGGGAGGGGCGGCGAGATTGACCAGCCCCCCTGGGTTGTCCATAGTTGGCAGATAACCTACCTTCTGGGCCTCAATAGGAAAGGTGTCATAAATCTTAGCCACTTTCGAGGCAAAGAAGGTGGCTATATCGTTACAGTTTTGAATGGATGGAGTGGCAGTAGTTGACACGTTCGATAGAAGACAGTGACTTAAGTATGCAGAAGAGTTCTTTAGACGGCTTATCCGCACAGGTGATTTTCTGTGCGTGGAACTCACTGCAGGAGCTTCTAATGAGCTTGTGGTACTATTTTAGCACAAGTTTATGGCGAGAGTGGCTGGTCGGACTATAGTCTTTTCTCCAGTCAAGTTCAAGGTGCTTGCAAAGTTTTGAGCCACTGCTAAGTGCTCATTGAACCAAGGTGCAGAAGGGAAGGTCCTAGAATTCCGTTTGGGGGCAGCGGGGCTATACCGTCTAAAGTGGTGGTCAGCCAAATGTCTAGGTTGTTTTCCGCTAGGTCTATGTCTAAATCCTTGCCTAGATTAGGATTAGAGGCAGCTAGGGCAGTTGTGAAAGTTTCTGCGTTAATCTTGGCCCATTTCCTAGAAAGGACAGATTGGTCCTTGTAAGCGCAAAGGGTGGGTTTAGACAGAGGAAAGGAAAAGGGAATCATGTAGTCGTCCGACCAGGGCAGAGTAATGGGGGCTTCCACTAAAAGAGAGGGCAAATTGGAAAAAATGCGGTCAAGCGTGTGGCCTTTGGCATGCGTGGGTCCCAAAACTAACTGGAGCAGATGGAGGGTTTCTAAGCCTCTAGTTAAAGAACTCGCCTTTGGGCAAGAGCTTTCTTCAAAATGGATGTTGAGATCACCTAACACTAGCAACTTATTGTGGCGTAGGGCCAATTGGGTAATTGTATCTACAAGAATTGAGGTAAATTTATTGGCAGAGCCAGGGCAGACCCAGGGGGGCGATAGCTGAGGAGTCCAGTTAACATTCGACGGCTGCTGGCCATATTGGAAGCTGGGAAAAACGATTGCGAGGGGGCCACAGTTTTGCGGTTGATATTGAAAAAGCATTTGATAGTCTGGAATGGCATTACCTCTATGAAGTGATGTCCCATATGGGAATAGGTGAGAGCTTTATAGCGTGGACCCGACTGCTGTATACTGGTCCTACCGCCAGGGTACACACAGGGAAGATTATTTCGATGAGCTACTCGGTGAGACAGGGGACACGACAAGGATGCCCCCTGTCTCTCCTGTTATTCGCTCTTGTGTTGGCTAAATGCTGGAGTAGAGGATTACAGAAGTCACGTACTAAGATTCCTTATTCCCCAGAACTACCCCTAGATTTGCTGAGAGTATTAACACACGCCGGCAACTGGCGCGATCTGGACCTTGGATTGCAGGGGGGCGTTGAGAGTGGGAGATCTCTACAGGGATACGGAGTTGCTCCCGTTTGAGGAGTTCCGCAAGGAATTTGATTTACCTCAGGGACACTTTTTATTGCATAGGGCACTTACAACAGCAGTACGCACACATTGTAATACGGGTACTACCGAACCTCCTACATCGCAAAGTTGTCAATATATAGCCCTATCAGCGGGTACCATTAAGACGGTCTCCTGTTTATATAGAGCATTGCGGGCAGACCAACAAGAACCATTGGAAAATCTGAGGTCCAGGTGGGAGACCGACTAAGGCATTCCTATAGCCTCTAAGAAATGTGACTATATTTTAGATAGAACACCTAAAATCTCTCGTAATACGTGATTTAAACTTATTATTTACTACGTAATACATAGATCATACCTGACCCCGGAGCGCGTAGGCAGATATTTCCAAGTAGCCGATGCGGCATGCCCCAGTAGTGGAGAGGAAAGAGCACACATCTTACACATGTTCTGGGCATGCCCCATACTGACAACATGCTGGGACGCAGTGTTCCACATGCTTGAGGAGCTTATAGAGAGAAATACCACACCCCCCGAAACACTGCTTGCTAGGATGGTTCCCCCACACTTCTAAAACAAAAGTCACAAGTAAGTTCCAGGACTTGGCATTTATCCTTGCCAAACAGGAGATAACGAGAAATTGGAAGTACCGGGGGCGGGGGGGGGATCCTTGTGTGGAGGAGGGAATTAATTAAATGGGCGGGCTGTGAGGGGGAATACTCCTACAAGAAGCCCGAAGAGGCATGGGCAAAATTGAAGTAGCCAGATCCTGGGGAGCCTTAGTGGCTAGATTATCTAACCCAGAGCCGGGCACACCCGAGGGGTCACCTCTGGGTTCGCCATGATTGTCCTTGCTTACAGATGTACTGCCTGGCCTGTACTATGCACTCTTTAATATTTATCGGACATTTATGCTTCCTTGTATTTATTCCTTTTTTTTCTTAGCGGGCGCACTGGAGCCCTCTACTCACCATGCTATGTACCTGATTCCTGCAATGACTCACGAGGGGGGTGGGGTTTGTCTGTGGCATGTTAACTGTTTATTGTTCACAGATCATTGGATAGACATTAATTATTGAATCGCTATTACACTTCAATGTATGAAAACCAATAGAATTTGTTTAAAATTTTTTTTTTTTAAAAAGGTGAAGGGTCTGAGAGTTCAGGTACAGAACCCTCCCCTACTGCAACAGAAGATGCACTCGAAGGGGCAGCCTGATCAGAGAGCCGATTGTCATGCTCAACAGCTTGGCATACCAGAATCTCCATGCCAAATTCGAACCCACAAGAATAACATGGGCCCTGTTGTTCCTAATCTTCTTGAGAACTCCGGGCAAGAGTGGTAGTGGCAGAAAGGTGTACAGGAGGCCAGAGCTCCATTCGAGACGAAAAGTGTCTCTGAGCGAGTGCCGACACTGCGCGTTCTCTGCAGTGGCGAACAGATCTAACCAAGGCTCTCCCCACTTCTTAAAGAGTCTTTGCGCCACCTCCGGATGAAGACGCCATTCGCAATTTGCTAGGCACCTTTGGCTGAGTTTGCCCGCCCTGGCGTTCAGAGAGCCTGCCAGCTGTTGAACCACCCTGGCATTCCAGCCATGTCCAGAGACGCAGAGCCTCTTGACAAAGGGTCCACAACCACCACCCCACTCTGTTTGTTGCAGTACCACATGGCAGTGATGCTGTCCCTGGACACTTGCATCAGCTTTCCCTTAATCGAAGGAAGAAAGGCTTTCAATGCAAAGCGAACTGCCAGAAGCTCCAACAGGTTGTTGTGGAGCCTGGACTCCAACGGAGACCAGATTCCTCTGATTTGAACCTCGCCCAGATGGCTACCACATCTCAGAAATGATGCATCTGTCACCACAGTCAGCTCTGGTTGGGGAAGGGAGAGGGGTCTATCACTGACCCAATCGCGGTTCGTCAGATGCCACTGCAGATCTTTTGCAGTTCCCTTTGAGATCTGGACCATGTCGGAGCGATTTCCCTGATGCTGCGCCCACTGGGACTTCAGGTCCCAGTGCAGAGCCTGCATATGCCAACGGGCATGAGTCACAAGCAGGATGCAAGAGGCCATGAGCCCAATAGCCTCAGAGTGTTTCTCACCAAAATTCTGGATAGAGGCTAAAACATCGGTCTCATAGCCTGAATATCCTGGACTCGGCGCTCAGGAGGATACCGAAACTGCAGTGTCCAGATCAGCTCTGATGAAAGGGAGTGTCTGAGAGGAATCAGGTGTGATTTTGGCACATTAATCATGAACCCCAGCGAGAGCAGGTGGTCCACCACTGTCTGGAGGTGGGAGATGACTGCCTGGGGCGGGCCAGCCTTCAACATCCAATCGTCGAGGTAGACATTTGTCTTGACTGCCACTGAGGGCAGGTTTAGGTGCAAGACCTCAGTCACCCGACACACCACCATAGAAAAAAAAGGATCCCTCCTCCATCGCCAAGGTAGGAGGAGAGATCAAACCAGTGTAAGGCAAAGTGTCTAGCCCACTAGCCTCCGCCAATTCCTCATACTAGTTGTCCTCCTCATCTAAGGAATGCTGGTAACCATAGGGGTCCTCAGACCCCTCCCGTTCCTCTCCCTCTCCAATCAATAGTAAAAGGCACTGGCTCCACCCTGGAGAACATTGTTCCGGTCAGTTCCGGATCCGGCATCGGAGGAAACCCATCCAGTTCTGCATCGGAGTCGGGAATGAGGCTGGAGATAGGGATGGTACCACTAGGGGTGTTGGTGGCACTAGGGGTGTCTGCACTGGAGCGGGTGTCAAGGAAGGTCTTGGTCTCGCAGACGGCTACACTCTGGATCTAGCAAGGAATCCGTGGGGCCCTACTGGTGCAGAGGGCGAACTCGCCGGTGGGAAACCAGTAGCATCCCCTTTGGAACCAGTGGAGTTCGAAGGCGCTCCCGAGGGAATGGGTTGCCTAAATATGAGGTGCATGGCCTTATAAAATTCTTTGAGCTGAGCAAGGGTCGCTCCAGGTACCGGAAAATCAGGGAAGCACAGATCAGATCCAGACTCGGGCTCAGCCGAAATGCGAGCATTGGAGTGCCGACGCTCCCGCGTCTCGTCGGATGACTTTGATGGCCATAGTGTAGTCGAAGAACTCTTAAGTTGCTTGGTGTTTTATGCTTCTGGGGTTTACCCGATTTCCCTGGCAACTTGGAGTGCCACGACAATCGCCGGGTGCGGCGCCATGAATGATCCTGGGACCTTCCACCCGACCGAGATCCTGAGTGTCACAGAATCGTCTGACGTCGGGCGGCGAGGAGGTTGAGGGATCGATCCCTCAGCACCACTGAGTGTATAGCGCGGCAGTCCTCACAGGTCTTGGAGGCGTGGTCACACTCTAAGCACCACAAACAAACCAAGTCTCGGTCTATCACAGACATCTAGCTGTGACAGGCCCCATATGGTTTGAAACCAGCTGGTTTCTCGATGGTATTCCTCACACAAGGAGAGGAAAAACTCTTAAAAGAGTTGACAAAAAGTTGCAAAAAGCCAGTCATGACGGAGGGTAGCTCAGACAGGATCAGTGATATCTGGCGTATAAAGGAAAGAACGGACGTTATCGCGCAGGGTGGCGCCTATATAGGTATCGGGCATGTCACTTCCGGCGCTGATGCCGCCTCCGAGCCAAACACCACCACCTACCGGCACACAGGTATACTGCTAGAAAAATCTTCCAGATCCAGTCTGACACCTGGATATATTCTAAGTTAAGGAATCTTTTGCTAGAGGTCTCCATCAGATACATAAACTACATGTAAGATATGTTGCATTCTGCCTTGGGGCTCGATAGGCCTGTCACAGGAGTGGCTTACATATATACCAAGGGGAAGTCTGGTATTTAAAGTAATGGCAAAGCCAAAGTCAGGCTAACAGTTTAAACTGCTCTTCCAGCCTGCAAATGGTGGGCTGGGAGTCTCGTTTTACTTGTGTCACACTCAGGGTGGCACAACCAATGTTGCAATACCGGGGTGACACTTTAACCTGCATGCCCTGGGCACCATTTACTAGGGACATTACAGGTAAGTTAGCTCAGACAGTTGGGTATGAGCCAATTCAACGTACCTGTTGAACGATAAGGGTACAGGTACTGAGATCTGGTCAGCAGGTCTCAATGCACTCTCTGAATCGAAAAACCAGCAGCATCAATCCAGAAACTTGGGGGCGGTCATACAAAAAGAGGCATTTCCTTACACTCTCCATGTCGTATGAAGAGCCACAAAGATGACTTGGGCCGGGCCCATCCTGATCTTCTTCAGAACTCGAGGCAGGAGTGGTATCAGCAGGAAGGTGTACAGGAGTCCCGAGCCCCAGTGAATATGAACTTTGCCTCTGAGCGAGAGCAGTCTTGTAAACTCCAATATGCAGAAGTGCTGACATTGCACGTTCTTGGAGGTGGCGAACAGATCTAACCAAAGTTGTCCCCAGTCGCGGAAGAGACCTTGCACTACCTCAGGAAGGAGACCCCAATCATGATCCGCAAGGCATCAACGGCTTAGTTTTTCTGCTCTGGCGATCAGAGAGCCCGCCAGATGTTGTACGTCCATGAAGATGTCTTGACTTTCCAGCCATGTCCAGAGACACAGGGCCTCTTGTAGTAGTACCACATTGTGGTGGTGTTGTCCGTGAACACGTGAACCAGCCTCCCCTTGATGGAAGGTAGTTAGGCTTTCAATGCCAGGAGGATCGCTCTCAACTCCAACAAGTTGATGTAGAGCTGAGACACCACTGGACACCAGATTCCCCTATCTCCACCTCTCTTAGATGGCCGCCCCAACCCAGAAGAGACGCATCTCTCACCACTGTGAGGCCTGGGAGGGGAAGGGAGAGGGGTCTGCCGCTGACCCAATCATGGTTCTTCAGCCACCACACTGCAGGTCTTTTGCAGTTCCCTCCGATATCTGGACCAGGTCGGAGAGATTACCCTGATGCTGCGACCACTGGGATTTAAGGTCCCACTGCAGAGCCCATACATGCCAGAGCGTATGCTTTACCAGCAGGGTGCCATGAGACCCAGCAGCCTCCAAGTCAGTCTAACTGAAATCCGGGATGGAGGCTGAAACATCAGATTCATAGTCTGAATATCGCCGCTCCGGAGGGTAGGCGAGGAACTGCACTGTGTCCAGGATGGCTCAGATGGAAGGGAGCGCCTGAATGGGAGTAAGATGTTACTTCGGCACATTTATAGTGAATCCCAGCAAATGCAGGAGGTCCGCCATAGTCTGCAGGTGGGTGATGACTGCCTAGGGGGGAGCACCCTTTCAACAGCTAGTCGTCGAGGTAGGGAAAGACCAGAACCCCTGACATCCACAGGTGGGCTGCAACCACCGCCATCACCTTTGTGAACACCCAAGGGATATTTTTAAGGCTAAAAGAGAGCACACAAACTGAAAGTGCTTGCGGCCCACCATGAACCACGGGTATTGCCTGTGGGCCGGCAGGACGGGTATATGGAAATATGCGTCCAGTGCTACCATCTAGTCTCCAGGATCTAGGGCAGACCGCACACGAGCCAACGTGAGCTTTCTAAATTCCTCGTTTTTCACAAAGTAGTACAGAGGGTTTAGGTCCAGTATTGGGCTGAGGCCTCCGTCCTTCTTCGCACCAGAAAATAGTGGGATTAGCAACCACAAACTACTTCTGATGTCGGAACCCTCTTGATAGCTCCTTTGGTCAGAAGAGTATGTGTTTTTCTGATTCAACAGGGAGAGGTGGTCCTCTGTCAGCCCATCTGAAGATGCTGGCATGAGCGGCAGGGTTCCTGTGAATGGAAGGGTGTAAACCTGCTGAACAATTTGGAGCACCCAGTTGTCCGAGGTAATGCAATTGGGGCAGGTGGCGCTGGATCCTGCCACCAACTGGTTGTCCATGATGGTGAGGGGGCATATTAAAGGGGTGTGGAAGCTGTGGCACCGAGGGGCTGGCGGACTGGGCAGATCTCTGGCCTTGTGTCCTACGAGGCCTGGGGGTGCAGAGTCTGCAACCACAAAAGGACCGGAGAGCCTGCTGGACGGTCAGAAATGGGCGCGACTGGTAGCCCATACCGTAACCACGGCAAGGGCAAAAGGCAGAATATGGCAGGAGTGGGGCCAAGGAAAGTCCTGAAAGACCGGGAGGTGGCCCGGCTGTCCTTAAAGCTCTCAAGCACTGAATCTGCCTTATCACGAAACATCAAAGGTTATGTCCATAAGGGATGCCTGGACATCCCACGAAAAGCCAGTTGACCTCATCCAGGTGTGGCGACAAAGTGTCACTGACGAAGCAATCGCTCTACCTAGTGAGTTGGTTGTGTCCAGTCTGCAGGGTATTGTGAAATTTGCTGCATACCTGCCACCAGCAATAGCCTGGTGACAGGATGGTTCGGGACTCCTCGCAGACCGTGGGTAGCACTTGCGCAACCGAGTCCCAAACTGTAAGGGAATACCAGCCTAAGAGACATGCGGTGTTCACGGACCGCAGTGCAAGGCTGGTGGGAGAGAAAATCCTCTTGCCCAATGTGTCCAGCCTCTTGGATTCCCTATCTGGTGGTGTGGTAGTGAACGCGCTAGGGTTAACCTTGGACGTAGTGTGCTGGATGAGGAAAGCTGGATCACAGGAGCGGGCGATGGCGGCGGGCATTTGTCCTGTGCACAGGAACGCGTGTGCGGGCTTGGCCCAGGATACGAGCAGGACATCAGTGAAGTCTTTATTTAAGGGGAGAAGAGGGTCCGTGGAGGCTAACCCAGGTTGAAGCATCTCTGTGAAGGCATTAGTCTTGACTGCCATCGAAGGCAGCGTAAGGTCAAGGAACTCAGCCGCACCCCTCACCACCATGGCAAATGAATACCCTTCCTCCGTAGCCACACTAGGAGGAGAGACTATGCCAGCGTTCAGAGGTGGCCAGACCACTGGCATCTGCCGGTTGCTCATACTAGTTATCCTTGGCTAAGGGCTCTTCTGGGGGTAAGGATAATGATAAGGATACTTCGATCCACCTCAACTGTATTCCCCACAGGGCCTGTCAGTAAAGGGAGATGCTATCTCTGACTTAGAGGGTCTTTGTCCGGTCGGCACCAGAGTCTACATCAGACGCAGCCGGTCCACCTCTGAATCGGAGCTGGGTAGAACGATGGTATCGGCGGCGCAGGGAACGGCGCCACTGGAACGCACCCAGTTGAGCCCTTTGGGTCCAAAAACAAACCCAAAGGGCCCAACTGTCGCCGAGGGTGAACCCACTGGTGGAAATCCAGTTGGGGCACCTGCCAAATCCATGGGGCTCTAAAGCGCTCAATAAGCTCCCCGCACCTTGTTCGATGACTTGGACCGGCATGGTGAAGATGAAGAACACTGACTTCTTGGATTTCTTTTTCTTGTGGGACTTACCTAATGAAGACTTTGAACGCAACAATGACTGTTGGGAACAACTCCGATGGTGGGCTCAGGACATTCCCAGGTGAGAAAGTCTGTCATAGACATATACCTGTGACAGGTTTAAACCCCACAGTTTTTTTTAGAGGACATCCCTAATGCACACAGGGAGCTTAGCTCAAAAAGAATTTCAACAAAAGGTAGTCTAGAAAAGGACTGAGGTAGCTCTTCTGGATCTGCACTGATGCACAGAAAGAACAGAACTGATGTCAGCATGCTGATAGGCATTGCGCTCATAACACAAGGACGGATGACGCTGGCGCGGAGTCACTACAGACGAGCAAAGGTACTGATCAAGATTTTCCGCATCCTGTTTGATGCCTGGCGAACATTCTAAGTTAAGGAATCTGAAGCTAGAAGTCTCTATCTGTTAACAATTTTCATGAACGGGGGCAGGGTTAGCCGCCATGCTATGATTAATACCTTTGCGGAGCTCCTCACCAAGCCCAAGACTGATGCTATTACCCTGCGACTGGAACTGACTCCCACAGGGTGGAGACGGCCCCTCAGTGGCTTGTGGGCCCCCCAGGACGAGCGGAGCTGTCCTAGGACACAGAAGAAGCCTGGGAGAAACCCAGCCTGAACGCGACCCGCTGCCGCCCGTGCCTCACCAAAATGCCAGTGGCAGAGGGCAACGGCTAAGAAATGAGCTGCAAAGGACTGGCGGCAAGCCCTGTGACCCGAGGCGGGCGGCACTGCCCCCCACACCCCTTCAGCTGGTGTGGTGTTCTTGGAGACCGGTACATCGCTCCCGATCAGCGATTTATCAGACAGAGGGTGGCCAAACTTAGGAGACAGGGCAGTTGTGAGAGTGGCCGGAGACCCCGCTGAGTGTGGCACTCATGTGGCGCCGCACCATTGCAGCCCATGTGTAGTGGAGGCCACTGATCCTTGCTACCCGGACCTTCTGCTTCTTCCTCAGCTTCACAGGGTGCATTGGTGCTGCATTACTGGGGGGGCGAATGGCACCATGGAATTGGCGAGATGAGGAATCTCTGACTAAAGGTGCCAGAGTGCTTGTCCCTATGATTGCCCCAGGGGTTTCATGGACTCTTAACGCACTGCGCCACCTCCCATGGGGGCCCACTTTGCAACCAAGGATAAGAACAGTCACTCAAGAGGCCTTACATTGATAAGGCCAGAGGGACCCCTTTGTTCCTACCCAACTCAGCCCATTGGACCATTTGAGATGCAGCGCTGAGGGGAGGTACTTCATGGCAGGAGCCTAACTAATGATTTCAGATGTCTAGCTGGAGAGGTTCTTACTGTATATTTTTCGGAGGTCTCCTCGCAGAGAGGTGAACTGCTCCCTCTGTCCCCTGACACTAAAGCAGCTGAGGCATCAATATTTTGGGCTTGACAAACCTCTTCTATCGGAGGACCTGGGCAGCGTCTTGGAGTGCCTAGAAGCAGAGGTCCCAGTGGACTACTGACAAGCGGCTGCCTCCCTCCAGCAACAGCTGGTTTGAGCAGGTGAGCCTTAAGGTCGGGGCCTCCCGGGAGAGAGGCCCGCAGTTCGACCTACTCACCTTACACTGGCCTGCCTTGCATTGGACTTGGATGGCGGTGTGACTATGGTCCGTGACAGCGATACCCCTTGAACTGGTGGGAAACATCGTTACTGAAGGTAAGTAACTTGTTCATCTGATAGAGACTTAGTTGTAGATTCCTTACCTTAGAATAGATACACCAGCAATACCATCCCCGGAGGAGGGTCTGTGAACCAAAATCAAACCATAAAGTCCTGGAGGACTGAACGGGTAAAGTACCCATCCCTCTGGACTAGGCGATCCAGGCAGTAGTGTCTGGTAAATGTGTGCAGGGTTGCCCATGTTGCTGCCTGACAGATGTCAAGGACTGGAACTCCACGTGCTAAAGCCGTGGTTGCCACAGTTGCTCTGGTGGAATTTTGTGCGATCAAGATAAAAAGACAATGCATGTTTTGGGTCCAGACGGTGGAGTCTCTCCTCCTCCTTGGAGGGTTGCGGGGTTAGATAAAAGGTGGGCAGAGTGACAGATTATCCCACATGAAAAGACGTGACGACCTTAGGAAGGAATGAAGGCTGGGTCCGAAGCACCACTTTATCTGGATAGACAGATAGAAAAGGGTGCTTAGAAGATAAAGCCTGCAGCTCGCTCATCCTGCGAGCAGAGGTGCTGGCAACACGAAAGGCAGATTTGAGAAACAGCAACCTGAGGGGAAAGTTATGAAGAGGCTCAAAGGGAGCACACATAAGAAAGGTGAGAATCAGATTTAAAGTCCCATTGGGGCATAACAAAAGGAGATGGAGGGAACAGATGAGAAAGGCCCTTAAAGAGTCTGCTAACAATAGGAGATTTGAATAAAGAAGGTTGATCTGGCAGCCGAAGAAAAGCAGAGATGGCTGCAAGATATCCTTTAAGAGTGTCCAAGGCAGAACCCTGCTGGGCCAAAGAAAGTATATACAAGAGAACCTCTGAAAGAGGAGCAGAAAGGGGATAAACAGCCTTTACGCGCAAAACTACTGACATTGCGCGTTCTCTTTGGAGGCAAACAGATCTAACCAAGGCTCTCCCCACCGCTGAAAGAGACCTGGCGCCACCTCCGGATGGAGACACCATTTGTGATCGACTATGCACCGATGGCTGAGTTTGTCCGCCCTGGCGTTCAGGGAGCCCGCCAGGTGTTGAACCACCAGGGTCATGTCCTGATGTTCCAGCCATGTCCAGAGGCGGCGAGCCTCTTGACAAAGGGTCCACGACCCCACCCCGTCCTGTTTGTTACAGTACAACATGGCGGTGGTGTTGTCGGTGAACACCTGCACCACTTTACCCCTGAGAGAGGGAAAAAAATGCTTTCAGTGCCAGTCTGATCGCCCGGAGCTCCAAAAGGATGATATGGAGGCCAGACTCCGCCGGAGACCAGGCACCTCTGATCTCCACCTCTCCCAGGTGGCTGCCCCATTCCAGAAGTTATGTATCCGTCCCCACTATAAGATCTGTTTGAGGTAAGGAGAGAGATCTGCCTCTGACCCAATCTTGGTTCGTGAGTCACCACTGCAGTTGCGCAGTTCCGGTCGAGATATGGACGGAGTCAGAAAGATTCCCCTGATGCTGCGCACACTGGAACTTCAGGTCCCACTGCAAAGCCTGCATATGCCATCTGGCATGATCCACCAGCAGAATGCAGGAGGCCATGAGGCCCAGCAGCCTCAGAGTCATTCTCACCGAAATCCGGGATAGAGGCTGAAACATCGGTATTATAGCCCAAGTATCCCGGGCTCGAAGCTCGGGAGGATAGGCCAGAAACTGTCTTGTGTCCAGAACCGCCCTGATAAAAGGCAGCATCTGAGAGGGAGTCAGGTGTAACTTCGGCACGTTGATGGTGAACCCCAGCGAATGTAGGAGGTCCACCATAGTCTGGCGGTGGGAGACAACAGCCAGTCATCGAGATAAGGGAAGACTGACACCCCTGATCTGGGTAGATGAGCTGCGACCACCGCCATCACCTTTGTTAACACCCGAGGGGCACTGGTAAGGCCAAAGGGGAGCACAGTGAACTGAAAGTGCTTGTGGCCCACCATGAACCGAAGTTAACGTCTGTGGGCCAGCAGGATGAGGATATGAAAATAAGCGTCCTGCAAGTTCAACGCCACCAGCCAGTCTCCTGGGTCGAGTGCAGACAGAACCTGGGCTAGGGTGAGCATTTTGTACTTCTCCTTCCGGAGGAAGAAGTTGAGGGCCTGGAAGTCTAAGATAGGACGCAGGCGTTTGTCCTTCTTGGGTACCAGATAGAATCGGGAATAACAACCACAACCTACTTCTGGCACAGGGACCCTCTCTATAGCTTCCTTGGCCAAGAGAGCTGATACTTCCAGGCGGAGAAGTGCCAAACGATCCTCCGTCTTGCGATCGTAAGAAGGTGGCATGGAGGGAGGCGAAGTCTTGAAGGGGTGGGAGTAGCCCCTTCGGACTATTTGCAGAACCCACCTGTCCGAAGTGATGCACTGCCAGTGGAGGAGGAGATGACGGATCCTGCCTCCAACTGGCCATTGATGGAACGGAAACATCGGACTAGGAAGGTTTGGAGGCTGCGGCAGGTGGGGAAAGGGTGGACTGGCCCACCTGCTGGCTCCCTGACCTGCGAGGCAGCTGGGTCCCACATCTGTGACCACGCAGAAGCTGGATAGTTTCCGTGACTCTGTGGCTAGGCTGGACAGGACGTGGCTGGGCGCCCCTTCCGTAGCCCCAAAAGGGACGTAAGGCAGACTGAGGTTGAGGTGAGGTAGCTGCGAGGCCCAAGGATCTGGCAGTAGCTCGAGATTCCTTGAAGCGCTTAGTCCGCCTTGTCGTCAAAAACAGGAGTGCCATCAAAGGGCATGACCATCAAGGAAGACTGGACATCCCCTGAGAATTCAGAAGTCCTCAACCAGGCGTAGCATCTAACAGCTACCGACGTGGCAATCATTCTAGCCAGTGAGCCGGTGGTATCCAGTCCACACTGTATGGTAAATTTGGCGGCGTCTCTCCCGTCTGCCACTGCTTTAGAGAGAACGGCCCTGGTCTCCTCCGGGCACTGAGGCAGGACCTGCGCGACTGTATCCCAGATAGTATGGGAGAAGCGGCCCAAGAGGCATGCAGTATTCACAGACCGCAATGCCAAGCTGGAGGAAGAGAACATCTTCTTTCCTAGATGGTCCAGCTTCTTGGATTCCCTATCTGGGGGAGCAGAAGGGAATGCGCCTTTGATGAAGAAGCTTTGACTACCAAGCTTTCAGGGGGTGGGTGTTTTGTCAGGAACACTGGGACACCCAGGGCGGTGGGCAATCGTCCTATCCACAGGAGCCCCTATGAGGCTTGAACCAAGTGGCCAGAAGGACATCCATTGAACAGCAAAAGGGGTTCAAAAGAGGAAGCCGTAGGCTGAAGCACCTCTGTCAGGAGGTTAGTTCTGACTGCCACCGTAGGGAGCTCTAGGCTGAGGACCTCGGCTGCCCTCCTAACCACCACAGCATAGAAAGCTCCCTCCTCTGTAGCCATGGTAGGGGGGGAAAGCAGACCAGAGTCAGGGAAATTGTCCAGACCACTGGCATCCCCAAAGTCCTACCCCAGCTCCAGCTGGCCAGTTAAAGGGTCCAGCAGCCCCTCCTAGTCCTTTTCCTCACCTTCTGGCCCAAAAGGAACGCCAGGAATGAACACAGGGATGACAGTCCCTTCCGGCGTCAGAATCGACGTCGGTCCGGCTCCGTGTCCACTTGGAGGCTGAGGATGGGGTCGGCACCGACCGGGGGCATGGTCCACGCCGGAAGCATCATCGTCGGGATCGACGTCAGGGAAGGTCGAATGAGATTGACCGGCGTCCATCCGGATCCAGGCCTGGATCCATGGGGACCCTCTGGAGCCGCTGGCGTCGAAGTCCCAGGGCCCTCGAACGACTCCGCAGGACCTGAAGGCACGCCGGCGGAGTCAGGCTGTCCAAATATGAGGTACAAGGCTTCATAGAACTTCTGGATTTGGGCAGGAGACGCTCTGGCTCCCGGAAAGGGAGGCGCGGAGCCGCCTCGGAAGTAGGCTCCGGAGACGGAACCTTTGAGCAAGGACGCTCGGGATCCCGTATTGCGTCGGCCGACTGACTGGGAGAAGTCGAAGAATGCCTGTGCTTCTTTGACTTCTTTTTGTGCTTCCCTGACTTACCCGAGGATCTTCCCGAGGACTTGGAGTGCGAGGAGTGTGGGCTCTGCGACCGTTTTAGAGACCTTTCCCTCAAACAAGAGCGACCTGGTGCCGAGCGTCGGCCCTCCAGCAGCTTTCGGGACCGCTCCCGCAAAGCCTTCGGGTTCATGGCCCGGCACTCGCAGCACGACTTCAGGTCGTGGTCGCGCTCCAGACACCAAAGGCACACGAGGTGTGGATCCGTCACATACATCATCTGGTAGCAGGAACCCCAGGGCTTGAAGACAGTCCTTCGTTAGGACATCCTATACACACCACAAAAAGTCAAAAAAAGTTTGCCAAAAAGCTGCTAGGGGTAGCTCTCTCCTGATCTGCGCAAGGCTGGCACAGAAAAAGAAAGAACTGACATCAGCGCGCATGGGGGGTGTCTACGTAGGACCTGCAACGTCCTCCAGGTGCCCACGATGTTGACAACGGATGCGGAGCCGACTGATGCCACCTAACGATGCACAGGGGTACTGCTGAAGAAAAAACCTACGGATCCAGACTGACGCCTGGGGGAAATTCTAAGGTAAGAAATCTACAACTAACAGTCTCCATCAGATTTTACTTGTACAAAACCAATGAAATTCAGCAGTTATAGTTACCTGAGCTAACTATAACTTACGCCCCCGCAATTCACTGCTTATGACCTCACATATTACATCATTCATGACATGTCAGTGACGTCACTAATGACCTCACTGACGACATCTCAAATGACATCACTGGGGAGAGGATGTAGTCTAACGGCTAGAGAGGTCAACCTCAAAGCTGGGAAACTGGGTTCTCGGAAAGTGACACAACATCCTGTGATTCTGGGCAAATCACTTAATCTCCCCGTGCCTAACATCTGTAGTGCAACTGGTACTCATGTAAAGCGCTCTAATACCTTCTGGTCAAGTTTGCGCTATATAAAACTCCGAAAAAAAAATAAACTGATGACATCATCCACAGAACCACTCACACATCCACTCACAACCCCATAGAACCACTCGTACGCCCACTGACACAACCACTCACATACCCATTCACAGACCCATACCAGTACTCATATACCCACTCACTCCTCCATAGAGGCAGTCACATACCCACTCGCTTACTCGTACAGCCACTCACACAACCATTCACTCACCGATACAGCCATTTATACAACCAGTCACTCACTCGTATAGCCACTCACATAGCCACACACTCACCCATGCAGCTACTGAGACACCCACTTATTTACCTATACGGTTACTCACACACCCACTCACCCATACAGCCTCTCAACAGAGCCACACACCCATATAAACACACACACATACACCCACACAACCACTTACATACCCATTCACATATCCATACAAGCACTCACACATCCGCTCACTCACTTACACAGCCATTCACACACACTCTCCAATACAGCCACTCACACACCAACTTACTTAACCAAACACCCACTCACACAGCCAATCACTCACCCACACAGCCACTTAAACACTGAGTCACTCCCTCATAGAGCCATTCAGACACCCACTCAGTCACCCATACAGTCACTACAACATCTACTTACCCACCCATAGAGTCAATCACACCGACACCAATAACACCACTCACACAGCATGTCACTCACCCACCCACTTATACATCTATACTGCCACTTACACACCCATACACACAAGGATACATACAGTCACACAGCCACTCACATAATATATGTTAAAAGTAGTATCACTCAGTGGTAGTGCACCTAGTATACTAATTTAACTTTAGTAGTAGGTTAGTATGCATGTTTAACACCCGTAAACTCTTGAAAACACTTATACTCACTTGGGGATGTCATCAGTGAGGTCACTTGAGATGTCATCAGTGATATCACTGACCATGTCATGAGTGATGTAATATGTGAGGTCATAAGCAGTGCATTGCGGGGCGTAAGTTATAGTTAGTTCAGGTAACTATAGCTGCTGAATTTCACTGGTTTTGTACGAGTGAAATCTCAGACTAACTATAATGTCCCTTTAACATTTGTTTTTTTCAGTGAATATATATACACACACACACACACACACACACACACACACACACACACGTATATATATAAATCTACACACAAAATCTGCATGCAAAAACAATGCACTGCTTTACCTTTAGTCACTGTTGCAAGCGCAGGATGTGGAACCAAGGTGCAGGCGGAGGACTCAGTTGGAGCAGCAGGCAGTTTACATGTTGACCCAGTGTGCAACACTGAGAAAGAAACAAATACACATGTAACACAAGACAAACAGTTCATCTGGTTTAATAGCCTGTTTTTATAAAGAGGTGCAGGGAAGAGGTAATTGTTTCAACAATACTGTACAATTATATAAAGATATATAAGCATTCTTAAATCAGAATGGTACTTCATACACACATACTTTTCGAAATCAGTTAGAGCTTCTCTCTAAGCAAGACTTTCTACAATGATACTTTCTGTCAGAGGCCTGATTTGAATGTTTGTTCCATCTGCAAACTCATGGAGAGGTCGGAGAAAAGGGGTTATGTTATTTATCCACAGATGGAAACATCTCCAGAAGGTAACAATTTCCGCACATTTATCAGCAATCAGAATTGTCTCTGTTCCAGCCATCTATTGTCATATTTTCACACTTCCAATACCAAACGTTTTGAAGCAAAAGAGGCAACTTGTTTGCTTTTTTAACTATAGAGATTTTTTAATTAGGTATCAGCTATAGTACACAGAACAATCTTGCATATTACACTACACCGTGCTTACATTGAGGGTAAGTGATCAACACTGCTCCTCACCCAAGAGTTACATTAGGAAAGGTAGACTCAATTATTCTTACTTTACTTACTTCTTTACAGGTACTTGTCACCACTTAAATTGAACATGGCTGGGCTTCTACCTCACTCAAAGTGCTGGAAATGTGTGGAAATGTGCTCAGAATGGGCGCAACTTACTTCATACACTGTGAAATTGCACTGCCTTGGAGCCATATTGGGCAGTTGTGTGGCAAATAATAGACACTGTTGGTTAGCTTTTAACACCCCAGTCTGCTCATTTAGTTCTCTTGCATCGTGACACTTTGGATGTGACAGGACTCTGTCAGCTGGCTTTCGAATTCCCTAATGGCTGCAAAGGTTTGCCTATCGAGACACTGGAGGAGACCCACAGTAACCATTGTTGATGATTATCGGAACCAGTGAAGATTGCATCCTGTTAACGCACAATATACATTGTCAAAGACAAGACAGATGTTTTTCAACAGACATGGGAACCTCTCTGGAATATATCTGGCACTGTTGGGAGACCACGACCGATTACAACACTACATGCTATTACACTGTCCTGCCCCCTTCCCCTTTGATGCAGGAATGCAGCCCAGATAGCAAACTGCAATTGGGTGCACAAAGTGAGGGCCAGGACTTTCTACAGGCTGAGTTCTTGGTCTAGTGATTGGCACAGACTTCTTCACTCATGAATATCTCTTCCACCTTCCCTGACTCTTATGATTAGTACACAAGGTCTGTCATGGGTGCCCAACGGACACTGCAGGGAAAAATATAATGGGTCATTTTGAGGGATAACTAGGTACTGAGAGGGATCCTGCTCTATCAGTTTAACCATATTCCTGCCCTACTGCTGGTCTTTACAAGGAATAGGGATGGCACTCTGTGGTTTATTGTCTGCAGAGTAGATTTGGGATCAGTCACAGTATTACACCTCGCCTTCCTTCTTTCGCCCTTCTTTTTTTTCATGCTTTTCTTGCATTCTATTTGCTCTGTGTAATGTTACCTACCCCCACACTTAGTTTTGGTACCTTGTTTCATACAACTTCCACCTCTTTGAGCAATATGTGTACCCTTTACATTTACACACAGATGCCGTACTAGGAGAAACTTTACTATGTAGGTTACTGTAATGTGTTACTTGCTTTTGACTGTTATCTTGGATGCAGTTACTGATGGGTACATGACCTGCATCATTTGCTGTCTTACTAAAAACCCAAATAAACAAATGCTGATAAAAAAAATCACCTGTAGAAATGAATTTATGTCCCACTCCCCATGCCTGCATATGCCCCTTTTTCTGCACAGTATATGGAGAGGGTGCAAGATGATGTCAAAAGCTTGTGTACATATTACCTACACAAGGAGAAAGGGGTGCTTATGCAGGAGCCTGTGTATCAGGTAAGAAAGAGATTCCTACCATACACTCTCTGTTCTGGCACAACCAATACAGTTGTATCCACCCTGACATGTGTAGCTTCAAGGAGGCAAGACCAGGATGGAAGACACTTCTCATTCATTCATAGGCAAAACATTGTAGAGCTCAGCCAATAGACTATCTGCTGAGGTTATAACATAGAAAACCTCAAACCATGGACCACAGAAAAGGATTATGTTACTTACCCTGTAAACATCTGTTTTTGGCATGTAGAGCTCTACATTCACATGCTTTGCATACTCCTGCCATCTAGTGTTGGGTCAGGATATTTGCAAGTTGTTTTTCTTCGAAGAAGTCTTTTCCAGTCACAAGGTACGGTGACTCCTCCTTTCGTTGATAGTGCGCATAGGCATCGACTACATTGTTAGATTGTTTTCCCGCAAGAGGGTGAGAATGGAGTAAGTAAGTGTAGTACAGAGATATCCATGTATATGTAATGTGAATAATAAGAACTGCAACAACCACAGGTGTCCGGGGAGGAGGGAGGGTGCATGTGAATCTACAGCTCTACATGCCAAGAAGCATAAGTTACTTACCTTCGGTAACGCTATATCTATAAGAAACATTAGTAGTGATAGATTCCTTACCTTAGAATATCCCCAGGCGTCAGACTGGATCCGGAAAGTTTTCGTCAGCAGTACCCATACGCGTCGGTAGGTGGCGTCGTGCGGCTCAGCGTCCGTCGTTGGCGTCGTGGTCGCCGAGATGATGTCGCGGGTACTACTTAGACACCGCCCACGCGCGCTGACGTCAGTTCTGTACACAACTTTCAGCGCCAGTAACGCAGAGCCATGCAAGATACTGACCACTGGTGCATTGAAACTAGGGCCCTGAAAGGGATGACCTTAACCCTAGAAATCAGTTCGCAGAACGGGGAGGATGGGTGGGGCGGTAAGGAATCTATCACTACTAATGTTTCTTACAGATATATCGTTACCGAAAGAAACACATAGTGATAGATTCCTTACCTTAGAATAGATACCCCAGCAATACCAACTCCGGTGGTGGGTCTGCGAACCAAGATCACACCAGAAAGTCACGGAGAACGGAACGGCCAAAGAAGCCGTCTCTCCGGACTTGGCAGTCCAGGCAATAATGCTTAGTAAACGTGTGCAGCGAGGCCCACGTGGCTGCTTGACAGATGTCTTGCAGGGGGACACCACGTCCCAATGCAGTAGTGGCTGCAGTAGCTCTGGTGGAATGAGCACGCAGTCCCACCGGAGGTTCTTTTTTAGCCAAAGAGTAACAGGCTTTGATACACAAGACAACCCAGCGGGAGATAGTCCTCTTGTGTACCGCCCGACCTTTCTTGGTGCCAACGTAGCCAACAAAGAGTTGGTCATCCATCTGGAACTGTTGCGTGCGGTTGAGATAAAAAGAGAGCGCACGTTTTGGGTCCAGACGGTGGAGCCTTTCTTCCTCTCTGGAAGGATGCGGAGGTGGAAAGAAGGTGCCCAATGTGAAAGGGCGTAACACCTTTTGGCAAAAAGGAAGGACGCGGCCTGAGCACAACCTTGTCCGGATGGACTGATAGGAAAGGAGGCTTACAAGAAAGAGCCTGGACCTCACTCACTCGCCTAGCGGAGGTAATGGCCACCAGGAAAGCAGTCTTCAAGGTCAAGAGACGAAGAGGACAGTTGTGAAGGGGCTCAAAGGGAGCGCACATCAAGTATGTAAGAACCAGATTCAAGTCCCACTGTGGCATCACGAAAGGAATAGGAGGAAAAAGGTGTGTAATGCCTTTGAGAAATCTATTTACAACAGGGGACTTGAAAAGAGAGGGCTGATCAGGGAGCCTGAGAAAGGCCGAAATAGCAGAAAGATAGCCCTTGATAGTGCCCAGAGCAGAGCCCTGATGGGCCAAAGAAAGAAGGAACAAAAGGACTTCTGAAAGAGGGGCAGAAAGGGGATTCACAGCGTTTGCTGTGTACCATGCCACAAATTTGTTCCACCTGCAGGCGTATACCAACTTAGTGGAGGGACGCCTGGCTGCCAGAATGACATCACAAACTTCAGGAGGCAAGTCGAAAGGAATCAACTGCCGCTGCTCAATCTCCACGCAAAGAGGTGGAGGCAGGAGAGGTTCGGGTGGAGGACCGTCCCCTGCTGCTGCGACAGAAGATCCTCCCGAAGAGGCAGTCTGATCAGAGGATCGATGCTCATACTGAGTAGCTCGGGATACCATACTCTTCGAGCCCAGTCCGGGACCACAAGGATGACTTGTGCCCGGTCGCGCCTGATCTTCTTCAGCACTCTGGGCAGAAGTGGTATAGGCGTACAACAGACCGCAACTTCACTCGCGACAAAAAGAGTCGCAGAGCAAGTGCCGCCTTGGAAATTCCAACGCGCAGAACTGATGACATTGCGCGTTCTCTTCGGTGGCGAATAGATCTAACCAAGGCTCTCCCCACTGTAGAAAGAGTCCTTGCGCCACCTCCGAGTGAAGACGCCATTCGTGATCCAGCATGCACCTGCGGCTGAGTTCGTCCGCCGTGGCGTTCAGAGAACCTGCCAGGTGTTGAACCACGAGGGATATGCCCTGATGTTACAGCCATGTCCAGAGGCGCTGAGCCTCCTGACAGAGGGTCCACGACCCCACCCCGCCTTGCTTGTTGCAGTACCACATGGCGGTGGTGTTGTCTGTGAACACCTGCACCACTCTCCCCTTGACAGAGGGAAGGAATGCCTTCAGTGCAAGCCGTATCGCCCGAAGCTCCAGAAGGTTGATATGGAGCTTGGACTCAACCGGAGACCAGAGGACTCTGATCTCCACCTCTCCCATGTGGCCGCCCATCCCAGAAGGGACGCATCCGTCACCACTGTAAACTCCGGTTGGGGAAGGGAGAGGGATCTGCCGTCGACCCAATGCCGGTTAGTGAGCCACCACTGCAACTGTCGTGCAGTGCCCTCCGAGATCTGGAGGTGATCGGACAGGTTCCCCTGATGCTGCGCCCACTGGAACTTCAGGTCCCACTACAGAGCCCGCATATGCCATCTGGCATGATCGATCAGCAGGAAGCAGGAGGCCATGAGGCCCAGCAGCCTCAGAGTCACTGACCGAAACCCGGGACAAGGGCTGAAAGATCGGAATCAGAGCCTGAATATCCCGGACTCGCTGTTCGGGAGGATAGACCCGAAACTGCGCCATGTCCAGAACTGCTCCGATAAAGAGGAGCTTTTGAGAGGGAATCAGGTGTGACTTCGGCACGTTGATGGAGAACCCCAGCAAGTGCAGGAGGTTGGCCGTAGTCTGGAGGTGGGAGACGACTGCCTGGGGCGAGCCAGCCTTCAACAACCAGTTGTCGGGATAGGGGAAGACTGAAACCCCTGATCTGCGCAGATGAGCTGCGACCACCGCCATCACTTTCGTGAACACCCGAGGGGCGCTGGTAAGGCCAAAAGGGAGCACGTTGAACTGAAAGTGCTTGTGGCCTACCGTGAACCGCAGGTAACGCCGGTGGGCTTGCAGGACTGGGATGTGGAAATAGGCATCCTGCAAGTCTAGCGCTACCATCCAGTCTTGTGGATCGAGAGCAGACAAGACCTGAGCCAGAGTGAGCATCTTGAACTTCTCTTTGCGGAGGAAGCGATTGACGTTCCGGAGGTCTAAGATAGGACGCAGGCCCTTGTCCTTCTTGGGAACCAGAAAGTAGTGGGAATAGCAACCACGACCTACTTCTGGCGTCGGAACGCGCTCAATGGCCCCCTTGGCCAAGAGGGCCGCAACTTCCTGCTGAAGAAGCACCAAGTGATCCCCCGACATGCGGTGGTACTGAGGTGGCATGGCTGGAGGGGTAGTCTCGAAGGGGAGGGAGTAGCCCCTCCGGACTATCTCTAAAACCCACCTGTCCGAAGTGATGGTGCGCCAGTGGGGGAGGTGATGGCGAAGCCTGCCACCCACTGGCGTTTGATGGGCCTGAAAGTTCGGACTAGGAAGGTTTGGAGGCAGTGGTGGCCGGGGTGGAGGTGGACTGACCCGCCCGCTGGCCCCTTGGTCCGCCACGGCGGAACCCGAGTCCGCGGCCGTGCTGGGATGGTTGCTGTGCAGGCCTGTGGCTCTGTTGCGAACGCTGCGGGCGCCTCTTCCGGTGCCACGAAAGGAGCGAAAAGCAGAAGGCGGAGGAGGGCGGACTGCAGAGAGTCCCAAGGACTTGGCCGTAGCCCGTGAGTCCTTAAACCGCTCCAACGCGCTGTCCGCTTTGTCGCCGAAGAGGCGACGGCCATCAAAGGGCATGTCCATAAGTGTGTTTTGGACATCCCCCGAAAATGCAGTTGTCCTCAACCAGGCGTGGCATCGAACCGCCACCGTCGTTGCAATCGATCTGCCCAGTGAGTCGGCGGTGTCTAGGCCACAACGAATCATGAACTTAGCTGCGTCTCTCCCCTCTGCAACAGCCTGGGAGAGAGCTGTCTGGGCCTCCTCCGGACACTGGGGTAGCACTTGCGCCACCGTATCCCACAGAGAGTGGGAATAACGGCACAAGAGGCATGCAGTGTTTACGGACCGCAGCGCAGAACTGGTAGAAGAAAAAATCTTCTTCCCGAACTGATCCAGTTTCTTGGATTCCCTATCCGGTGGTGCGGATGGGAAGGCGGTCGGGGAAGCAGAGGCTTGGACAACCAAGCTCTCGGGGGTGGGATGTTGGGAGAGGAAAATGGGTCACCCGGAGCCGGGCGATGGCGTCGGGCCACGTTCCTATCCACAGGAGCCCCTGTGGTGGGACTGGACCAAACGCCCAAAAGAACGTCAGAAAGGGCTTCATTGAAGGGAAGCAGCGGCTCCGCAGAAGTAGCTGCTGGCTGAAGCACCTCTGTCAGGAGGTTAGTCCTGACGGCCACAGTAGGGAGCACGAGGTGTAGGGCCTCGGCCGCCCTACGCAACACCACAGTAGGAGGTGATCCCAGTATACAATAAAATAACCAAAAGGAAGATTACATAAACATATATTGACAATATCGTATAAAGAATCAAAATACCAAAAGGAAATGAACCAGTGTTATTTAATCACACTGCTCTTATTACATTATGTAAACATCACAAAATGAGGACAAATTTGTATACACGTGCCCAGAGGGGAGGGGGTGTGTACGGTGAAAAAGTGAGGGTAATGTGACATAAAGAAGAGTGAAATTATATAACCAAAACACATCCGTTTTCAAAGACAAAATAATAACTCGTTTTTCACGCCCAAATTCGCGAATATCTATATCTATTTCTTTAGCCATGCATACAAAAAGGAAAAACACAGTAGAATAATTTCTGTTGTTTTTGATGCTGGCACAAACAAACAGTGTCGACGTTTCGACCCCAAGGTTCTGTAGGTAATTTAACACCTTACGAAGGGGTCTTCTTCAGGACTGGGAGGAGGGAATAGGCACCATATACGCTTTGCGGAGACGGATCAGTCTAGGTAACATATAGGGCACAGGGCTCCAATATCGTGAGAACGGAATGCCTGCACATAGGCAAAACTTTAACCATCCGTTAGAATCGTACTTATCCCATCAATTGAAACACTGGTCATAGACCGTATGTCCGCTATGACCACAAGAATAAAATCTGCAATTAAATCGCATCAGAGGACCTTTACGCATCAACTGTTGATGCATCCAACGGCCTCAAATGCTTCTGACCCCGGCACAAATGTCTCAGCCCGCAGCGTCAATCCACATCGAGTCGTATCCGGAATGGAGCGTCGACGCTCCATTCTGGATACGACTCGATGTGGATTGACGCTGCGGGCCGAGACATTTGTGCCGGGGTCAGGAGCATTTTGAGGCCGTTGGATGCATCGTAACAATTGCGCGTAAAAAGGTCCTCTGATGCGATTTAATTGCAGATTTTTATTCTTGTGGTCATAGCGGACAGATACGGTCTATGACCAGTGTTTCAATTGATGGGATAAGTACGATTCTAACGGATGGTTAAAGTTTTGCCTATGTGCAGGCATTCCGTTCTCACGATATTGGAGCCCTGTGCCCTATATGTTACCTAGACTGATCCGTCTCCGCAAGGGCGTATATGGTGCCTATTCCCTCCTCCCAGTCCTGAAGAAGACCCCTTCGTAAGGTGTTAAATTACCTACAGAACCTTGGGGTCGAAACGTCGACACTGTTTGTGCCAGCATCAAAAACAACAGAAATGATTCTACTGTGTTTTTTCCTTTTTGTATGCATGGCTAAAGAAATAGATAGATATTCGCGAATTTGGGTGTGAAAAACGAGTTATTATTTTGTCTTTGAAAAACGGATGTGTTTTGGTTATATAATTTCACTCTTCTTTATGTCACATTACCCTCACTCTTTTCACCGTACACACCCCCCTCCCCTCTGGGCACGTGTATACAAATTTGTCCTCATTTTGTGATGTTTACATAATGTAATAAGAGCAGTGTGATTAAATAACACTGGTTCATTTCATTTTGGTATTTTGATTCTTTATACGATATTGTCAATATATGTTTATGTAATCTTCCTTTGGTTATTTTATTGTATACTGGGATCACCTCCTACTGTACTGCCTGTTACCCAGATCCCAGTATCTGTGGGTTTACCCTTCTAACGTAATGCTACGCAACACCACAGCATAACTAGCACCCTCCTCCGTAGCCACGGTAGGAGGAGACAGCATGCCAAGGTCTGGTGAGGTATCCAGACCACTGGCGTCCCCCAACTCCTCAGCCCAGTCCTGTTCAGACTCGCAAGCAGCTGCGAGAGGGTCCTCAGACCCCTCCCAGTCCTCCTCTAGCTCCTCAGGCTGTTCAACAGGCCTAAAATAAGGAGCAGGGACATGGGGATAAAAATCCCCGAGCAACGTCGAGAACGGCATCGATCGACGCCGGCTCAACGCCGCGTCCACTTCGGGGCAGAAACCGGGGTCGACGTCGTCCCGAGGTGGTGCCGGTGGGGTCGACGTCGGTGGAGGTGGAGGTGTTATAAGGTCAACCGACATCGACCGGGATCCAGGCCTGGATCCAGAGGGGTCCTGCGGCGCCGAGGCCAGAGCCGACAGCGACGCCGGAGCCGACAGCGACGCCGGGGCCGGAGCCGCCGGCAAGGAAAGGCGAGGACCCCCAGTCGGGGCCGCGGGGCCCGAAGGCGCACCAGCGGGAACCGACGGGCCAAAGAGGCAAGCCATGGCCGACAGGAATTCCTGTATTTGGGCCAGAGTCGCCGACGAACCCGGGAAGGGCGGAGTCCGGCGGCGACTGCATAGGCTCTGCCGGAGCCGCGTGGGAGACATCACCCGCACCCTCAGCCGTGTCGCGCGACCGGCGAGGGGAAGTCGGAGAACAATGGCGTTTCTTCGACTTCTTGTGCTTCGCCTTACCTGACCCCGAGTGCGAAGACTTGGATCCCGAAGACCGATGGTGAAGACTCCGTGCACGGTCCCTCGACCTCCCACGGGACCGGGACATCGAACGGCGCGGCGCCAACTGCCGGGCTTTCAGCAACTTTCGGGACCGCTCCCGAAAAGTCTTTGGCGCCATGGCCCGGCAGTCGGGGCACGACTTGGGGTCGTGGTCGCGCCCCAGGCATAAAAGACACACACGGTGCGGGTCCGTCACCTATATCATACGGTGACAGTCCCCGCAGGACTTAAAACCAGGCATCCTATCTGCACCAGGAGTCGAAGACTCGATGAAAAACAGAGACAAAAAGCCTCAAAAAGTCAGTCAAAAATTGACTGGGGGTTCCTGCTCTTCCCGGATCTGCCCTTGCTGGCGCGGAAAAAGAAAGAACCGGCATCAGCGCGTGTGGGCGGCGTCTAAGTAGCGCCCGCGACGTCATCTCGGCGACCACGACGCCAACGACGGACACGGAGCCGCACGACGCCACCTACTGCCGCGCAGGGGTACTGCTGACTAAAACTTTCCGGATCCAGTCTGACGCCTGGGGGACATTCTAAGGTAAGGAATCTATCACTGTGTGTTTCTTTCAGATGTAAATTTTCTTCTGCTTAGGATCCAGTTTTTCCTCATAATCTCCACGATCGGTTCCGGAGGCTTTTGATGAGCATCCTTTGTTTTCTGTGCTGACATTTCGATGCCGAGCTGGACCTGACCTTTTTATTCTTTGGAGCCAAAGGTTTCGGTGCCGAAGGTAGTTTTTCCTAAACTCGTTCTCGAGCCGGAAGGCCTGATTGTTTGTTTCGAAACCGAGCCTAAGGGCGGGTGTTAGAAGCAGTGTCTCGGTGCCGACCATGGCCAGAAGGTAGTGGTGGCCTAGAAACTTTTTGTTTGATGAAAGTAAGTTTGAGGGGCAAAGGGGCTTTGTTATTTACAGCACCCTGTCCTGCTGGAATGTCTTCGGACTCTAGCTCGATTTCCAGATTTCCAGTTCCAAATCCGATTCTTGGACAGAGAAGGCCTCCTCCTCTTCCGCTGCCGACACCTCCATTTCTTCGTGCTCAGTATCTTCTCCGAAGATATCCGGGGTGTGTTCAATGTTCTGCCACTGCAGGAGTATGCAAAGCATGTGTATCTACAGCACACATGCCTCGAAAAGTCATAAGTTACTTACCTGTAATCCTAGTTCTGTTCCAGGGGAATCCTCATCAAAGTCATAAGCACTGAATATTCATGCCTACATGCGTGGACCCCGGAGCACATATTAAATATATGATATATATATTTGTACAAAAAATAACAAAATGTAGGTAGTACTTCGCAAGACATATATACACACACACACATATATATATATATATATATGCAGCCTATACTTAAGACTAAAAAATGCCGCATTTACATTGGTCTTTAATTTAATGAACCTCCCATCAGACTCAAACAGTTCTGTACACCAGAAAAAGAGAGCATAAGGTGCAAACACAGCCTTTATTGAATGAAAAACAACAAGGAAATGCAAAGGCATTGTTAACCAACAGGCTGCATTTAAAGAATAACAAGTGTAATATTGGCACTGTGCCTTTAAGACCTCCTGCATCCCACCATGCCCCAAAGGTGACAGTTAGGTCAGTACTTTTTTTACGGTGACATGAAGAAGAGAACAGAGAGATGTATAAACTGCTGCATTAAAAGATTTGTCTGGGGAGACAGGAGGTTGCTTATGACTTTGACGAAGATTCCCCAGGAAGAGACCTAGGATTAAAGGTAAGTAACTTATCCTTCTCTTCCAAGGGATCCTCATCAATAGTAATATGCACTGAATAAAGTAGCAAGCCCATCCCACACACCTGCAGACGAATAAAGAGCAAACACAAGCAGTTGTAATCATCATTGAAATACATTTCTTAAGGAGGCCTGCCCTACTTGGGTGTCTCTCTGAGTGTCTGAATCTAGACAGTGATGCCTTGTGATGTACCGATCTCCAAGTAGCAGCTGTGCAGATTTCAAAGATTGGTACATTTCTTAGTAGGGCTGCTGTTGCTGCTTTGCCTCTTGTAGAGTGGGCTTTCGGTCTGGCAGGTAACTGTTTGTTGGCTAACCGGTAGGTGAATAGACTACAAGAAACTATCCACTTAGAAAATGGTCTGCTTAGAGGAAGCACTGCCTGTCCTCTTAGGGCCATAGTTAAAAACAGATTGTCTGATAGCTTTGGTCTTGTCTAAGTAAAACTTCAGCACTCTTTTGAGATCTAATGTGTAATGCTTTTTCCGCTGGTGTAGCAGGATTGGGAAAGAACGTTGGGAGTGAAATTGTCTAGTCAATGTGGTAACCAGACACAACCTTGGGCAGAAAACTAGGATGAGTTCTCATTACCACTCTATTAGCATGGAAAACCATGTAAGGTTCTGTGGCACAGCGAGAGTGAATCTCACTGACTCTGCGTGAAGAATAGCTAGTAGAAAAGCAGTTTTCCAGGTAAGGTGTTGTAAGGATGCCTTATGTATAGGTTCGAAAGGGGAACCCATGAGTTTCAAAAGAACCACATTCAGTTCCCAAGAAGGAGAGGGAGAACGTACAGGTGGGAATACCTTCTTCAACCCCTCTAAGAAATCCTTCACTACAGGAATTTGGAAAAATTACTTCTGTGTAGGGGGTTTCTGTAAGCAGTAAGGGCTGCAAGATGTACCCTAATAGAGGAGAATTGCACACCAGATTTTTCTAAATGGATAAGATAATATTACATCCTCCTGCACCAGAATTGGATAGAGTTCATTTTGAACACACCACATGTAAACTCTCTTCCACTTGAAAGCATAGGAACGTCTGGTTGGTGGCTTTATTGGACTCCCTAATAATGTTCATGCTCTACTGCGAAAGACCTGAGTGTCAATATTGCAGGAATTCAGGAGCCATGCTGTCAAGCTCAGCGAGGGAAGGTTGGGGTGGAAAATCTTTCCTCCAAGTTTGTAGAGGAGATCCGGTCTGCATGGCAGCCTCCTGTTTGGTTTTTCTGACAGGTGGAGGAGATCCAGGAACCACCACTGGCGATGCCATTCCAGAGCTATCAGGATCATTCTGGTCTTGGCTCGTTACAGTTTGTTGATGACAGTCGGTATCAGTGGAATGGGAGGAAACGCGTACAGAAATGTCTTGGACCAGTTTATCAAAAGGGCATTCCCCTTTGTTCCTGGACGATAGAACCTGGATGCGAAGACTGGGCATCTTTTGTTGTTTTCGTCTGCAAACAGGTTGATTTGCGGATGCCCCCACTCTTGAAAGATGTCTTGCATGACATCGTCGTGCAGAATCCAGTCATGAGCTTCAGTGAAACTGCGGCTGAGAGAGTCCGCTTGAGTGTTCTGGACTCCTGGCAGGAGCATTGCTGAGACTAAGCTTTTTGGCTATTAACCAGTTCCAGATAGCCTGCGCTTCCATAGACAAGGAGAGAGAGCGAGCGTCCCCTTGCTTGTTTAGGTAGTGCATTGTGATCGTTGTTGTCTGCTGGACCAGGAGAAAGCTGGTTTGAATAGATGGATAGAAGGACTTGAGGGCTAGATGGACCGCCCTTAGCTCCAGCATGTTGATTTTTTTAAAATGTCAAGGCCCCGGGGGATGGGGCCCCGGGGATGGGGTCCCGGGGGCCAAAATGGGCCTGGGGAGGGGGATCACGCAGCCCCACTCCTTTACAATAAAAAAAAAAAAAATGGCCAAGCCACGTGGATGGAGTCCCCGGGGCCAAAAATGGCCTGGGGAGGGGGGCTGCACGGCCGCCCTCTACTTTAGTTATACAAAAAGAAAGAATTATAGAAAGGCCCAGCCCTGTCGGATGGGGTCCCTGGGGCATATATCGGGCTCGGGAGGGGGGCCACGGGCCCCCTCCCTTTATATTTACAGACAAATAAAATGGGTCAGGCTCTGGGGGATGGGGTCCCCGGGGCCCAAAAGCACAAAGGGAAGGGGGGCCACACAGCCCCCTTTCCTTAATTTAAAAACAAAATATAGGAACCGGCAACTCGCCGGAGGCCCTGCCCCCTTTGCCCACCACTCTGCAAACGCGCTTCCTGGCGTGCTCCTGGTTGGGGGATTAAGTCCCCTTTGCTGCTGGCGGTCCTTAGGAGCCAACTAGCCTGCCTGTTACCTCCAGTAAGCCCCACACAGTGGGATTGCTAAGAGGTCTTCGGAGGCCACGCCCCCCTTTCTCCACTACTCTGCAAACGCGCCTCCTGACACACTGCTGGTTGGGGGATGGAATCCACTTTACCTCTGAGGGACTTTGGGGGCCAAGAAGCCCTCCTGGTACCTCCTGTAAGTCCTACGCAGCGGAATTCCTGAGTGCTGGTTGGAGGCCCAGCCCCTTTCTCCACCACGAGGCAAACACGACTACTTGTTAAACAAGCATTTGCAATGCAATGGGTCTCGCATTTGCGAGAGTTAGAGCTATTGGAGTTGTAAATGTAAACGTTTTTTACTAATGTTTTTTGGAGTGGAGTGGATGTACGTTGTGTGTAGTGGAATTATGTGGTATGTTGTGCAGTGAAATTATGTGGCTAGAAAGTATGTGGTATTTAGTGTATAGGAATTATGTGGAGTGCGATTATGTGTTATGGAGAGTAATTCACAATTATGTGGTATGGTAGTCTGTGTTGTAGAGTGGTAACCTCAGGTTTAGTCCTATATTTAGGCGCATCTAAAAAAAAAAGGCTAATGAAGCTGCAATCGATACAAAACACAGCAGCCCGCCTAGTGCTGAATCTCCCTAAAAGAACATCTACAACAAAAGCCTTAGCCAACCTGCATTGGCTACCTGTGGAGAAACTAATATTGTTCAAGACAATGTGCTACTGCCACCGAATCTTGGCAAAAAAAGGTCCACGGTACCTTCAAACTATGATAACAGACTACACACCCAGCAGAAACCTGAGATCCGAAGGAAAAGCGCTAGCAAATGTACCAAGAATAAGGAAGGCTAGGATGGGTGGTCGGTCTTTCAGATACCTAGCAGCTAAACACTGGAACTCATTACCTGTTGACATAAGAACAGAGCCATGTGAAGCTACCTTCCGTAAAAAGCTGAAGGCATGGCTTTTCCCCACCAGTAAATTAGAATAGACCCCGAGACTTCCTGATATATGCCCATGGGCTAGGTGTGACATGCCTTACTTTCAACTCCTGCCATCTGAAAGTCTGCTACTAGCACAGGGACACACCGGCGGTGTAACCATGCGCTATATAAATGGATAAAATAAATAAATAAATAGTCTTCCTCGTTTCCATAGAAGCTAAACTATAAACTCAATGAGACACAAAAAAAGATGCAACCACAGAGGAGCACTTCTGGACCTAGTTAGAAGTATGAGCAGGGCCACTGGAATTATGCAACTGTTCAGCTGCAACTATTTTCGCATAGTTATACATTTTCCACATTTGCCACATAATCCATCATCTGCTGCATAATCTGCAGATTTGAACAAAAAAAAAAACCTTGTTTCTAGCTCAAATGGCTCAAACGTTACCAAAAATGCAGCAACACGTATTACAGCATGGTGGAAGGCCCTTTGCAAAGCTGGAATGGTCACCTGTTACTTATTGCTAAATGTAGGTGTTAAATTGGTACTAAGGGTGCGCAAACCTCTCTTGCTTCTTTCTAGGCCTCTCTTGCTTCTTTCTGCACCTTTCTTCCTCTTTCTGCACCTCTCTTGCCTCTTTCTGCACTTCTCTTGCCTCTTTCTGCAACTCTCTTGCTTCTTTCTGCACTTTTCTTGCTTCTTTCTGCACTTCTCTTGCTTTCTGTGCCTTTCTTCCTCTTTTTGCACCTCTCTTGCCTCTTTCTGTGCCTCTCCTGATTCTTTCGGCACCATCTTCCCTCTTTCTGCACCTCTCTTGCCACTTTCTGCACGTCTCTTGCCACTTTCTGCACTTCCCTCTTTCTGCACCTGTTGCTTCTTTCTGTACCTGTTGCTTCTTTCTGCACCACTCTTGCTTCTTTCTACACCCCTCTTCCCTCTTTCTGCACCCCTCTTCCCTCTTTCTGCACTCCACTTCCCTCTTTCTGCACCTCTCTTGCCTCTTTCTGCACCTGTTGCTTCTTTCTGCACCTCTGTTGCCTCTTTCTGCACTTCTCTTTCTTCTTTCTGCATCTCTCATGCTTCTTTCTGCACCCCTCGCCTTTTTCTGTACCCGTCTTCCCTCTTTCTGCACCTCTCTTGCCTCTTTCTGCACCTCTCTTGCCTCTTTCAGCACTTCTGTTGCTTCTTTCTGCACCTCTCTAGCTTCTTTCTGCACCCCTCTTGTCTCTTTCTGCACCCCTCTTGTCTCTTTCTGCACCCCTCTTGTCTCTTTCTGCACCCCTCTTGCCTCTTTCTGCACCCCTCTTGCCTCTTTCTGCACCTCTGTTGGTTCTTTCTGCACCTCTCTTGCCTCTTTCTGCATGTCTCTTGCCTCTTTCGGCATGTCTTATGCCTCTTTTGCACGTCTCTTGCTTCTTTCTACGCATCTTTTGCTTTTTTCTGCGCCTTTCTTCCTCTTTCTATACATGTCTTACCTATGTAGGCATAGTTAGAAATTAGCATTTAAAAAACCTTAGTAATTCACTGAAAAAACACACGTTTCAGGGACGTTATAGTTAGAAATTAGCATTTAAAAAACCTTAGATATTCACTGAAACAAGCACAGGTTTCAGGGACGTTATAGTTAGGCTGACATTTCACTCGTAAAAAACCTGAGAAATTCAGCTGTTATAATTAGCTGAGCTAACTATAACTCGCGCCCCCGCAATGCACTGCTGATGACGTCACATATTACATCACTTATGACATGGTCAGTGACATCACTGATGACATCATCCAGTGACTGAGTGTTTCTAAAAAGTTTAAGAATTTTATATATATATATATATATATATATATATATATATATATACACACCAATGTGTATTGAAGAATGAGTGGGTGTACGAGTGTCTGAATGGATGACTTATTGGGTGCGTGACTGAGTGCATACGTGAGTGATTAAACGTGTCTTGGTAAATGCATGGGTGAATGACTAATCTGTGTGAATGTCTGTATCAGTCTGTCAGTTGGAGTGTAAGTGGCTGCATGGGTTGGTGAGTAGCTACATGAGTGTCTATATGGGTTAATGATTGGTTGTCTGAGTACCTGTATGGGTGCCTGAGTGGCTGTGTGGGTGGGTGGTGTGTTTGTGACTCCCTGCATGGATGTGTTTGTAGGTGATTCACAAGGTGTATGGGTTCATGAGTGCGTCTGCGAGGGGCTGTATGGGTGAGTGAGTGGACGTATGGCTGTGTTGGTGAGTGAATGGATGTCTCAATGGTATATGTGTGAGTAACTACATATGTGAAAGGCAGTATATGTGAGTGTTGGAGTATGTAGGTGACTGTATGTGAGAGTGAGTGATTGTGAGAGTGGCTGTATGGATGAGTGTGTGCTTGTGTCAGTGATTGTATAAGAGAGTAAATATGTGTTAGTGTCTGTATGAATAAGTGAGGTGGTGTGTGTATAACTGTATAGGTGAGTAAAGGCAGTGTGATTGACTCTTTGGGTGACTGACGGTGTGTGAGTAACTGTGGGTGAGTGGCGGTGTGTGAGTGTCTTAATGGGTGTATGAGTGCATATATCAGTGGCTGTATTGATGATTAACTGCGTGTATGAGTGACTGTATGGGTGAGTGAGTGGGTGAGTGAGTGGATGTGTGTGTAGACCTATGAATCAGTGAGTGGGTATGTACTAACTGGTATTGGTGTGTCTATGGTTTCGAGAATGGTAGTCTGTATTTTAGAGTGGGTGTATAAAAGGTTATATTTGGGTGTTAGTAGGTGCATCAGATATTAATTGGATGATGTCATGAGTGATGTCATCAGTGATGTCACTGACCATGTCATGAGTGATGTAATATGTGATGTCATCAGCAGTGCATTGCGGGGGTGCAAGTTATAGTTAGCTCAGCTAACTAGAACGGCTGAATTTCTCGGGTTTTGTACAAGTGAAATGTCAGCCTAACTGTAACGTCCCTGAAACCTGTGCTTTTTTCAGTGAATATCTAAGGTTTTTTAAATGCTAATTTCTAACTATAACGTCCCTGAAACCTGTGGTTGTTTTCAGTTAATATACATCTATCTATGTGGATCACTTTCTGTTTCCATATGTCAAAGATTTGAATTCATACATAAGAGACACTAAGGATCTTTTTACAAAAAATCCAGAATTTACACTGGGGGAAAGAACACTGGATGGTATGCCTTGACGTGGAGAGCCTCTACACAAGCATACGACACACAGACGGTTTGAGGGCATGTCAGGATTTCCTGAAGACTCGAAATATACACCTTTTGGGTCATACACTTATGCTTCTCCAAATGATTGAGATATGTCTTACCGAAAATGTATTTATGTTCAACGGCATATGGTATATGCAGATACAGGGCACTTCCAAGGGCACCTACTTCGCCCCCAGCTATGCCAATTTGACGGTAGGCTGGTGGGAGAAGCAGGTGCTATGGAGTGATGACATGGAACCATGGACAAGGAATGTCAACATTTGGATGCAGTATATTGATGATATTTTCTTTGTGTGGGAGGGCAAGAAATGTGATCTGTTGATATTTGTTGCCAAGTTGTACAGCAACAACATGAATTTGAGGTTTACTATGCAGCATAGCCAAGAGACGATTGACTTCCTCAACCTGAAACTGACAGTTGAGGGAGGGAATTTATCCACAGACCTCCATAGAAAAGAAACCGCAGGAAACTCCATACTCCATGCTGCCGGCTGCCACCTCCCAAATTTCAGATGGAGTATCCCATACGGGGAACTCCTCAGAGCGAAACATAATTGTAGCTCTGAGGCCTCTTATGAAAGAACCAAGAAAGACATGCTAGAGAGGTTCAAAGAGAGGGGGTACTCTACAAAAATGTTACGTAAGGGAACCACCAAGGCGGATAGAATTGAGAGAGTTGAGGCCCTTTTCCAACCACCCAAACCTAAGAAAGGAGCAGACAATAACACGACTCCAATAAGATTCGTAACAACCTTTAACACACAAGTAGTTAGCCTCAAACAGATTCTGAGAAAGAGGTGGGATATCCTCACTGAGGATCCACTATTGGGGAAAAAGCTAGGGGGCACACCATCAGTTACATACAGGAGAAACCTGTCCCTTAAAGATCTCTTAGTCAACAGCCATCTTAAACCATGCAAAACTAACTGGCTAGATCGGGTGGAGGATTCCACAAATGCAGGAAGTGCAAGGCATGCAGTCACAGTGACGATGTCAGAGAAGTGAGACTAGAAAGGATAGGGAAACTATGGAAAATTCAAGAGCATTTAACTGTGTAACGGACTGCGTAGTGTACGCAATCACCTGTCCATGTGACAAGTGGTATATCGGATCCACCACCTTCCCGGTTAAAATGCGTATTTTGGAGCACTGGCGAGCTATAACCAATCGAGATGTCAGCTATAGCACAGCAAAACACTTTTACGATGCCCACAAGAGTGACTGGACATTAGGAAAATACTTTGGGCTAGACACAGTACCCAAACACCCCAGAGGGGGTAACCGGGTTCAAGCTTTGCGTAGACTTGAGTCATTGACATTCTACAAGCAGGAAGCATGTTTCCCATGGGGATGAATAATGATGAGGAGTTACATTTGCATCTTTAAATCGTCTGATCCTACCCAGCCCAACTCTAGAAAGTTCAGGATTTGCTTTGCAATCCTTGTTTTTAACTGCTAAATCCTTTAGCAAATAGTATATTGTACGGGAATCACCCAGTTGCTTTGTCATTTGTTTTTTCTTTTTGTTTTAACCTTTTGGCACTACAAATGTGGAATTTGTAATACAGGTTTATACAGTACACAAGCACCTCGCAATACATGTATGGCTAACTAGGTAGAAAGGAGGGCATGCTAAGGTATATTACTTATACTTAGGCTCACTAACAGCTGAAGTATGAATCAACTACTAAACTTTTGATATTAATAGGTTTCTCTCTTTGCATGTTTTTCATGTTTTGACAGAATTCCGGGAACACAATCCGGATTGAAGGATAGCCACCGTTTACTGTTAAAAGCACATGAGGCGGAAGTCCGTTCTCTGAACGAGTCACCTCTCTTTTTCTCGCAATTTGACAATGGTTCTTTGAAACCGAGAGGCTATAGTCTCATTTTGGACCAATGATAGTAGGTACTATACCTTCCATTACACCATTCTAATATAGTTTAGTTCAGAGAGGTGGTTGCACATTTGTCTCTTCTCCCGTTGTTCTTTCCTTCTCCCTTGGGTACTACACCTGCACTTTTTACTCACCAACTATGATCAACCTGGAGTAACTTGTCAGAACCGAAGGGTACCATACCCTGCACTTTTATAATGTGGAAACACACAAGCAACATAGCACCGCATGCCCAGCCACACACGTTAGAATACTGACGTAATAATGAATGGGAGGCACCATTGCAACAGTACGTCTGCCGTAAAACCAAGCTTTTCCAGAAGTATTTTTGGTAGTAACAAAGTATATTAATAGCTATGAATTAATTGTTTGAATTTGCTTTATTTGGTTATCAATTGTTAAACTATACACACTAAATTCCGTACAGTCTTTTCACTATGACCATTGTGCACGCTATGTCGTGCATGACGTAACATCTATAAGAGAACCTGAACTTCTAACCTGGTCATGTGACCAAGACCCCGAGAGAGGTCGAAACGCGTCTGCATCTGTGCCAATAAACCGTTTATGTTTATACCTCTACAATCGGAGTGGCTCGTTCTTCCTCGCCGGAGCAGCGTGAGGGAATTCTGTTGATATATATATATATATATTAAGTTAATATGTGCTCCGGGGTCCTCCCACGTAGGCAGGAATATTCAGTGCTTAAGACTTTGATGAGGATTCCCCTGAAAGAGAACTTAATTTCTTGGCACGTGGATGCTTTTAGGCCAGGGTGTCAAACTAGTAAGCCTTCAACTGTAACAACACTCCAATTCTTCTGTGTCACACTCTTCTGATCATTATACATAGGACAAAGTAAGACATTTCCGCCATATCTTAATATATTTACTCATGGATGTGAAAATGTTATACTTTTATCTATCTATACTTACACAATAGCACAAACTATCTCTAATTTACCTTTCCGAAAAATGTGGAATGATTACATAGTTTTTTTTTCAGTTGGCACTGTACAAAACCACAGACAACAGAGCTAGGGAGAGGGCAAGCACAATCTTAATTTATGGCCAGAGCAATTGTATTACCCAGTAGCACAACTGAAGGCAGGTAAACAATTACTCATGCCGTACACAAGAAGCCATGGAAGTAGTTTTCCAAATAAACTGCACAATAAGAGTTTTGTGAAAAAAAGGACAGGATATTGCAGAGTGTCTCTAAAGAGATATATAAACAAAAAGAATGACCATATTCTTTAAGTTCATTTGTGCAATGAGAGACAAAGGTAAACTGTGCCACTGTTAATTGATGCTTCTTATTTGTTCAATACTAGCTCAACATGTGTGCACATACCGGATATCAATAAAAACAATCTAATCCATAAATCATCTGGATCAAACAAACCCAAGACACGGAATGCTAGATAATGGATTTAACCAAAACTTCTAATGCAGAATTCATTTAACCATTTAATTAGAATTAAAATAAACATTATCACCAGCATTTGCTATGATCTGAAATACATTTCAGCTACAGAAAGGAGGGACAGCCCTAGCATTTTTAAACTTTTAGTTGGCATGGTTTAACTCAGCGAATTGGTAGAGTGAGACAGAGCATTCCTGACACCTGCTCTTCTTAATGGCAAAAGTCTTCCCCAGAGTTTGATTTGTACACGAAATTGCAAGTAGATTACAAAACTTGGATCACTTAAATTAACAGTTTCGGAATGGCCAACTATAAAACTTAAAACAAAAAAAGTTAACTCAATCAAATATCCTTTATGGCAAAAGTAATCACAAATGGACAGCCATAGTTTTGTGAGATATCTAACAAGGCAAAACATAATTATTATGCTTTATGACCATGGTCGTTCTTCTGCCACTATTGGTTAATTGTGGTGATCACATTAATAGCAATCCTTTTTACAAAGTAGCAGACAGATTGGGTTATATAGGCTTACTAAAAATGGCAATATTAGCATCAGGAACTACATGATGAAAAATACAGGTTTGACTAGCCAATAAAAACAATTCAAGTCGACTAAGTAGAACTCTGCCCCGGATTCTACAAAAGTCTTCATCTGATCTCTGCCCAGTGAGTCACCCAGTTCTGGAATACCTTTCCCATTCCAAAGCCTGAACTATTCTGTCCAGTAACCTTGCTAATCCTGCTACCCGCCCATACTGGGGTCACCATCATGACCTTCTCTGTTCATCCCATTTTGCGTCTGTCAATCATGACTTAAGTACCACCTGGATTGCTTGTGTCTGGGCCACAATCCTTTTAACTCAACCCTGAAACTTGCAATGGAGATATGTTTTGCATTAACTGTTAGTTTATCTATACCAAGCGAGGGATATCAAAATTTCTCTACATCAAGACTGAAACATGTACCCTCTCTCACAGTAAGCAGATAGCTCACCAGGGATCCAATATTCCATTTTCGTTCAGGAAACAGAGAGGATCTAGTCCATTGTAAGCAGAATCAGGATTGCAGTCTGAACTCTTGGAAGAAGTAACTCAAACTCTGTTAATGAGGTTTGTCATTTGCCAAATACTTGGTCCTAATGGTCTTCCGGTCAACCTGTTTAAGCGTCTCTCTCACAGGCTGAGTGCCAGTCTTTTCTAGGAAGTGATATCGGAGTGGGTACTTCTGGCTGACTTGAGGAAAGTCACCTGCAACTCTGATTTAAAAAAAACACAGGAGGCACCTGACTCAATTCTGTTTTCTTCACCGGCCTGGCCAGAGTAAGGCAGCTGTTACAAGTGCCTCAGCAGGAAGGTGTGTAGTGGAGACCATAAAGTCCTAGGTGCAGATGAATATGGATGCATTGTTGCGTTTTGTCTGTGTTATCATTACAATATATCCGATCAAGCATCCTTTCCCGGATAGTACAACTGGGACTTAGAATTGGGACCCCACCTCATCTGACTGCCACACGTCTCTGACTAAAAGAGTGATCACGGCGTAGATCTGCATTGCCGCAGGGATAGTGGGTATGTATCCCTACAATGCAATCAATGGGGAAGGATCTAAGGGTATTCCTATAATTTCCAGATCATATGAAACACCTAGATGAAAGAAGTCTGCAGTATGACATAGGTAGTACATTGTGCTTCCCTCAGGCAAAAATCAAATAGACATTTGGGCATGAGCTACACCCTGTGAAAAAAAAGGATTCCCAATATCCATCTGACATTTGTTTCTTGCCCTCTGATCACAAGAGACACTCTCTAATTGCAATATCAGTCTCTACCACCAGGTTTGGTGAGAAAGGGGACGATGAAACTAGCAACAAGTGAACCGTGTCTGGGCACAATAATAATAAAATTCAAAATCTAGCCCAGTGAAATCACCCATCTCACATGGTGATATAAGTGTTTCCCATTTGATACAGGATGTTTGTTTCCTTGCCCATGCTAATCTAACCATAAGTTACATGAGCAAGGGGAAAATCTGCTCAACTATATCAGCATGTTAATGAAACAGGTATAAGAGTTTGGGCAGAACCATCAATTTCATTAGTGCCACTCCACCAGCGAGCGACAATTGTAACTGATTCCAATAATCAAACTGGCAAATTAGCTTGTCATAGACAATACCGTAAATGTGCCTAACAATCATTTCTGCAACGCAATTAACATGCACTCCCAAAGAGAAAAGAGAGCATTTGCTGCACAGCAATGGATATTGAAGAACGCAGGGATTAGTACTGGGGTGAGAGCAAATTTCTTAATGCATAGTCTGAATAAGCCGCAAACCTGGAGGAATTCATACACTAGGCTATCATCCTCCTAAAGAGAGAAGAGTAGTCTACAGCCCAGAAACCCAACACTGCTTTGGGTGTGCCCTGCCAATGATTCTGATGCGTCTCCTCACTGAAGATGGAGCAAGAAGGCCATGTGGTGTAGCCCTGCTAGCCGCCAGACGAGAACTGAAACAACTTCACTATGGTGAAAACTGTAACATAGGGACTGTTTGAGATAACGGAGTGCGCAAATGAATCAAAGGGGTAATCTGCACCTGAGCCTTGGTACCAGCTCTAGAGACCTCGGACCAAGAATGGGAGAAATATGGCTAATTACACAATAGAGAGACACCCAGGAGAAGGGGGAGCATGACCCAAGAGCAGTAGCCCAAGAACCAGTCAAGTAATTGTAGACTTTTCTGTGAAGCATTAAGCTTTACTTGTGCGTTAAAGTACTTTTCTTTACTAAGTAAAGCACTGGGTTGCACAATTAGTTATTTGGCTGCTGAGAAATTGAGGAGTTCTGACTTTGAGCACCCTGCACAACCTCCCTGAGTAGCCTGGGACTGCTCACCATCACAAGCACTGATAGTCAAGTGCTAAAGGGATTTACTTGACCCAGTTTTGCAGAGTAATAGCCGGATGAACCCAGGGTCATCACAGGCAAATGACGCCGCTCCCCATGACTGTGGCCCGGTAGACTATGCTAGCTCCGTGATAACTCGAACAGGTTCTGAAAATGTAATTTTCTTCATTAATAAAAATATAATGGATGATTATTCTCACAGTGAGAGGAGGGTATAGCTTGCTTGAGAACAGTTACTGTCAGTGCCTGGTGCACCAATAGCAGAGGATTTCTTATGTGTCTTGCTTCCTCAGACAGTTCAAGGAGATGACGCCTAAAGTTGCCTCGGCATTCTTTGTAACATTCTGTCAAAGCATCTCTGACAGGAGTCTTATAATTAGGCATTCCTTTGGCTGCAGTGTGAATCTCAGCCAGAGTAACGGCTCCATACAGTATTTTAGATACTTAAAATATGCCTTCATTGGGTCTTCAACTGACAAAACTGCTGTGCCTCTTGTTTCAAATTTAAGAATCAACTTGTCAGCCTGTACCAGGGACATGGTCACCTTACTGATTAGTACCTTTCATATCATTCTGCCTGCAAAAAGTACTCTCAAACCATCTTAGCTTTAGACTTATTCCACTGGGATGTAACTGAGGACATACTGGAAAGGCCTCCTTTGGCCCAAATGCTTTACCTTAGAATTGCTTACAGTTATTTTTCAACTTTTAGCAGAAGCATACGCCTCAAACCTTCCTAGTAATAGGTACAAAGAAATTTCCCATTTTTGCGAACAGCACTGAACCGTCATGTATAGGGATATTAATTAATCCTACAACTATAACTTCCTATCTCCACTAAAAATGAGCAACAGAAATAATTCAAGAAATAAATGGGTGTGCAAGTTTAAAAAGACTTTCTGCATACACTCTAAACCTGTTCTTAATCGTTTGACTTTTGAGGATCCCACACTAAATCACTACTGGAAGCCAGGAACCATGACCTAACCATTGTCTACAATTTGAACCTCAAAACAATACACAAAATACAGAAATAATATTCTTTAAACAAATATACAAATTATGAAATGTTTTATGTATTTTACCCAAAGAATATACAAAAAACCGAATGTTAATTTTAATGGGAAGGCTGGAGCTATTCAAAATGTAACTTTATTTCCAACAAACAAAGCAATTTGGTAGAGTCTAGCATATCACGTTGTGTTAGTAGGTGGCATGGAAATCCAAGGGTCTGCAGAAGTGATGCCCTCAACAATCCATCTTCTTACCAATATTTCCCATAGGCTAAAAAATTGAGCCTATGACATCACTTTTTAGAGTCCCTAAATTTTGTTTCATGGTTCCTTTCGAATAAGGTAGTAGGAGTATATAGTTTTCCTCCTTTCCTTTAGACTATGGAATTAGTCTTCAACACAGTACATGGATTATCCTTCTCATTTTTTTATTGTCGATGCTTTTCCGCCATGTCATAAATTAATTGGATTCCTCAGGACCTATTCACATGGACTAATAGGCTCATATGAATGCATCATGGACTGGAAACAGTCTGTCAAAGTCAAAACCGTCTTTATTCGGCATATTATGCCATAAATGTGCAACCATACACAATATCAGAAAAATAGATGTTTTAAAAAGTATCCCATAAAAACATATATATAATGATTGTTTAAAATTTTTAAAGAAAATATTCTTAACAGGTCCTAACATAAAACACAATTTGCAGCCAATTAAAGGGATACCTGCTCATAACGCTTTCCAATTTGTAACAAACACCTAATAAAATTTAAAAATGCGTGACAAATGTCTATCAAGGGTAATTGTTGTAAAAACTCCATCACAAACAAATATTGGGTCATCACTTCCTGATGCAATGTTGGCACTAAAAAAGCAGCTCTAGGGCATGAATATAGAGGGCAAAATAAAGTAAAGTGGCACGTGCTTTGTTGTGAATTGGTCCCAATGGTATGGTGTGAATTCACATTCCCAAGTACATGGTATTGGGAAAGCAACTTTAAAATGGATCAAATTTAATTTGAAAAATGTTAAATAGGAGCAATAAGATGAATTCTCAATCCAAGTCAAGCATGATTTAGCATTTGTACCCGTTGATAATTGAACGTATAACTCGACTGTTTTCATATTCAACATGCTCCGTGCTCTATCATCCATACAGAGCTCGGCGTGGTGAGATTTTACAACAGACTTTGCATCTGCCTTAATGAGTAAGGGGTGTGTAAACATTTCATTAAGGCCCAATTTGGAAAAACATGTTTTTACATAAGCCAACCACAGTATTTTATGGGTGTTTTGTAAAGACAGACAATCTAAAAAATATTCTCTCACCAATGTTGCCTCGGGTTCTGCCAACATTTAATCCATAATAGTAATGGGGCAATTTTAATCTGGTCCCCAATATAGGGTATGCCCAACTCCTAGTAGCATATAACATTTGCGGTGTTTTGGGGGACTGCCGACAACCTGCGTGCAAAACCATTTTCAATACGTTTAAGTGCATCCACATTTTAATACCCCCAAATGCCAGCCACGTACACCGCAGCCACAATACATTTTGACTTGAACAAAGTAATCATCTCCAACAATGGTTTATAGTTTAAAATCCTTGAAAAACGGAAGACAGCTTCTGTGTTTCTTCCCATTTATAGTGATTTCAATAAAATATGTGCTTTCCATTTTAAAGTAGAGCTAAAAATTATACCTAAATAACTGAAATTATTTATCCTTTTAAGTGAAGACCCCCTCATTCTAAAGTGCTTGGTTTTTTAGTGTATGGGCCCACATGTCATGGTATAAGATTTTGAATGATTTACTTACTGAAGTCCAAACCCTCCATGGACTCCTTAAAATGATCCAACAACTTCTGGACGCCATTAGCGAGCGTGCAATCGCTACCGCGTCATCTGCATATAGAAGTATGGGGAGGGACCGCTCACTCAACTTCGGCACATCCACCCCTGTCCTTACAGGATGTTCCGTTATACAATTAAGGTAAACCAAGAAAAGAAACGGGACAAAGATGCATCCCTGCCTTACGCCTATAAGGGACTTGATTTGGGATGTTAACTCCCTTTGCAGTCCGTAACGTACCGCAGCTTTCAGGTCATATTTAAACGGTTTATAAGGGTGAGGAGTTCTGGTTCAACCCCCATCTGCAGCATTATTTGCAATACTTTCTCTCTATTGACTAGATCAAAGGCACTCGATAAATCTATGATAGCCATGTCAATGCCCGGTCTGAACACAAACTGGACAGGGGATAAAATCTTGTTCTCCTCAGCCCAGGGTCTAGGCAAGCCAAAATTACCCATCCTAAACTTTTTGCAGTGGCATCAATTATGGAGATTGGCTGTAGCCAGATGGTGCTGTTTTCTCATGCTAAAATGGCTGATCTACAAGACTCAGAAATGTTACCCTCCACTGCACTCCTTAAAACATTTTTTAAAACCGGACCCCACAATTTAAAATTTTATATAAAGAGGGCGACTGGGACCCCATCGGGGCTGGGAGCTCTCTTTATATAACATTTTAAATTGCTGTGACTACCTCACCTAGTTCGATCGGCCTGGCTAGGGTGGCTGGAATTACATCCATTGAAACACTCTCCATATAATTCTCGGAGTGGAGCCGACCATCCTCACTGGTTTGAAAGACCCCCTTGAAGTGGGTTACCCACTCCACTTCGGGGATCAGGGCTTCCACCTGGGGAGCATAGGAATCCGAGAAGAAAGGATGATAAATTACCTCCCAAAACTTTGCACTGTTTCTTGATTTGTCCTTATCTCCCTTTTCCTTGCCTCCACTATACCCTTATATTCCCGTCTGACCTTAAGGACAAACATTGGGCAATGGGGTGTGGTTTTTAATGTAAGTTTTAGACATTTGTGGGCAGCCGTACATGCAGCATTAAACCATCATTGTACCGGGGCATCCTGTGTTGGTATAGAGATAGACCCTCTCTTATTGCCCCACATAAATGGTCAAATTCCCTTAATAAAAATAATGGGAGGAATTTTCTGCCAAGCATGACAATATAGGTTCTACATTCTCCTGCACTCATTTTTGTGTGAAACTCCCCAGATCGATTTGCTATCATCTTACCCTCATTCCTTTGTCCTTATTAAACACCTGTCTGTACCCTTTATCAGCAGAGTTTTTCCCGTTGTTAAAGTCAAGGGAAATATAAACCAGGTTATGGTCGGTACGGCATTAGGGACGATTTTCTGATCTGAAACCAAGGGTACAGAATCCTCAGAAATTATTATTTAGTTTATGATGCTTCCCGAAGACCCTCCCATTAAAGTAGAATTGCTTCGCTTCAGACGCCCAGGGTCGTATAAAATTATTAGATCATACTTTAGTATGAGTGTATTCAAGGTATCTCCAGGTAATTATGTTTGAAGTGCACCGTGTCCATACCATCATTGATTGGCATGCCGCACAGCTGACTGTCTTCCAGGGAGGAGAGTGTAATGATGAAATCCCAGTCGAAACAATCTAGAAGCCCAATGTGTCGACCTCTTTGTAGAGGACCTGATTACAAAGCACCTGAAGCCCAAATGTCTGTTGAAGTTCTTCTTAGAAGAAAGAGCACACAGGGCCCCAGCCCCACCTCCAAGTCGGGGGCCCCGACACGCACCATCATAGCTCGCATGTTGAACTTCAGAGATCGGGATGTCATCCTGCAGGCAGCCCGGTCACATGGAGATCTTAAATATGAGAACTCTACAATCCGCTTTATTCCCGACTTTACCTACCAGGTCCAGAAACAAAGGAGGAGTTTCGAAGAGGTCAAGAAGGCCCTTTAGCGAAAGGGAAATTAAATACATGATGTTGTTCCCAGCCAAATTGAAAGTCATAGCAGAAGGGAAATACTGGTTCTTCACTTCACCGGAGGAGGTATGGGAATGGATGGAGGGGTGGCGCACAAAGGGGCCAAAGCATCCAAGAGGCCCGAAGAGGACCCACCCTCACGCCTCATCCGATGGAGACTCTCAGATAACTGAAATCGATAATCGGAACAGGGAGCTGTTCCCGGCCGCGTCATAGATTGAAGAAGGAGAGTTGGCCAACACTGGAAGCCCTAAGCCCCAACACTGGCAGGATTTCTGGAACGATGAAGAGGCAACCTGAGGACAATCGCAATAAGGAGTAAGAGAAGCAGAATGGACGGCAGGTCTGCTGTGACAGGAAGAAGCATACGTGCAATTGATGGATATATTGGACCCGGATTGGTTGGCGCAGTGCGTAACGAACATTGGTCTGGGGGAAGGGGGCGAAATGAGAGGCGTGGGGGCGCCCCGAAAAAGGGGCGAGAAGATATTTGCGGGCCGGGCAGGCACGCGGAGAAGTTGCACTGGGGCAGCCAACACCCTAAGATGGTTAGTTTGCAGTTAGGGTCGACAGGCGCTCTGCATATTGGGGTCGTGGGAAGTCCCACAGTGCAGGGTGGCAGGGAGGGGGGAGTTAAGGGTTCTTCAGTTTTATTTGTTAACATAGCAGCAGTTGACCATGACACAAGGTACACAACAGGGGGAAGGGGGGGTTATTCCCTGGTGGACATTCAAATATCCGAACTGACCAAGCGCGACGGGGGGCAAACCTAGAAAAAGACTATGCAAGAGCAGCAAGCGCTTAAAATTATATCTTGGAACGTAAATGGCCTGGGGTTCAAAATAAAGCGCACACTAATACTCCAATTTATCAAAGGACACAAGCCGGACATAATATTCCTGCAGGAAATGCACCTGCAGGGGTATAACCATAAAGCATTGAATAGATTGGGGTATAAATTAGTAGCACATGCGGGGTACACGTCAGGGTCACGAGGAGTGGGAATCCTTCTCAGAACCGCCACAGCGCATGTCCCAGGGAAAACGTGGAGAGACTCACTGGGCAGATTTGTACTCCAGACAGGGAAGAGGGATGGTAGAACTCTGAACCTGGACTCTGTGTACATCCGTCGGGACTACAGAGCGAGACTAGATCAGCCCTTGGGGCGCAATTCCTAGAGATGCAGTTTGGTACACTTATAGTTGGGGGTGACATGAACAATGCCATCTCCCTGTCAGAAGACAGGTGGCCAGGGAGGGCAACTACAAACACCAAGACTCCTCTGGGAGGCTTTGTGGAGGCACTGGGGTGGGCCGACCTATGGAGAGCTCATAATAGGAGGGATCGCCAATACACACACCAATCGGCGCGGCATGGGAGTTTGTCACGAACAGACTATCTGTTCACCCTGGGCCAAGAAGTGGGAGGCTTCCGTGACACACAACATTTGGGGAGGGGCATCTCGGATCATTCACCGGTGGTCACCTGGTTCAAGGGGCGGACAGCGAGAAGTGCCCTGCCGCCCAGACTGGAGGCTTGGCACCTACAAGATAGGGAATTTGTGGAGCAACTGCTGGAGGGCACAGAGATATTTTCAGCAAAACGAGGGGCGGTGGACTCCAGCTGTGTTCTTTGGGAGGCCTACAAGCCAGTGATAAGAGGACAATATCAAACCCTGACAGGGGTTAAAAAGAAAGTGGACATGCAAAAATACCAGGAGCTTGAGCAAAGTATAGTGACCCTGGAGTCCGAGTTGGCAGGTGGGGACGAACATGACAAGACCCTAATACACCAATTGAGTATGGCACAGCGGGACCTGTGGCAGGTAGCGGAGGGCGCAGCAAGTGCCCATGCACTATCAGTCCAAAGGAGGCTGTATGAGGTGGGAGACACGGCCATGAAACCTATCGCCTGGCTTAAAAAAAGAGATAGTGAGAGAAGCTGGGTGACTGAAATTCTAGACCGCGAAGGGGTGGTACACACGGAGACGAGAAAATAGCTGAAGTATTTGCAGATTTCTACGAGGATATATACGCCCCCAAGTCCAATAGATCTAGCGCAGACTGCACAGAACTTCTAGCAACAATGAACCAAAGTACCCTAACGAAAGAGGACAGGGAGACGCTAGATAGCGACGTAACAGCAGAGGAAATAGCGGGGGCTCTTAGGGGACTCCAGTCCGGTAAGGCCTCCGGCCAAAATGGTTTGCCTGTTCAAGAAAGCAGCCCGAAAACTGCCACCACACCTCCTGAACATGTTCCTAGAGGCCAAGGAGAAAGGACAACTACCCTAAGACCAAACAACCGCTACCATAGTGGTAATTCCCAAAAAAGGAAAGCCGCAAGCGGAGTGTACATCGTACCGGCCCATCTCCCTGCTTAACGCAGAGCCCAAAGTCCTAGCCATTGTCGTGGCAAACAGATTAGCAGGTGTAATATCATCAGTGATACACCTGGATCAATCCGGCTTTATGCCAAAATGTAGTACACGTTGAAACTTAAGACGGCTTTATGGGGTGCTCCACCTGACGAGGGTGTATGGGGCGCAGGATGTAGCGGTTCTATCTCTCGACGCCCGAATGGCCTTCGACAGTGTGGAGTGGAACTACATATTTGCTTTATTACCCCGGTTGGGCTTCGGCCCTAACTTTTGAGCCTGGGTCCGTCTCACATATAAACATCTGTTATTCAGCACCAAGATGCCTCCGGGTGAACGTGCGCTTTACAAATACACGTTATGTTATGTCTACTCTATGAGGCACCCAGGGCCAGGGTGCGGGTAAACGGATGCGTCTCCCGTGTGATAAGGCTACGGAGGGGCACGAGACAGGGATGTCCGCTTTCTCCCATGATCTTTGCTCTGGCACTGGAGCCGTTGGCAACCTGGGTACGTGGAGATCCGCTCATCTGTGGAATTGCAGTAGACTATAATTGGGAGGAAAAGATATCGCTCTATGCAGACGATATCCTACTCTATGTAAGTAAACCCCGTACCTCGATACAGAGAATTAGGCATATTTTCGATTTTTTTCTGGAGCTATGCCCGGTATCAAATTAATTGGGACAAGTCCCTGATTTTCCCACTCGCCCCGGGTCCCCTGTCCCTACCAACTCGATGCCCAGCCCCGGTGATTGCGGATGGGTTCACGTACCTGGGGATTAACATCACTAGAGACGAAGAAATATTTTTATCTTGTAATGTTCTCCCTCGGATCGAACGCGTCCAGGCAGATGCAGGCCATGGGCATACATTTTCCCTCTCGCTGATGGGAAGGGCAGTTCTTTTTAAAATGATGACCCTCTTGCGAGTGTTATACAGTCTTCAGAATACACCATTTAAAATCCCTGAATCTTACTTCCGTAGAATTAATGGTATTTTGAGGACCCTACTGTGGGATGACGGGGTGGCCTGCATCTCGTTGGCAAAACTACAGCGGGGTGTCTATGATGGGGGTCTGGCAGTTCCAGACCTCCGAGTCTACTACTGGGCCGCCCAGTTAGTAGTAGTGAATGAATGGGTGTTTGGGGACCGGATGGAGCCCGCATATAGAATGGATCGCCTGGCCTTGGGGAGTAGAGATTATCCAGCGCTCCTATATAGCATGGGGGAGAGAGTCGACTCCCGCCTCACACGTTGGCGGTACTACGAGCATGGAAAGCAGCCAATAGATGCCTGGGATGGGAGGGGTAACTTACGGCAGAAACCCCACTCTGGGATAGCGACAACCTGGGCGAGGTCAAGAAACTGAGAACATACACGAAATGGCACACGATAGGGATCGAGAGGTTAGGTGATGTATGGAGGGCGGGTACCCTAGTTACATTTGAGATACTACAGACTGAATATGATCTGGCACAGACGGAAATATTTCGTTACCGGCAGCTGCAACACGCCATGAAATGTCATCTTCCGGATGGGGAAGTTGTCCCAGACTACTCCCCCTTGGAGGACAGTCTGTTACTAGACCTGATGCCTTCCAAGGCGGTCTCCCAGACGTATAGAAAGATTATTAATAATATGCCAAACCGCCTTGCCCCACTTAGAGAGGTCTGGATGGCAGACCTGGGGCCTGTGGAGGATGAAGAGTGGAGCGAAGCGTTGCAGAGCCCAAGAGAGATAGCGATGAGGGCTCGATACCGTTTAGTGCTGCTATGGATATTGCACAGGTCCTACTTGTCTAGGTCGAGAGTGTTTAAGATGGGTCGAATAGATTCAGCCAATTGCCCCAGGGGATGTGGTGAGCTGGGCACATTCTACCTCACACTTTGGACCTGCCCTTACATACAAACATTGTGGTCCAAAATAACTGAAATAATGAGGGAGGTGACGGGTGGGTCAGTGCAATTAGAAGCCAAGTGGTTACTGCTGGGAGTGTCAGTGGAGGAGAAATGGCTAAATCATGTTAACACCTGGCTCAGGGTGGCTGCAGTGGTTGCGAAGCACAACCTAGCTAGGCTATGGGGGGCAAGCAGGCCTCCGGCGATAAGGGACTGGAAAGAAGATCTAGATTGGAGCCAACTGGCGGAACAGTCAATATACTGCTCCCGTAAATTTGAAAAAATATGGGGCCCATGGATGCAGTACCAGGGTATAACCAACCAAACTGGGGGGGAGGGTAGGAAATGTTTTTGATGCTTAGCGGGGGGAAATGGGGCTTGGGATTAGCTCGGCGGCAACGAGAGTTCAACAAAGTTTCAGAACAAGCCGGAGTTAATATTTGACAGAAGTTGCGGCCCCCTGCCAGTGGCCTGGTCATGGAAATGTGATCCGTTGTAATTGATATGTGGCATGAATCAACTGCTAAATAAAAAAGTTTAAAAATAAAAATGATGAAATCCCCAACCCATACCATAATTACTTTCTTATTCAGGTGCAAATAAAAGCTGTCTAAGGAATACTCTAGGTCATCAAGCACTTTACAAACCTGGTGGTTAAAAATGTTATTGTAAAAATTTATCAGTAGAATGTCATTTTCACCCATTGAAGATATCTGCAATACTAGAAACTGTTGGGAAGTCCATTTGAGTACAACACTGACCATTTCTATTTTTTCAGAAACAAAAGTGGCAAGGCCCCCCCGCTGTTGAAGCAAGAGCAGGTTGGAACAGAGCATGAAAACCATCAATATGGTAAGGATCAGTCATCCATGTCTCTTGCACACACAAAAGATCAAAGAAGAAATAAGGTGTGCCAATCTGGATTTGCTAGCTTCTGGTGAGCTCCCGCAATTTTCCATGTTCACCCCTTTTTGATGGACTTCTGCTCCTGAAAACGAGGGCACTTCTGGATTACCTTCTGATAATGGGGGGTTGACGAGACTGAGAGGCAGGGAAGGGATGGATCTGCCAACTATAAACCTTCCACCAGCCTCAAACCCATATGTCATCGTTCTTACCGGTGCTCCATCACTCAAAGAAGGACAGAGGGAAACTCATTTTGAGCTGAAAAATAAATGTTTACATTTTTTTGCGAGAAATAGCCAAACCAACTTTGTCAAAGCTGATGAAATACTATTGACACGTAGAGTGGGTTGGGTGGGTAACAGACCCAAAGATGATAGAGGGGACTGTATTATAGTCAACTTTAGAAACCCCATTATCGTGAAAAATGTATTGCATTTAAGTAATCGTCTTCCACTCTTGGGTTCTGCTATTAGACTGACCCCACTCACCCACTTTTATGTTCCAACAGCTTTCCACGAGGACAGGCATGATCTCAGACCGTTGCACCACACATGGCAACAGTCTCGGAAAATGACAGGACAGGGTCCCCCTTATGCCCCAGTCTTTCCCCACGATGTAAGGGTTGATCCCAGAGCCAGACACAACTTATGGCGCCAAACTCGGATAACGACAGGCCAGGGTCCCCCTCAAATTCAACCCCATGTTTTTAATCTGCCTCTGGAGAATAGATTTGGGGCCTTAGAAGAGGTTGATTGACTCTTGGACAAGGGGTCATCTAGGCCATACCACGCGAGGGAACATTTAGTGGAAAAGGTTATGGATCTTAAGAAGAAGCTACCTAGCCCCCCAGAAACTGCCCCTATTGTGATTACTGAAATAGCTGACACAGGGGAAATAGCCCTCCGTGAACTTCCCAAAATTCCACCAAGATCTCCCAGCCTTACACTCTCCACCACCACTAAGGTCATACAATTCGTTACCATCACACACTCACTATCCCCCACCCACTCACGTGGAAACAGGGAAAAAAATGGCTAGATAGATGATGGGGTAGACATTACACCAATAACTGATTCCCAGAGTAAGTTTCTAGCAACAACCCCAGGTACTGCATTAACGCCTGTTACTGCAGTTTACTCAAATATTCTAGCGCAGGGGGATCCTACAGCCAGTGGGAGTGCAGCGAACAAACTTAAGATTATGTCCTGGAATGTGGCTGGTATAAAACAAAAGCTGGACTGCCCTGATTGGGGGGCGTTTGTAGATAAGTGTGACATCTGCCTCTTCCAGGAAACCTGGTCTGTGGTGAATTCGAACCGCAAGGGTTTTGCTTCATTCCATACACCGGCTGTAACCAAGGGACGAGGAAGACCATCGGGAGGGCTTTGCACGTGGGTAGGGAGCCATCTAGGATGTAGGATTACCCTAGTGCCGCCCACCTCACCAGATATAATGTGCCTTGTACTGACATTTAAACCTAAGCTAACAATCGCCCTAATTAATATATTCTCAAGGCCGGTTAAGTTCGGTCAGGAGTCGGCAACCCTAGAACATCTAGACAATCTGTTAGCTAGCCTTCCGAATAACGCCTCAGTAGTGCTGGGTGGTGATATCAACTGCCAATTTGAACCTCTGAAAGATCTAATGGGTCCATCTGCCATAGAGGAGGACGAGCTGTGGACCATCCCCGAAACTAATATTCCTCCAATAAGGGCTTGGACACCATTGGCACTCCAAATCAAGGTTCTCACCCTAAAGTATTCTCTGCGAGCCTGTAATGGTCGCTTTAGCTCAGACTCCTCTGGGAATCACACTTTTAATAGAGTGGGTTAATTCCTCTATTCTAGATTATATTTTTTTAGAAACTAGGCTATAGCCTCTTGCCAGAGTTTTTATTATCTGCTCACGGCATGATAGCGACCACAACGCCTTACTACTTACTCTTAACCTGCCATCTACTGGGAATAAACCTGCAAACCATTCTGATGGTGACTACAGTATGACCCTCTCAAATAATAGGAGAAAAGTTAGGTGGACCTGGGTGGAAAAATCTGACAGGAAAATGGCCCTTCTATTAACTACCATCATTCCCAACATCGAGGCCCTATCAGATTTAGTCAAATTTGGAGACCTAGCTGCGTCTCTAGCTCAGGTCAAAACTATAAATGAATCCACATTCATAAAGTTGCAGGAGACGTTTTGGTCAATGTGTACTAGGGGCCGTGGGAGGACGCCAAGGCAATCCTGGTATAATGAGGATTGCCGGGTGGCTAAAAAGGCACTAATAGAGGCCATTAAAACAATGTGCAACACCACAGTAAAAGCAGCCAGATATGATTATAAAATTACTATTGCAGCTGCTAAATCCTTATGGGAAACAGAACAGTGGGACAACCTGAAATCGGCTCTAGAATCTAAAGATATGAAGTTATTCTGGAGCATTGTCACCACTGTCAGTAACAAAGGCCAAGCGGCTCTTGAGCCAAATATCGCGGCTGACTGTTGGAGAGAACACTTTTTAGCCCTCTATGCCTCACAAGATGATGCAGAGAGAAGCCAGACCCTAACAATCCTGACAACTCTGGGGCCCGAGACAGTTGCTCCCGAGATAACCCTGTTGGAAGTCCATAAAGCCTTAAAGAAAATAATACCTGGCAAGGCTGCCGGCATGGACAAGATCCCAGGGGACCTCTATCGGGCTGAACCTAAGATCTGGGGCCCTTACTTTTGGGTGATCTTTAATGCCATACTGCAGGGAATGGATATTCCCGCAACATGGCTAGGTGCTGAGATCATCCCTGTGTATAAGAAGGGATCTCCCCTGTCCCCGGCAAACTATAGACCGATCAGTTTGATCGATGTCTCGCAGAAAATCTTTGCTAGGATACTCTTAGAACAGCTCCAATCCTGGCTTGAAGAGTTTAAGATCCTGACTCCCCTGCAGGCTGGTTTTAGGGAGAAAATGTCAACAATAGACCAGATTTTCAGGCTCCAGCTTCTCTATTGGAAAACAGTCCATCTAGAAGGGGGTAGCCTGTATCTGGTCTTTGTTGACCTTAAGAGTGCTTTTGACTTGGTACCCAGAGATGCTTTGTGGAGGGTTTTAAGTGAGTTAGGACTTCCCCCCCACCTTTTAAATATACTTAGAAGGCTACACAATGGAAACTTTGCACAAGTTAGATACGGGAAGAATGGGGAACTGACGCAGCCCATTCCTGTAAATAGGGGGTCAGGCAGGGATGTGTGCTTGCCCTCACCCTGTTCTGCATATACATCAATGGCCTGATTGATGCACTGAGAGTCTGCAAGGACACAGATGCTCCCAAAATCGCGCACAAGCACTTTCCCGCCATGATGTTTGCAGACGATACTCTCCTCCTTTCTAAGTCGCCAATGGGTATACAATGAATCTTAGACAAATTTTGTGAGTTTTGTAGGACTAGGGGACTAGAGATCAATATAAACAAAACAAAATTTATGATCTTTAACCCTAGCAAATCCACACGCTCTAACCCGCACATGAACGGAATCCCTCTAGAGCAGGTCACTGTATTTGATTATTTGGGCCTAACTCGCAACGAAAACATGACCTGGGGGGCCCAGATAAACAAGTCTAACCTCAAATTGACACAAACCATAGGTGGCTTGGCTAGGTTTTTCAGAAAGACCTTCCACAAACCAGTGAGTCCGGCTATGGAGATTTATAAAAGCCAGGCAAGGAGCTCTGCCTTATATGGGGTTGAACTCTGGGGGCACTCTGACTATAGGTCTCTGGTTGTTACCGAGAACAACTTCCTTAGACAACTATTCGGATTACCGAAAAGCTCCCCTCTGGTCCCACTGCGTATGGACCTAGGGGTGAGATCCATCGCTGAGGAAATTGGGTGCAGGCCACCACTATTCTGGCGGCGCCTGTGGATAACACCGGAACTGTCAGAGTATAGATCAGAGCTACAGGAAATTTTGAGACTACCCGGCTCAGGAAAGTTGCCATGGCTTTCATTTATCAGGGAGAGCCTAAAAGCAATAGGATTAAAAGAATTATGGGACAACCCTGACACTGCCTGTATGAGAACAGCACGCACATTTTTAACTTCCAGCTATTGGGGGAGACTAACCGCAAAACTTCATACAGAACCCGCCCATGGCACTCTTACCTCACTTTTCCTGAAGTTAAAGACACCCCCAGGATGGAGGCATGTCTTGATGAAATCCGCCCGGCATCAGGCAGGAAATTATATGTGCAGTTTCGCCATGGCTGTCTCCCCTGCGTGTTTTTACTTGTAAATGGTCAGGTGGTAATCCAACTGGGTGTCCAGCCTGTAGCACGTGTGTTGAGTCTGAACTACATGTGTTCTTCTTTTGCCCGGGATATCATTTAATAAGACAAAAATGGCTGGTCCAGTTGTGTAAAAATCTAGGTACTACCCGTTGCATGGAAGCATTTAGAATTTTAAAATATAACACAGACTCCCACATAGTTTTTGCAGTTTCACGTTTCTTGAATTCCATGTCGTGGGCCAGGAGTAACTTCCTTAAGAATTTAAACCAAGGTACTGACAGTTGACTGACTTTCTTATCCTTTTTTAAACCAAAAATGATTTATCTTAGATGAAATGTTTTATCTCTTTTAACTTTCTTTTAATCATTTTTACTGTATGTACATATTTCTGTGTGTTCTTTTATGGTGAATAACCGAAATAAAGACATATTGGATTGGATTGGTATTTTTAGATGGCCTAGGTGTTGAACTTTGAGTTCCTATGCCTTGGGGACAATTAGTCGGGTTAGCAGTCTTTGACAACAATGGAGCCCCTGATTGTCTCAAACATAATGCTAGAAGATCCTCCTTTAATTCCACAAAAGCCAGGAGTTCTAGTTTGAGGGGGAGGTCAAAGTTCAAAAGGGCGCTTTTAAAAACAGTCAGCTCTTAGATCTAATGTAACAACAGTGTGGACATTCTCCCCTGTGTGGTGTCAATCATTTGCTTCTAGAGAGGCGAGAGCCCGATATCCATTTCATGCCAACACCTGATCATCTGGGCAGCGCTTATTTCCATTATTGGTACAGAATTGTTCATGCTTTTCCCTTGAAGAGATTAAGTGTCTATAAAAGAAATCCAAAGGCAACATTTTTATGGTGCTTAATTTTTTAATGCCCGCTCTGGCCATTGCTAGGATTTCCCCAACAATCCTGGGATTTCTAAAATTTATAATGACGAAGTCACCTGGAGATGGTCTTTCAAGAGGACAAATACCCCCCACATGTCGAACAAAGGTCATTTCAAGGAACATAGACCATTGACCACTGATGTTGACTCTGCAGAACCAAACGGTAGGGAGGGGACATGTGCCAAAACAGCCACAGAAGGACTGGCTGCTGGTGGGAGATTAATCACTGGGAGTGTGGCTTCTCTAGATTCTGCTTCAGTATGATTTACTGTGGGTATTACCAACGCAGGTTGCAACCTGATTCCCTGGCTTGAGGATTTAGGTACTGTCCCCGCTACTTTAGTGACAGACTGTATGATATCGTCGGCTCTTGCTCCAGTATGCATCTGGATGATCATTAAATGCACATTCAATGTTGCACCTATTTCTCCCCACCCCAAATGACTGTTCCGAAAAATGGGTAGTCACATGGCCGTTACCAGTAGGAATTAGATTTTTTAAGTTAGCTTCAATAGTTGTGAGTCATTCTAAAACAAGGCATCATTTTAAGTCCAGCAGATCACTGAGCGGCCCACTTATGTTTGCCTAAACAACCACGCTTGGTGTAGATGACAGCGGTATGGTGTACTGCCCTGGTGCCTCTCGCATTTCTTTGCTCACTTTTGATTTCTGTGTCCTTTTCCTACGTTTCATCGCTTGTTCGGACTCCGGTGAGAAAACAGTAGGTTCTGGTCTCAGACTCTGGGCCTGCCTGCCCCTAGTTCACACTATCTCTAGCATCTATTTGCTCTTCAATAGCTTCCCTGACCACCCCCCCACGGGGTTTGTGGTTTAGATTGACAAGGAGAAGTCCTGGGGATAGGAGGATTCTCAGAGGGGGACAGCCTAGGTGCCATGGGTGACAGTGACGAGGCAAGGTCCTCTGCTGTAAACGAGAGCCTCCTTTCTGCTAATTGTAATTCATTTGTTATTAGATCAACCGCCCGGACCAAAAAACTATCAATAGTTGACCGTGGTGGAGTCTGAGAGCAAGCAGCAGCCGCAGTAGCAGTTTTTAATTTCCCTATTGTCACAAACAGTTCAACCAAGTGATCCGTAGCCCTTGAAAAAAATGGAAAAGTAAACTCATAGCACCTTGTTCTCTGACCTTGCGCAGCAGTTGGAAGTCAAATCAAGGAAGCCGATAAGGCGTGCATGTCTTGGCCCAGTCGCACGGTCGGGCGCGCCCCACACTGCAGGACACCGCTGGTGATATTAAGCGCTTCGTGCTCTCCCCGGCACGCTCAACCACACAGAAGTCTGGGGAACGGAGTCCCACACCAGACAACGACAGGAAACAAAGTTTGCTGTGCAGACAGGGAACCGCCGAAGTTGAAACCCACGCTGCGGGACACCATTGGTGCTTTTAAGCCCTTAATGCTCTCCCCGGCCCTGCCCAACCACACAGGAGTCTGGGAGACAGAGCCCCAGACAATGGCAGGAAACAAAGTTTGCTGAGCGGGCAGGGAAACCGCTGAAGTTGAAACCCGCGCAGCGCTTTAAGTGCCTAGCCTGCTCAACCACATAGGAGTCGGGGGGACGAAGTCCCACCTCAGACAATGACAGGAAACAATGTTTGCTGTGTGGGTAGGGAACCGATGAAGTTGAAACAGGATGTCATTTAATGGGCTCATAAGTTTGTGCATGAACTCTATATAGGGTGGCACCCAAATGTCTGGTGGGGCAGTCCTCAAAGGTATGATGGGACGCCTGAAAATGATACCATGTCATATGGTACTTCGAGGCAAAACATCATCATGTAAGTCTATATTTACACTGTTAATAAGAACTTGGCCAGTGTCAATTTTTATAGGGACAAGGAATCTATGAAAGAGTGCAATGAATGCTTGAGCTAAATCAAGATCTCTAATATTTTCAAGGCTTTATTCCTTACAGGTAGTTTCTTTTGGTGAATCAAGACTTTATACTGATTTCTTAAAACCTCTCTTCTCAAATTTGCCATTATCTGCTTTTACCATTGTAGCACACCATGGTTTAGCCTTAAAATCATAGCAGTGCCTATCATAGTATCTGTCATACATATGCATATTACGCTTATTTAAATCAGAAGCAGGCATTGATATTAGTTGTTTCAGCATCTCAATCATCAGACTGAATAACTATTTCTCTGCTTGGGGCATTATTAACAAAGGGAGCTTGTATAAAAGGCATACAAACATTTAGCAAAAGATGGGAGCATTTTCTCATTATTGGATCCCCATTTATCCCTACTTTGGTTATTTGAAATTTCAGGTACTTAACCTTTAATATCAACAGATGGAAAAGCTATTTTGACCTGCTGTTTATTAAATGCAAGTACTAAACAATTAAGATTGCTCTCAACTAAATGTGTCATCATCAAGTCCTTAATCAGCCACCACTTGTCCATATTTACCAGGATGTAATCAATTAAAGATGATCTCGTCAGTCCTTGAAAAGTTTCTCTAGCAGGGCTGTCCGAAAAGAAACTTCCACTCAGGCACAAAACACATTCTATGCAAAGAAAAAGTGGCAATGATTTTAATTTTTGATTTTATATTTATCCCGCACACTATGCCCTGAGGTGTCAAGGCACTGCCAACAGAAAGAAGTTATATACAGGAGGGACATTTATGGAAGAGAATATAATCACGTCTTCAAATCCTCACGGGGGGCCATGTGAGGAGTTAGACTGGCAATGTGAACTAGGAGTATTCCACAATTTGGCAGCCGCCACCGGATAGATACGGCCACCCCATCTAACCTTCCGAAACCTCGAAACAATTACCTTCCTCACAGAAGATCTCAGCTGCTTTTTAGGCACATACCATTGGAATGCTAACCTGAGAGGAAGCAGTCCCTGATGGTGTAGTGCCCTATGGACCATGCACAATGCTTTGAAAATCACCGGCTTCCTCACCGGTAGACAATGTAGAGAATGCAAGCCCTCCCTCACCGACTGGCCTTTGGGAATATTCAATATCAAACGGGCAACCACGTTTTGATAAACCTGAAGTTTATTGAGTGAGGATTTCTTGATATTCAAGTAGAGAGCATTGGAGTAGTCAAGGCGAGAGGTGATCAATGCAATGACTACTGCAGGTCTATGCTCCACAGGGATAAAAGGAAAAATCTTTTTCAAAATTTTAAAAATGAAAAAAACAAGAACGTGTGGTCCTATTGACCTGAGTATCATAAGTGAGTGTTATCAAAAATTACTCCTAGGTTCTTTACAGAAGCAGGTAGGGGCCACAAGTCTCCGGCCAACCCAGCTCAGACCATACCAAATTCTGAGCCCCAAAGACCAGAATCTCAGTCTTCTATGTATTGAGTTTCACCCAGTTCTCCTTCATCAAAATCTCAATGTTCACCAAGCACAGTCTGAATTTCTCTGCCACTGATTTCATATAGTCAGGACCGGAGACAATAATCTGGGTGTCATCAGCGTAAGACAAGACCTGGAAGCCAAATGACCACATCAGGTTTGCTAGAGGAGATGCATATAGATTGAACAAAGTAGGGCTCAGCTAAGACCCCTACGGCACCCCACAAGTAAGACAAAAGGGTTCTGCTGTGAAGTCATCGCAGCTGACAGTCTGAGCTCTGTTAGTGAGAAAGGACCTCAATAAAGCCAGCGTTTGCCCCTTACCCCCGCCCAGTGCAATCTTTGCATCAAGCAAGAGGGGGACACTGTATCAAATGTTGCTGACAGATCCAGCATGACCAGGATGGCTGTGCCACCCTGGTCCAACTGACAAAGGATGTTATATGCAGCAGCTACAAAAGCCGATTTAGTGCTTTGACCTCTATGGAAACCATTCTGAGGGGTCCAGCCGGTTCTGTGGGAACGTGAAATCAGCCAAAGTCCGATTGATATATTTTTCAAAACCTTTTGCTGGTATGGGCAGAAACGAAATCGGGTGCAATTTTAAAAAAAGAATCTTGCTCCCCATCCGCCTTCTTTTAATGGGAATGATAATAGCCACTTTCCAAATTTCAGGATAAACTCCTGAGCCAATTATCTGGTTATAGACTTTTTCCACAAAAGTAGTAATCAAGTAAGGGACCTGTTGAAGTACTGGGGTGGGGTGGGCGGGGGGGTCACTTGTTCAATAGCCGCAGATACCCAAGCATTAAAAGCCTCTGGCGAGAAAGCGTGAGCAGTGTTCTTTGTCATCAAATTCCCAACTAAGGCCCTTTCCAAATCTATATGGGAGATTTTACTCCAACTTCTAAAGGATACATGCTTGCCCTGTATCTTAGCTTCTTCAATCTGCAATTTACGGGTAAACGTAATAGCTAAGTGGTCTGACCAACTAAGTGGAAGGGCCTTTCCAGTTTCCAAGATCAAGTGATTCACAAAAATTCCATTGAGGGCGAGGCCAGCCTCGTGAGTGGAAAGGGTGACCAATTGGGGGAACCCAAAGTTATTCATCAGTTCTAAAAATGTACTGACATCTTTACTTTTCAGATCTTTCCAATGAAGATTAAAATCGCCTAAAATTGTAAAATTAGGGCTGCCAATAAAGGGTTCAAAGGTTTGATCCCATGATTAAATATACTGCGTACTAGCTCCAGGAGGACGATACACCAAAAGTCCAGAAAGGGGAAGCTTATTATTAGCTTTAAATCTAAACTGAGCTACCTCACAATTATCTTGTGTGTCAACTCTAATAGGTTGCAGGGTGCAGTTCAGACAATTTCTAGACATGACGGCTAGTCTCTCCCCTCTGCGGGAGACAATCACCAGGTAAACCAAGGGTGGGCCAAGTGTTAATACAAATTGAGACACTGCCTATAAGGTGTGTCTCTAGAAAGAACACTAAGTCCAGTCTGTGCCTATATATCAAAATAGCCAGCAATGACTACAACACTTTAGTATCCCTACAAAATCTCTCCACATAAGACACTCACTTTAGCGTTATGAACAGTGGGCCCAGAATTACACAATCCCACCAATAAATGAAGTGCCTATCATGCCTCATAAAAACTTTACCTAAATCCTACAGTTGTAATGCACAAGTTACTACTTGTGTAACGATATATCTGTAAGAGACATTAGTTAGTGATAGATTCCTTACCTTAGAATATCCCCAGGCGTCAGACTGGATCCGGAAAGTTTTTCGCTAGCAGTACCACTGAGCGTCAGTAGGTGGCGTCGTGCGGTTCCGCGTCCGTCACTGGCGTCGTAAGCGCCGAGATGACGTCACGGAGACTACTTAGGCGCCACCCATGCGCGCTGACGTCAGTTCTGTACAGGATTTTCCATGCCAGGAACGCAGAGCCATGCAAGAAACTGACCATTGGTGCCATGAAACTAGGGCCCTGAAAGGGATGACCTTAACCCTAGAAATCAGTTCGCAGAACGGGGAGGATGGGTGGGCGGTAGGGAATCTATCACTAACTAATGTCTCTTACAGATATATCGTTACACGCAAGTAGTAACTTGTGCATCTGAAAGAGACACGTTAGTGATAGATTCCTTACCTTAGAATAGATACCCCAGCAATACCAACCCCGGTGGTGGGTCTGCGAATAGATTACACCAGAAAGTCACGGAGAACAGAACGGCCAAAGAAGCCGTCTCTCCGGACTTGACTGTCAAGGCAGTAATGCTTGGTAAACGTGTGCAGCGAGGCCCACGTGGCCGCCTGACAAATATCCTGCAAGGGAACGCCGCGTCCCAAGGCAGTAGTGGCTGCTGTTGCACAAGTTACTAACTTGTGTAACGATATATCTGTAAGAGACAGTAGTTAGTGACAGATTCCTTACCTTAGAATATCCCCAGGCGTCAGGCTGGATCCGGGAAAGTTTTTGCGTAGCAGTACCCTTGCGCGTCGGTAGGCGGCGTCGTGCGGCTCCGCGTCCGTCGTCGTGATCGCCGGGATGACGTCGCGGGCAGTACTTAGACGCCGCCCCTGCGCGCTGAGCGTCAGTTCTGTACACGACTTTCCGCGCCAGGAACGCAGAGCCATGCAAGAAGCTGACATAGGTGTCTGAAAAATACTAGGGCCCTGAAAGGGATGTCCTTAACCCTAGAAATCAGTTCGCAGAACGGGAGGATGGGTGGGCGGAAAGGAATCTGTCACTAACTACTGTCTCTTACAGATATATCGTTACACAAGTTAGTAACTTGTGCATCTGAAAGAGACACGTTAGTGACAGATTCCTTACCTTAGAATAGATACCCCAGCAATACCAACCCCGGTGGTGGGTCTGCGAACAAAGATCAGACAAGGAAGTCTCGGAGAACAGAACGGCCAAGAAGCCGTCCCTCCGGACTTGGCTGTCAAGGCAGTAATGCTTTGTAAACGTGTGCAGCGAGGCCCACGTAGCTGCCTGACAGATATCCTGCAGCGGAACTCCGCGACCCAAAGCCGTGGTAGCAGCCGTTGCCCTGGTGGAATGGGCACGCAGCCCAACAGGAGGCTCCTTCTTAGCCAAAGAATAGCAGGCCTTGATGCACAAGGTAACCCAGCGGGAGATGGTTCGTTTGTGCACCGCCCGACCTTTTTTGCCGCCCACGTAGCCAACAAAGAGCTGGTCATCCACCCGGAAGTGTTTTGTGCGGTCGATATAGAAGGAGAGCGCACGTTTTGGGTCCAGACGGTGGAGCCTCTCTTCCTCTCTGGAAGGATGCGGAGGCGGAAAGAAGGTAGGCAAGGTGATGGTCTGCCCAATGTGGAAGGCAGTAACCACCTTTGGCAAGAAGGACGGATGCGTCCTAAGAACAACCTTGTCTGGATGGACAGACAGAAAGGGAGGTTTGCATGATAGAGCCTGGCGCTCACTCACCCGCCGAGCGGAGGTGATGGCCACCAGAAAGGCTGTCTTCAGAGTCAGAAGACGAAGAGGACAGTTATGTAGAGGCTCAAAGGGAGCGCACATTAGAAAGGTAAGAACCAAGTTCAAGTCCCACTGAGGCATCATAAACGGAACAGGAGGGAAGAGGTGTGTAATGCCTTTTAAGAACCTGTTAACAACAGGGGACTTGAAAAGGGAGGGGCTGATCAGGGAGCCTGAGGAAGGCCGAGATAGCACAGAGATAACCCTTGATGGTACCCAGGGCAGAACCCTGTTGGGCCAGAGAAAGAAGGAACAGAAGGACCTCAGAAAGAGGGGCAGAAAGAGGGGTACACAGCCTTTGCTGTGCACCATGCCACAAATTTGTTCCACCTGCAGGCGTATACCACCTTAGTGGAGGGACGCCTGGCTGCCAGAATCACATCACAAACTTCGGGAGGCAAGTCGAAAGGAATCAACTGCCGCCGCTCAATCTCCACGCAAGCAGGTGGAGGCTGGACAGGTTCGGGTGGAGGACTGTCCCCTGCTGCTGCGACAGAAGATCCTCCCGAAGAGGCAGACGGATCGGGGGATCTACGCTCATACTGAGTAGCTCGGGATACCAAACTCTTCGAGCCCAGTCCGGAGCCACAAGAATGACTTGGGCCCGGTCGTGCCGAATCTTCTTCAACACTCTGGGTAGAAGTGGTATAGGCGGAAAGGCGTACAACAGACCGCAACTCCACTCGCGACGAAAGCGCCGCCGAGCGAGTGCCGCCTTGGAAATTCCAACGCGCAGAACTGATGACATTGCGCGTTCTCTTCGGTGGCGAATAGATCTAACCAAGGCTCTCCCACTGTAGAAAGAGTCCTTGCGCCACTTCCGAGTGAAGACGCCATTCGTGATCCATCATGCACCTGCGGCTGGAGTTCGTCCGCCCTGGCGTTCAGGGAACCTGCCAGGTGTTGAACCATCAGGAACATGCCCTGATGTTCCAGCCATGTCCAAAGGCGCAGAGCCTCCTGACAAAGGGTCCACGACCCCACCCCGCCTTGTTTGTTGCAGTACCACATGGCGGTGGTGTTGTCTGTGAACACCTGCACTACCTTCCCTTTGACAGAGGGAAGGAATGCCTTGAGTGCAAGTCGGATCGCCCGGAGCTCCAGAAGGTTGATATGGAGCCGGGACTCCGCCGGAGACCAGAGGCCTCTGATCTCCGCCTCTCCCATGTGACCGCCCCATCCCAGAAGGGACGCGTCCATCACAACTGTGTGCTCTGGCTGGGGAAGGGAGAGGGATCTGCCCATGACCCATTGCCGGTCCGTGAGCCACCACTACAACTGTTTTGCAGTCCCCTCCGAGATCTGGACGTGATCGGACAGGTTGCCCTGGTGCTGCGCCCACTGGAACTTCAGGTCCCACTGCAGAGCCCGCATATGCCACCTGGCATGATTGACCAGCAGGATGCAGGAGGCCATGAGGCCCAGCAGCCTCAGGGTCATCCGTACCGAAACCCAGGATAAAGGCTGAAAGATCGGAATCATAGGCTGAATATCCCGGACTCGCCGTTCGGGAGGATAGGCCCGAAACTGCGTCGTGTCCAGAACTGCTCCGATGAAAAGGAGCTGTGGACAAGGAATCAGATGCGACTTCGGCACATTGATGGAGAACCCCAGCGAGTGCAGGAGTTCGGCCGTAGTCTGGAGGTGGGAGACGACTGCCTGGGACGAGCCCCGCCTTCAGCAGCCAGTCGTCGAGGTAGGGGAAGACTGAAACCCCAGCTCGGCACAGATGAGCTGCGACCACCGCCATCACTTTCGTGAACACCCGAGGGGCACTGGTAAGGCCAAAGGGGAGCACGGTGAACTGAAAATGCTCGAGGCCTACCGTGAACTGTAGGTAACGCCGGTGGGCCGGCAGGACGGGGATGTGGAAATAAGCGTCCTGCAAGTCCAACGCTACCAACCAGTCTCCAGGGTCGAGGGCAGTCAAGACCTGAGCGAGGGTGAGCATCTTGAACTTCTCCTTCCGGAGGAAGCGATTGACGTTCCGGAGGTCCAAGATAGGACGCTTGTCCTCCTTGTCCTTTTGGGCACCAGAAAGTAGTGGGAGTAGCAACCACGTCCTACTACTGGGGGTCGGAACATGTTCGACGGCCCTCTTGGCCAAGAGGGCCGTGACTTCCTTCTGTAGAAGCACCAAGTGATCCCCTGACATGCGGTGGAATTGAGGTGGCATGGCTGGGGGGTGGTCTCGAAGGGGAGGGAGTAGCCCCTTCGGACAATGCCCAAGACCCACCTGTCCGAGGTGATGGGACGCCAGTGGTGAAGGTGATGGCGGACCCTGCCCCTACTGGCGTGCCGTGCACCTGAAAGGAGGGACTAGGAGGGCTTGGAGGCCGCGGACGGGTTGGAGGTGGTGGCCTGACCCGCACGCTGGTTGCCCGAACCGCCACGGCGGTATCCACGTCTTCGGCCACGCGAGGCGCTGCTGCGCGGGCCGTTGGCCGGGCTGCTCACGTGACTGGGCGCCCCTCCCGTGGCCACGAAAGGGGCGAAAAGCAGATGTGAGCGGAGGGCGCACAACAGCAAGGCCCAGGGACTTTGCAGTAGACCGCGAGTCCTTGAAACGCTCCAGCGCATGGTCTGCTTTTGATCCAAAAAGACCGATTCCATCAAAGGGCATGTCCATGAGTGTATTCTGGACATCACCCGAAAAACCAGTGGTCCTCAGCCAGGCGTGGCGACGCAGCGCCACTGTCGTTGCAAGCGATCTGCCCAGCGAGTCGGCGGTATCAAGGCCACAACGTATGGTGTATTTAGCCGCATCTCGCCCTTCCGCAATGGCGCGGGTAAGCAGTATCTGGACCTCCTCAGAACACTGCGGCAAAACAGTCGCCACCGAATCCCACAGGGAGTGGGTATATCGGCCCAAGAGGCAAGCGGTGTTAACGGACCGCAAGCCAGCACTGGAGGAAGAGAAAGCCTTCTTCCCAAAGTGATCCAGGCGCTTGGATTCCCTATCCGGAGGGGCGGTAGGGAAGGCAGTTTGGGAGGCAGAGGCTTGAACAGCCAAGCTCTCAGGGGTGGGGTGTTGGGAGAGAAACAGGGGGTCGCCCGGAGCAGGGCGATGGCGTCGGGCCACGTTCCTATCCACAGGAGCCCCTGTGGTGGGCTTGGACCAGGCACCCAAAAGAACGTCAGTGAGTGCATCATTGAACGGCAGCACAGTCTCCGAAGAGGAGGCCGCCGGCTGAAGCACTTCTGTCAGGAGGTTAGTCCTGACGGCCACCGTAGGCAACTGGAGATTCAAGGCTCCAGCAGCTCTACGTAACACCGTTGCAAAATTAGCCCCCTCCTCCGTAGCCACGGGAGGAGACAGCATGCCAGAGTCAGGGGAGGTGTCCAGACCACTGGCATCCCCAAGTTCCTCAACCCAGTCCGGGTCAAACTCGCACTGTTGTGTGAGAGGGTCCTCAGACCCCTCCCAGCTCTCCTGGTCCTCCTCAGGTTCAATAATATGGAGGAGGAGGGGACATTAGGGACCCAAGGTCTCATCGGGCGCCGGAACCGGCGTCGGGCGACGTCGGTCCAGCTCCATGTCCGGAGCCGGAGAGAGCCGGGAACGACGCCGCCGGAGCCCCGGACGCCGTCAGGAACGGCACCGGGGACATCGGCGTCGGCGGAGGCGTGGTTAGGTCAACCGGCGCCGATGGGGGTCGCGGCACCACCGGAGCCGGGATCGAGGCCGGGGCCGGAGCCGAGGCCGGGATGAAGGCTGGTGGGACAGGCGACGCCGGGACCGGAGTCGACGGCGACGCCGGAGCAACCCCATCAGGGCCCGCGGGGCCCGAAGGCGCACCGGAGGGACCTTGAGGCCCGAAGAGGCGGGCCATGGCCGACAGGAACTCCTGTATTTGGGCCGGAGTCGCCCCGAACCCGGGAAGGATGGGTAATGCGGGGGTAACTCGACAGGCACGTCCGGGGGCCGCGGGACGGTGCCGACGGGGACCTCAGCCGAGTCGCGAGACCGGCGAGGCGAAGTCTTAGAGCGATGATGCCGCTTAGACTTCTTGTGCTTCGACTTACCGGAGGAGCGCGAAGACTTGGATTCCGACGAACGGCGGGGACTCCGCGTCCGGCCCCTCGACCTCTCCCGGGACCGGGGCTTGGTGCGGCGCGGAGCCGACTGCCGGACCTCGAGGAGCTTTGAGACCGCTCCGAAAACCTTCGGATGAAGTTTCCGGCAGTCAGGCACGACTTCGTGTCATGGTCTCGGCCGAGACAGAAGAGACACTCGAGATGCGGGTCCGTGATCGACATCATGCGACCACATTCCTCGCAGGGCTTAAAGCCGGGCATCCCTACGACACCTTAGGAGTCGTGAAGACTCGTTGAAGAAACAGTGAAAAAATGCAGAAAAAAGGATAGTCAAAAAGTGACTAGGGCACTGCTCTTCCCGGATCTGCGCTTACTGGCGCGGAAAAAGAAGAACTGACGTCAGCGCGCAGGGGCGGCGTCTAAGTACTGCCCGCGACGTCATCCCGGCGATCACGACGCCGACGACGGACGCGGAGCCGCACGACGCCGCCTACCGACGCGCAAGGGTACTGCTACGCAAAAACTTTCCGGATCCAGCCTGACGCCTGGGGATATTCTAAGGTAAGGAATCTGTCACTAACGTGTCTCTTTCAGATGCCCTGGTAGAATGGGCACGCAGCCCCACAGGAGGCTCCTTCTTAGCCAAGGAGTAACATGATTTGATACACAAAACGACCCACCGAGAGATGGTGCGTTTGTGCACGGCCCGACCTTTTTTGGCGCCCACGTAGCCAACAAAGAGCTGGTCATCCACCCGGAACTGTCGAGTGCGCTTTTGATAGAACGAGAGCGCACGTTTTGGGTCCAGACGATGGAGCCTCTCTTCCTCTTTTGAAGGATGCGGAGGCGGAAAGAAAGTGGGCAAAGTGATGGTCTGCCCGAAATGGAAGGGCGTGACAACCTTCGGCAAGAAAGAAGGACGGGTCCTTAAAACCACCTTGTCCGGATGAACAGAAAGGAAAGGAGGTTTAGAAGAAAGAGCCTGGAGCTCACTCACTCTTCTGGCAGAGGTGATAGCTACCAGGAAAGCCGTCTTGAGAGTAAGAAGACGTAAAGGACAGTTATGAAGGGGCTCAAAAGGAGCGCACATCAGATAGGTCAAGACAAGATTTAAGTCCCATTGAGGCATTATGAAAGGCACGGGAGGAAACGTGTGTGTAATGCCTTTGAGGAAACGGTTAACAACCGGGGACTTAAAGAGAGAAGGCTGATCTGGAAGCCGAAGAAAGGCGGAGATAGCCGAAAGATAACCTTTGACAGTGCCCAGAGCAGAGCCCTGCTGGGCCAAAGATAGGAGGAACAGAAGGACCTCAGAAAGAGGGGCAGAAAGGGGATCCACAGACTTAGCTGTGCACCATGCCACAAATTTGTTCCACCTGCAGGCGTATACCGATTTAGTGGAGGGACGCCTGGCTGCCAGAATGACATCACAGACTTCAGGAGGCAAGTCAAATGGAATCAGCTGTCGCCGCTCAATCTCCACGCATGGAGGTGGAGGCTGGACAGGTTCGGGTGTAGGACCGTCCCCTGCTGCTGCGACAGAAGATCCTCCTGAAGAGGCAGTCGGATCGGGGGATCGATCGCCATGTTGAGTAGCTCGGGATACCAGTATCTTCGTGCCCAATCCGGAGCCACAAGGATGACTTGGGGCCCGGTCGCGCCGAATCTTCTTCAGCACTCTGGGCAGAAGTGGTATAGGCGGAAAGGCGTACAACAGGCCGCAAATCCACACGCGACGAAAAGCGTCGCCGAGCGAGTGCCGCCTTGGAAATTCCAACGCGCAGAACTGATGACATTGCGCGTTCTCTTCGGTGGCGAATAGATCTAACCAAGGCTCTCCCCACTGCAGAAAGAGACCTTGCGCCACGTCCGAGTTCAGACGCCATTCGTGATCCATCAAGCACCGGCGGCTGAGTTCGTCCGCCCTGGCGTTCAGAAAACCTGCCAGGTGTTGAACCACCAAGGTAATGCCTTGATGTTCCAGCCATGTCCAGAGGCGCAGAGCCTCCTGACATAGGGTCCAGGACCCCACCCCGCCCTGTTTGTTGCAATACCACATGGCGGTGGTGTTGTCCGTGAACACCTGCACCACACTTCCCCGGACAGAGGGAAGGAATGCCTTCAGTGCAAGCCGGATCGCCCGAAGCTCCAAAAGATTGAGATGGAGCCGGGACTCCGCCGGAGACCAGAGGCCTCTGATCTCCGCCTCTCCCAAGTGGCCACCCCATCCCAGGAGGGACGCATCCGTCACCACTGTGTGCTCCGGTTGGGGAAGGGAGAGGGATCTGCCATTGACCCAATCGCGATTCGTGAGCCACCACTGCAAATGTCGTGCAGTGCCCTCCGAGATTTGGACATGATTGGACAGGTTGCCCTGATGCTGTGCCCACTGGAACTTCAGGTCCCACTGCAGAGCCCGCATATGCCATCTGGCATGTTGCACCAGCAGGATGCAGGAGGCCATCAGGCCCAGGAGCCGAAGGGTCATCCTGACTGAAATCCAGGATAGCGGCTGAAAGATCGGAATCATAGCCTGAATATCCCGGACCCGCTGCTCGGGAGGATAAACCCGAAACAGCGTCGAATCCAGAACCGCTCCGATGAAGGGGAGTTTCTGAGAGGGACTCAGGTGCGACTTCGGCACATTGATGGAGAACCCCAGCAAATGCAGGAGGTCGGCCGTAGTCTGAAGGTGGGTGACAACTGCCTGGGGCGAGCCCGCCTTCAACAACCAGTCGTCGAGGTAGGGGAAGACTGACACCCCTGACCTGCGCAGATGAGCTGCGACCACCGTCATCACCTTCGTGAACACCCGAGGGGCGCTGGTAAGGCCGAAGGGGAGCACGGCAAACTGAAAATGCTCCTAGCCTACCGTGAACCGCAGGTAACGCCGGTGGGCCGGCAGGACGGGAATGTGAAAATATGCGTCCTGCAAGTCCAACGCTACCATCCAGTCTCCAGGGTCGAGGGCAGCCAAGACCTGAGCTAGAGTCAACATCTTGAACTTCTCCTTCCGGAGGAAGAGATTGAAGTTCCTGAGGTCCAAGATGGGGCGCAAGCCCCCCTTGTCCTTCTTGGGGACCAGAAAGTAGTGGGAATAACAACCGCTCCCTATTTCCGGCCCAGGAACACATTCGATGGCCCCCTTGGCCAAGAGGGCCGTGACTTCCTGCAGGAGAAGTGCCAAGTGGTCCCCCGACACGCGGTGGAACTCAGGCGGCATGGCTGGAGGGGTGGACTGAAAAGGAAGGGCGTAACCCTTGCAGATGATCTGCAACACCCACTTGTCCGATGTGATAGCGTGCCAGTGGGGGAGATGATGGAGGACCCTGCCACCCACTGGCGTGGGGTGCCCCACAAAGCTCGGATTAGGAAGGTTTGGCGGTAGAAGCGGCGGAGGTGGACTGACCCCCACGCTGACTCCCAGACCCGCCCCTGCGGAAACCGCGTCCGCGGCCCCGCTGAGGCTGGTTCTGCACAGGCTTGTTGAAGGAACGTGCCTGGACGCCCCTTCCTTGGCCACGAAAGGAACGAAAACCAGGAGTGGCCGGGCTTCTCGTGATAAGACCTAAGGACTTGGCCGTGGCCCGCGAGTCCTTAAAACGCTCCAGCGCACTGTCGGCCTTATCGCCAAACAGGCGAGTGCCATCAAAGGGCATGTCCATGAGTGAGTTTTGGACATCTGGCGAGAAGCCGGTAGATCTGAGCCAGGCGTGGCGACGAAGCACCACAGTCGTAGAAATCGCTCTACCTAAGGAGTCCGCGGTGTCTAAACCACACCGAATGGCGAACTTAGCCGCATCTTTACCTTCTGCAATGGCTTGGGACAATACAGCTTGGGTTTCCTCAGGACACTGAGGTAACACCTGCGCAACTGTGTCCCACACCGCGTGGGAATAGCGGCCCAATAGGCAGGCGGTATTCACTGACCGCAGCCCCAAGCTGGCCGAAGAGAACAAACGTTTACCGAACTGTTCCAGCTTCTTAGAGTCCTTATCCGGCGGAGCCGTGGGAAAGGCACTCTGCAACGTCGAAGCTTGGATGACCAGACTCTCAGGCGTAGGATGAGTGGTCAAAAAAGCGGGGTCACCCGGCGCCCGGCGATGACGCCTGGCGACATTCTTATCCACAGGGGCCCCTGTGGCGGGCCGCGACCAAGTGCCCAGCAAGACGTCAGTGAGGGCGTCATTAAATGGCAGCAGGGGCTCCGACGCAGTGGATGCCGTCTGGAGCACCTCAGTGAAGAGGTTAGTTTTGAGGGCCACCGTAGGGAGGTCAAGGTGGAGAACCTCAGCTGCCCGACGGAGCACCACCGTGTAGGAGGCGCCCTCCTCCATGATAGGCGGGGGGGGAGGCAAACCCCGGGTCCGAAGAGACGTCGAGGTCGCCGGCATCCCCCAAATCGTCCGCCCAGTCCTGCTCAGAGTCACACTGACGAGCAAGAGGGTCCTCGGACCCCTCCCAGTCGTCCTCCACCTCCGCCGACTGTGGCACCGACCGTGGCGGCCGGGGAAGGGACAAACGGCGTTGGGAACGGCGCCAAGAACGACACCGGTTGGGGCCGGACCGGCGCCGTGTCCCAATGCGGATCCCAGGTAGGAGCAAAATGGTCCGGGAACCTGGGCAAGGGCGGGACAAATGGCACCCATTGCAGCGCCAGAGGCGGAGCCGAGGGTAGCGCTGGGGCAGGAGCCGGCAGCGATGGACCTTGTGGCGCCGTGGCCGGAGCCGACGGCGCACGATCCTGTGGTGCCGAAGCTGGATCCGCCGGCGGCGCCGACGGTCCAACAGGATCCTGACACAGGACCGCGGGGCCCGAGGGCGCGCCGGCAGGAGCCCGAGGCCTAAAAAGGCAGTCCATGGTAGCAAGAAACTCTTGCACCTGTGCGGGAGTCGCCGACGGACCCGGGTAAGGCGGGTAGGCCGCGGGACTCTCGGGCTCCAAAGGAGCCGCAGGGGCAAAGCCCCTGTCCCCCTCGTCCACATCCGGGGACCGACGGGGGGACGTCGGAGAGCGAACACGCTTCTTCGACTTCTTTTTGTGTTGTCTCTTACCCGAATCCGAGGGTGAAGACTTGGAGCCCGAGGAGCGATGACTGTGGCCCCGCGAGCGTTCTCTGGAACGGCCCCTGGACCGGGAACGGCGCTGGGACGAGTGCCGGACCTCCAGCAGCTTCCGGTGCCGCTCCCTCAAGGACTTCGGGGCCATAGCCCGACAGTCCCGGGAGTCGTAGTCGGTCTCCAGGCAGTAGAGGCAGACATCGTGGGGGTCCGCCACCGACATATTGCGACGGCAGGCCCCACAAGACTTAAATCCAGGCATCCCTACGTGCACCAAGGAAACCAACAGGAGACAAAAAGTCTCAAAAAAGGTAGTCAAAAAGTGACTAAGGTACGTGCTCTAACCGGATCTGCGCTTAGCGCGGAACAAGAAAGAACTGACGTCAGCGTGCATGGGTGGCGCCTAAGTAGTCTCCGTGACGTCATCTCGGCGCTTACGATGCCAGCGACTGACGCGGAACCGCACAACGCCACCTACTGACGCGCAGGGGTACTGCTAGCGAAAAACGTTCCGATCCAGTCTGACGCCTGGGGATATTCTAAGGTAAGGAATCTATCACTAACGTGTCTCTTTCAGATAACTCAAACAGACAAGAAACAAGAAGGGAAACAGAATAATCAACCAGGAAAAGTCAACAATGTTTGCATTAATTTGCAATTGCATTTGTTTAGCACTTCATACACCTAAGAAGACATCAACTGGCTCTCAGTGAATGGGTAACACATTACTCCATATATTTTGGATCTTGAGTGATAAAATCAGTGAGATGAACCTGGGCTTTGATTTTCAGCCTTAGTTAAGATTTAAAAAGATGCCACAGCAGGCACCTCCTTGCCCACCGTATCCTCCATCCTGTCTATAATTTTCACACCTCCTCCACTCTCAAAAAGTAGCTTGAATTACTATAAACAACGACTTGAAGTTTGGCCGCGAAGAGAGTCATATACTTAAGGCTTGCATTTCTCCATCGTCAAAAAAACTGTATAGCATGAGTGAAATCTGAATTTAAAAAAAAACAAAAAAAAAGCATCCTGGTCAGATGCCCATTCCCTTCATGCCTCTAGAACTGCAGTATTGTGTCTATAGTTAAGGAACCTCATTATTACTGCACATTGAGGGGCCCCACAAAGGAAGAGGAGCATCCAAGACATTTTGAGTTTGTTCACTTGAAACGAAAATGGACAACCTTTTTGGCTTTAGAAATGTCTTCTCTCAGTTCTCAGTAGACCGTTCCATGCTTGGGCCCTTGGCCCTCTCACGTATACCAATAAAGTCAAACTGCTGCAGTGGGATTGGCCATTCCATACTTCACTCTGTGTAGAAGGAAGTGCAAGTTTCAGTACAGAGGTATTGTAGGAGGCTGGCTTAGTATATGGTGAACACTTAACGGAGTGATGCACCTTGAAGTAATCCATGCAACCCTTATGATGATTTTAGTGGTCTTTGATTACCTTAGGCTCTCAAAGTGGTAGCTGTGGAGAGCAGCCTTCAGGGTTATCTTGAAGGAGTGTAAAGCAGCTTGTTTTACCACATTTAATCAATAGTGTAGATTAGATGGAAAAGAACCACACAGTGTGTATGAAAAATAAGTCTATTTATTGCACAACACAATCACTATCACATTGGTATATCTCCTAGCCGGAAATATCAACAATACACATGAAAATGCTTCAAAGAAATCAGGTAAGTAGCACAAATATACACAGGTCTCCAGGGGGAGACCAAGCCATATACTAAACAGAGTGTAGCACAAGTTACTAACTTGTGTAACGATATATCTGTAAGAGACAGTAGTTAGTGACAGATTCCTTACCTTAGAATATCCCCAGGCGTCAGGCTGGATCCGGAAAGTTTTGCGTAGCAGTACCCTTGCGCGTCGGTAGGCGGCGTCGTGCGGCTCCGCGTCCGTCGTCGGGCGTCGTGATCGCCGGGATGACGTCGCGGGCAGTACTCAGGCGCCGCCCCTGCGCGCTGACGTCAGTTCTGTACACGACTTTCCGCGCCAGGAACGCAGAGCCATGCAAGAAGCTGACACAGGTGTCTGAAAAATACTAGGGCCCTGAAAGGGATGTCCTTAACCCTAGAAATCAGTTCGCAGAACGGGGAGGATGGGTGGGCGGTAAGGAATCTGTCACTAACTACTGTCTCTTACAGATATATCGTTACACAAGTTAGTAACTTGTGCATCTGAAAGAGACACGTTAGTGACAGATTCCTTACCTTAGAATAGATACCCCAGCAATACCAACCCCGGTGGTGGGTCTGCGAACAAAGATCAGACAAAGAAGTCCTGGAGGACAGAACGGCCAAAGAAGCCGTCCCTCCGGACCTGACTGTCAAGGCAGTAATGCTTAGTAAACGTGTGCAGCGAGGCCCACGTAGCTGCCTGACAGATAACCGGCAGCGGAACACCGCGGCCCAAGGCCGTGGTAGCAGCCGTTGCCCTGGTGGAATGGGCACGCAGCCCAACAGGAGGCTCCTTCTTGGCCAAAGAATAGCAGGTCTTGATGCACAAGGTAACCCAGCGGGAGATGGTCCTCTTGTGCACCGCCCGACCTCTTTTGGCGCCCACGTAGCCAACAAAGAGCTGGTCATCCACCCGGAAGTGTTTTGTGCGGTCGATATAGAAGGAGAGCGCACGTTTTGGGTCCAGACGGTGGAGCCTCTCTTCCTCTCTGGAAGGATGCGGAGGCGGAAAGAAGGTGGGCAAAGTGATGGTCTGCCCAATGTGGAAAGCAGTAACCACCTTTGGCAAGAAGGACGGACGCGTCCGAAGAACAACCTTGTCTGGATGAACAGACAGAAAGGGAGGTTTGCAAGACAGAGCCTGGAGCTCACTCACCCGCCGAGCGGAGGTGATGGCCACCAGAAAGGCTGTCTTCAGAGTCAGAAGACGAAGAGGACAGTTATGCAGAGGCTCAAAGGGAGCGCACATTAAAAGGTAAGAACCAAGTTCAAGTCCCACTGAGGCATTACAAACGGAACAGGAGGGAAGAGGTGAGTAATGCCTTTTAAGAACCTGTTAACAACAGGGGACTTGAAAAGGGAGGGCTGATCAGGGAGCCTGAGGAAGGCCGAGATAGCACAAAGATAACCCTTGATGGTACCCAGGGCAGAACCCTGTTGGGCCAGAGAGAGAAGGAACAGAAGGACCTCAGAAAGAGGGGCAGAAAGGGATCCACAGCCTTTGCTGTGCACCATGCCACAAATTTGTTCCACCTGCAGGCGTATACCACCTTAGTGGAGGGACGCCTGGCTGCCAGAATCACATCACAAACTTCGGGAGGCAAGTCGAAAGGAATCAACTGCCGCCGCTCAATCTCCACGCAAGCAGGTGTAGACTGGACAGGTTCGGGTGGAGGACCGTCCCCTGCTGCTGCGACAGAAGATCCTCCCGAAGAGGCAGACGGATCGGGGATCTATGCTCATATTGAGTAGCTCGGGATACCAAACTCTTCGAGCCCAGTCCGGAGCCACAAGAATGACTTGGGCCCGGTCGTGCCGAATCTTCTTCAACACTCTGGGTAGAAGTGGTATAGGCGGAAAGGCGTACAACAGACCGCAACTCCACTCGCGACGAAATGCGTCGCCGAGCGAGTGCCGCCTTGGAAATTCCAACGCGCAGAACTGATGACATTGCGCGTTCTCTTCGGTGGCGAATAGATCTAACCAAGGCTCTCCCCACTGTAGAAAGAGTCCTTGCGCCACTTCCGAGTGAAGACGCCATTCGTGATCCATCATGCACCTGCGGCTGAGTTCGTCCGCCCTGGCGTTCAGAGAACCTGCCAGGTGTTGAACCATCAGGAACATGCCCTGATGTTCCAGCCATGTCCAGAGGCGCAGAGCCTCCTGACAAGGGGTCCAAGACCCCACCCCGCCCTGTTTGTTGCAGTACCACATGGCGGTGGTGTTGTCTGTGAACACCTGCACTACCTTCCCTTTGACAGAGGGAAGGAATGCCTTGAGTGCAAGCCGGATCGCCCGGAGCTCCAGAAGGTTGATATGGAGCCGGGACTCCGCCCGGAGACCAGAGGCCTCTGATCTCCGCCTCTCCCATGTGACCGCCCCATCCCAGAAGGGACGCGTCCGTCACAACTGTATGCTCTGGCTGGGGAAGGGAGAGGGATCTGCCCATGACCCATTGCCGGTTCGAGAGCCACCACTGCAACTGTTTTGCAGTCCCCTCCGAGATCTGGACGTGATCGGACAGGTTGCCCTGGTGCTGCGCCCACTGGAACTTCAGGTCCCACTGCAGAGCCCGCATATGCCATCTGGCATGATTGACCAGCAGGATGCAGGAGGCCATGAGGCCCAGCAGCCTCAGGGTCATCCGTACCGAAACCCAGGATAAAGGCCGAAAGATCGGAATCATAGCCTGAATATCCCGGACTCGCCGTTCGGGAGGATAGGCCCGAAACTGCGTCGTGTCCAGAACTGCTCCGATGAAAAGGAGCTGTGGAGAAGAGAATCAGATGCGACTTCGGCACATTGATGGAGAACCCCAGCGAGTGCAGGAGTTCGGCCGTAGTCTGGAGGTGGGAGACGACTGCCTGGGACGAGCCCGCCTTCAGCAGCCAGTCGTCGAGGTAGGGGAAGACTGAAACCCCTGCCCGGCGCAGATGAGCTGCGACCACCGCCATCACTTTCGTGAACACCCGAGGGGCACTGGTAAGGCCAAAGGGGAGCACGGTGAACTGAAAATGCTCGGGGCCTACCGTGAACCGAGAGGTGAACGCCGGTGGGCCGGCAGGACGGGGATGTGGAAATACGGCGTCCTGCAAGTCCAACGCTACCAACCAGTCTCCTGGGTCGAGGGCAGTCAAGACCTGAGCTAGGGTGAGCATCTTGAACTTCTCCTTCCGGAGGAAGCGATTGACGTTCCGGAGGTCCAAGATAGGACGCATGTCCTCCTTGTCCTTTTTGGGCACCAGAAAGTAGTGGGAGTAGCAACCACGCCCTACTTCTGGGGTCGGAACATGCTCGATGGCCCTCTTGGTCAAGAGGGCCGTGACTTCCTTCTGTAGAAGCACCAAGTGATCCCCTGACATGCGGTGGAATTGAGGTGGCATGGCTGGGGGTGGTCTCGAAGGGGAGGGAGTAGCCCTTCGGACAATGTCCAAGACCCACCTGTCCGAGGTGATGGTGCGCCAGTGGGGAAGGTGATGGCGGACCCTGCCTCCTACTGGCGTGCCGTGCACCTGAAAGGAGGGACTAGGAGGGCTTGGAGGCCGCGGACGGGCTGGAGGTGGTGGCCTGACCCTCACGCTGGTTGCCCGATCCGCCACGGCGGAATCCACGTCCTCGGCCACGCGAGACGCCTGCTGCGCGGGCCGGTGGCTGGGCTGCTGACGTGAAGGGGCCCCCTACCGTGGCCACGATAGGGGCGAAAAGCAGAAGGCAGCGGAGGGCGTGTAGCAGAAAGGCCCAGGGACTTGGCAGTAGCCCGTGAGTCTCCTAAAGCGCTCCAACGCATGGTCTGCTTTGGACCCAAAAAGACCGACTCCATCAAAGGGCATGTCCATGAGAGTATTCTGGACATCCCCTGAAAAACCAGTGGTTCTCAGCCAGGCGTGGCGTCGGAGCGCCACCGTCGTTGCAATCGACCTGCCCAGCGAGTCGGCGGTGTCAAGCGCCACAACGGATAGTGTATTTGGCCGCATCCCTTCCTTCCGCAATGGCGCGGGAAAGCAGTGCCTGGACCTCCTCAGGGCACTGGGGCAAAACATCCGCCACCGAATCCCACAGGGAGTGGGTATATCGGCCCAAAAGACAAGCGGTGTTAACGGACCGCAAGCCAGCACTGGAGGAAGAAAAACCTTTCTTCCCAAACTGATCCAGGCGTTTGGATTCCCTATCAGGAGGAGCGGTAGGGAAGGCGGTTTGGGAAGCGGAGGCTTGGACAACCAAGCTCTCAGGAGTGGGGTGGACAGAAAGAAACAGGGGGTCGCCCGGAGCGGGCGATGGCGTGCGTGACACGTTCCGATCCACAGGAGCCCCTGTGTTGGGCTTGGACCAGGCGCCCAAAAGACCGTCAGTGAGGGCGTCGTTAAACGGCAGCACAGTCTCCGCAGAGGAGGCTGCCGGCTGAAGCACCTCTGTCAAGATGTTAGGCTTGACCGTCAAAGTAGGGAGCTGGAGACGTAAGGCCCCAGCAGCCCTACGCAACACCGTACCAAAATTGGCCCCCTCCTCCGTAGCCACGGGAGGAGACAGCATGCCAGTGTCAGGGAAGTATCCAGACCACTGGCCTCCCTAGACTCTCTGTCCAGTCCTCATCATACTGACAGTTGCGTGTCAGAGGGTCATCAGACCCTCCCAGTCCTCCTGGTCCTCCTCTGGTTCAAAATAAGGAGGAGGAGGGACATTTGGGACCCAAGGTCCCATCGGCGCCGGAGCCGGCGCCGAGCGACGTCGCTCCGGGTCGATGTCCGGAGCCGGAAGGAACTGGGGACGACGCCGCCCGGAGCCCAGGGCGGCGCCGAGAACGGCACCGGAGACATCGGCGCCGGCGGAGGTGTCGTGAGGTCGACCGGCGTCGATGGGGGTTGTGGAGCCGGGATCGAGGCCGGGGCCGAAGCCGGGATCGAGGCTGGAGGCACGGGCGACGCCGGGCCGGAGCCGCGCGACGCCGGAGCAACCCCATCAGGCCCGCGGGGCCCGAAGGCGCACCGGAGGGGCCTGACGGCCCGAAGAGGCGGGCCATGGCCGACAGGAACTCCTGTACCTTGGCCGGATCCGCCCCGAACCCGGGAAGGGCGGGTATGGCGGGGGCGACTCCACAGGCAAGTCCGGGGCCGCGGGGACGGTGCCGGGAGGGGCCTCAGCCGAGTCGCGAGACCGGCGAGGCGAAGTCCGAGAGCGACGATGCTTCTTGGACTTCTTGTGCTTAGACTTACCGGACGAAGAAGACTTCGACGCCGACGACCGGTGTGCACTCCGCGAGCGACCCCTGGACCTCTCACGCGACCGGGGCCTCCGTGGAGCCGAATGCCGGGCCTCGAGGAGCTTTCGAGACCGCTCTCGCAAAGCTTTCGGGTTGAGGGCCTGGCATTCGGGACAAGACTCGGTGTCGTGGCCTCGGCCGAGGCAGAAGAGACACTCCCAATGCGGGTCGGTGACGGACATCATCCGCGCACAGGCGCCGCATCGCTTGAAGCCGGGCATCCCTACGACACCTTTATTTGGAAAAAACAGTGAAAAATCACCAAAAAGTATGGTCAAAAATTGACCAGGGCACTGCTCTTCCCGGATCTGCGCTTGCTGGCGCGGAAAAAGAAGAACTGACGTCAGCGCGCAGCGGGCGGCGCCTAAGTACTGCCCGCGACGTCATCCCGGCGATCACGACGCCGACGACGGACGCGGAGCCGCACGACGCCGCCTACCGACGCGCAAGGGTACTGCTACGCAAAACTTTCCGGATCCAGCCTGACGCCTGGGGATATTCTAAGGTAAGGAATCTGTCACTAACGTGTCTCTTTCAGATACATTCGTTATTGTTAACTTTTATCATAATAATTTTGTTCTTAACAACACTGCCATTGCTGAAGATTTTGAGAAATCATTAAGCAGACACATACAGGAATTAAACACAGATTTTATCCCGTCACTATTTTGCAGGAGGCATCTTTAGGCAGGGGTCCAGTGCTATTAAGGTTGGATCTGGTGATTGCCCTTTACTTACGGTCCACCTTATCGTAGTGAGATTGTTAGAATTGTACTTGCTGTTTTTACTCTGCTTCTGGCATTTTTTCCTTTAAAGTGAAGCTCACATAGCTGTCCTAATAATCATTGTGGATGAGAATTGTCATCCTCCATGAAGTTCCTACCAACCACGGACACCCAATGCTTTATTTCTTAGGAGTGCCCCTTTGATGCCCTGAAGAAGTCCATCTGTCTAGACAAAACGTGTCGGCTGTTCTTTTTCAACATGACTGTTTTTAATACGCTTTTGAATAAATGAAGAACTTGAAGAAAACTTCTGTGGACACGGACCTGATAATTTGATGTGTGTTTCTCTTGTTTTTCTGCTAAGTGGTGCACCTTTGCTATTGTTTGAAATTGTCAAATTCCTGTATTGGATTGCACTGTGACAGTGGGTGCGTTAACAGTGTGCACACAATCTTTTGGGGATTCCCAATATATGTATAGCAATTAGGGATAGCGGGTCATGTGCTAGGTCCTTGTAGGGCCCACTGTCAAAGTTTGTTTTTTACAGATTTTATTGTACTTTGGGGGGTGATTTTAATTGTAAACTATGTCCTTTATCAAAGCAGTCTGCATGTTGCCTAGTAGACGGGGAGAAGGATGGTGGCTGTCATTTTGACCATAATCCTTGTGGGAACATTTTTAATTCCCTGCTTTCGAAATTTTCCCTTTTTCTAACAATAGATCTTATCCAACCATTAGGCCCAGTTCATGTCTCTTTTATGGGCAAAGGCCAAGGTAGCCTTATTGACTTCATTGCCCTTTCAGAATACTTTAAACCTCACTCTGTGGCATTTTCTATTCTCAAGGTCTGTTTCAGTGACCACTTTCCTCTGGCCATTCGCTTAGAGACCCAAACTGGCCACCTCTCTGGGAAATTAAAGCTACACCCTATAACTTATAATAAAAATAAAGGACTCTTGCGTAACAGGTCCATGGTAGATCCAGACTCCGTTCTCCAACAGATTTTGACTACCAACAAGACATACATTTTGGAGTGTCTTGAAAGTAGAATAATTCCCCCGTCTATGTTAAGGGCTTTTGCTGAAATAACCGAGACCATTTACGAGGTGACAAGAAACCGAGACCCCAGAAGTTATGTAAATGGTTCAATATTGCCTGCTCACAATCTCACAACAATCTTATGAAGGCACTGAAAAATAAACCGAAGGATAACTTAGCGGTAAAACATTTCCGTAATGAATACAAACGGGCTATCGAGAAACGTAAATTGGACATAAGAAAAGAGGCATGGGAACAATTGCATGAAGCTAGTCTTAATAAAGACCCTAGACTCTTCTGGAAAACTGTTAATTCAACTTTTTCCAAAGTTCCCATAACAGTAGCATTGATGCCACAATTATGCCCGATGCTTAGGTACAACATTTCTCAAGCCTATATAGCATTAATGGTGAGCAATGTCCTACTTCAAATCATTGGGTCACGAAAAATGGTCATGGAATCTTAGAGCTGGCACGCCCAACGCTTGATGAAGTTGAAAAGGCATTAAATCAGAATATAAAGAACAAGGCACTTGGCCCAGATGGCATTCCTGGAAATTTGTTTCTGGCCAATCCAGGCCTTTGGCTTCCTCTGCTGACTAACATTCTAAGCTGCTTAGATTCGCAGGGCCCCCCAAAGTCTTGGGGCACTGTGATTATAGTTCCCATTTTTAAAAAAGGGGACAGGTCAGACCCAAGATGTTATCGCCCAATTTCATTTATTGATTGCACTTGTAAACTGATGGGCAGGGTCATCCTAGATCGTTTGGAGACTTGGGTAGCTGTAACTGGGAAGTTTTCAGACCTACAATATGGCTTAAGGAGGGGCCTGGGAACTGTTGAACAGTGTCTCAACCTCCACCTGGTCATAAGCAAGTACACAATAGCTAAGGCCGGTTCCCTTTATCTCGGGTTCATGGATCTCACATCAGCTTTTGACTGGGTGCAGAGAGGGAAGCTATGGGAAAAAATGCTGGTCCTGGGCATTGATCCATCCCTAGTTTATTTTCTAGCCCAGATGCACCAGGATGTGACTGGGAGGGTCAGGTAAGGGGCGGGTGGGGAACTCACAGCTCCTATTAAAATGAACCATGGGGTTCGTCAAGGGTGCGCCCTTGCCCCTTTTTATTCTGTCTTTATATTAATGACCTAGAAAGTTACATCAACCAATGGCATGCTGATGTCCCCAAGATAGGCACTAGAAATCTCCCGGCATCACTCTATGCCGATGACTGTGTGTTAATGTCCAGAACCAATGTAGGCCTGCAAAAGCTTGTCACTAGATTTAATGATTTCATGACTGAACTGGGTCTAAAGACTAATACGGTCAAGTCTTATACCATGGTGGCAGGTAAATCTCCCCCCCCTTTTAAAATCATGTTTTATTAATAATGAAAGGTTGTCCTATGTCCCAACTTTTTCGTACTTGGAAATCCCTTTTGACCAGAAAAGTACTTGGCATCACTTAGTTGAAACAAGGGTCAGTAGTTTTAATCAAAATCTGGAGGCGCTGTTTAGGTTCACAAAGAAACTAGGCTCAAGACCGATTGATTCAATAATTAATATTTATAAGGCCTGCTCGTGTTCTGTAATTTTGCATGGGGCTGGAGTGTGGGGATCTTGCAATCCGGCTCGCCTCCAGGCAGCTGAGAATAATTTTTTGAGACGTTTATTTACAGTTCCAAGTATTCTCCCCATTATTTTTTGTCATAACGAACTTGGCTTGACTCCTTTAACTCATCGTATACAAATTGGACCAATTTTATTATGGCATTCAATTTGGGCAAAAAATGAGCCGGCCCTTAATCGTGCAATTATATTGGATTGTTTTAAACTTGATTACATGCAGAAGATACCTTGGTTTAACTATATAAAAAGGCAGCTGAAGACAGTGGGTATGGTGGACTGTTTTTACAACCCAGAGTGCATTGCAAAGATCTAAAAATCCAGCTGAAAAAGGACTTTTATCTTTTTAAAGTTGTCTAGTGAGCGTTTGGAGATGGGGAAAAAGAGAGTCTCTGAATATCTGCTTCTAGTACGCTCTCCAAGTGTTGAGCCATATCTCTCCTTTTATTTCTGTCATGTTAAAATGTTTATCTTATCAGATACAGGATTGGCATTGCGCACTTCTTGGTTTCCTATCCTTGCAAAGCTTACTGTGATACTAAGCTGGATCTATGCCCATGTGATTCCAAATCTACACAGAACACGCTGCACTTCCTGTTTTTTTGTCAACTCTACACTAAGCCAAGGCGGGATTTTATTATCCCCGACTAAAAATTTTAAATATCAGGAAGTGCGGGCCGGCCCTATAACACCTCCAGCTTTTAAATGACTAATATACATGTTTAATGGTTTATAGATATATTTCCACAGCTGTCCGTTTACGGAATTTGGTTGGGAAATGATTTTTTAAACTGTAATCGAATTTTTAATGAATTATTTTTGGATTTTATGGTATTAGGGACATAGGGTTGTCTTAAAGATTAATATATGCCGTCTGTATGTCATGCTGCTATTTGCTGAAACATTAATTTAATTATCACTGTTACATTTCTGATTATGAATTTTTATTATTATGAAGTCTATTATATATTGGCTGTATCATATTTGAAATGTTTTTTTGGGTTTACAATTTTTTTTTTGATGTACTCTTTTATGGCTGCTAGCCAGCCGAATAAAGATATTTGACTAACTTGTAGTGTAGTTCCTATTTCCCTAATAGGCTCTGCGCATTGGAATAATATAATCTATAGGCTTGACATAGGACTAAGGTCGGTTTGTCCCTATCGAGTATATTAAACTTAATTACTTGTGCCAGCTAGCTCAGAGGCCACTAGAAACTCCTTGAGAACAAGAAGGGAGTAGTTTCTGGCAACCGAAAAACGTGACAACTTTGTGTCCCTTTAGAATCGGAACACGTCTCAGAATCGTGGAAACAATAGATAACAGTTTCACTCAGTCAATCGTGCATGCTTAGTTTCTACAGAGTTACACAGAAAGGAAAGACGGGCGTTTCAATAAAAGGGTTTTATTGAACAGTCTTGTTTCTCGTGTAAGAGATATGTGCTGTCACGATCACAAGACAGTATGCAAGATAAATAATGTACAGAGTAAGCAGTAGAAATAAATAATACTGCGCTAGCATTATCTTTTAGCATATATTCACGTACATAAATAACATGAGCTAAAAATGCGAGTACTCATACGATGCGTCTCTAAGCTAGTTCTACCCCAATGTACCTAACCTGGTCTAGGTGTAGGGAAAGGTAAGTAGGTGGAGTATTCTCTAGTATGGTATACTAAGAGTATGTTAAGTATTGTACGCCAAGTATTCCAAGAGTCCCTCTAGGTTCTAGTCAGCTCCATACCTTGAGAATGAGAGAGGTGGGAATCTCTTGCCGGATCTGGAACTCTAACACCCCGCGAAGGGAATCAGAACACTGGAAGCTGGATTCGTCTGCGTGCAGGAATGACAGCGTCTTCTCAGTGCGTCAGGCCGGGATACGGGCTCCTCTGAAGTCGAGGTCTCCTCTAACTTGCTTGGGCAAGGGAAGGTATATTTATACCTGGTAGGTGCCTAGGATTGTTAGCATTGACGTGAAGTCGGACAGAGGAAGACGTCAGGAATGAACCCTTAAGGTATAACGGTTCATACATAATAGATGAGTTCTTGGAGAAATCAATAGTCCTGTGCTAGGCGAACTCCCGAAGCTTAAGGGTCTGGTTTCTAAGAACTCGTTGTGACGTTAGGGTGGACGGATGTCGGTGACCATGCCTGTATTTGGAGTGCACGGTTAATGCGTAAATAAGGACAGGGATTCTATGCCTATATAAGGGCAATGCGAATTGTGCCTATATAAGGACATGATTCAGGAAAACCTATATACGGACACCTAAAGTGGAATACAACACCCACTCCACGTTCGAATGAACGATAATACTAAATGCTAAACATTTAAATGCTAAACATAAAATTGAGTACCACATGTTGCTAAAAACATTCCTAAAAGCATATTAAAAGAAGTTTTAAAAAAACTGTTGAAATGCAATAGGTACTGTACATTTAAAGCATCGTTTTCATTCTAAGCATATAATGGAAGTAAAATGCAACGTGAATGAAACAGAAATATATACATATGATGAAATGGTCGATAAGTTCTCAAAAATCAAAGCCATTGCATATCATGGTATTAAATGAAATGTTAGACAAGTAAGGTGACAATGTGTCCCTGGAAGTATTCAAAGAAGTCCGTTTTATAAGACTAGTTCTACTGTAAGCAGATTGTTCTTTGCCATGTCATTTCAAAGATTAAAAAAGAAAAAGTTCAATTTCTGGGAAAAGTTCCAAGTTTTGAAAATATGAAGGCCAAATTTCATTGTTGCCCTGGTACACTGTGAGCCGAATCAAAGTCAGTGTATGGGTCTGGCGTAAACATTAGATCATCTATTTCCGTAGCCAAAACATCGTCCACCAAAGTTGGTGACATTTGGAACACCTCGTTCAGAAGGTTAATTGCACAGAGATGAGAAACATCGCCTTCAGCAGAAGATGCAATGTTCGCGTCCATTGTTACCTGTGTGCCTGTTGATCCATCTCGTACCTCAGCAGCTGCCGGAAGCGTCTGTGAGATCTCAATGAATGCCGTCATCAGGATTGGTAGCCTCTGGGGACAACACACAGCTTGGGCCGTTATCGGGTCCAGCAGAGCATCGACATCCGTTGGCATGACTGATGGGAGTGTTAGACAGGTGTCTAGCACGCATTCTTCACCGCAAAACAGGCAGCGTAGAACAGGTAAGATGCAATCTTGCCAGATTGGTCTGAATGACAGGAACCACGTTGTATTGAGTTCCCGTAGATGAGGCATGCCCAAAAGCTGTACTATTCGCTCACGGCATTTCCGTTCAAGGAGAGCTTTCTCCACATCGTTGGAGTGATGTTGGCGAATAGGCTTGCCATAGCGTAGTAGGAGGAATAGAAACAGAATTCCTGCAACAAGTGCTAGAATTAACGGCACACCACCAAACACTGAATGTGCGAAGTTTGGGATGATTCAGAGGACAGCCTGGAAAGGTGCTAACAGTCCGGAACAGATGGTCTTAAATACATGTAAAATTCCGCTTGTATCAGACATGTTAAAGATACGTCCTATCATTTCTACGAAATGTATAGGGCAGTTTGTACGAATTAAAGCCTGTATCTCAGCCGAAGTCCTTGCGACTTGTAAATCATAGATTTCTTTGGCCGAGGTCAGAGGCACTGTTTGTTGTATAAGCATGGCTTTCATTCTGCTGAAAGTATCAAATCGTATAAAAGAGACATTCAACGAAGGCCATAGAGGCGACTCCCTGACTGTCTATTGGGGCAAACAATACTTGCATACAGCAAGTGACCCTGGAGTTGACCGTTACTAGATATGGGATGCCTGGCAACATGCCACAGCAACTCTGATCATTCAACAGGAGGTAAATCCCATTAGAAAGTTGGCCAAACGTTGGATTAATCACAGTAGCTGGTGTACCCTGCTGGTGGCAGGACAAATTTGCCACAGAACCATTACAAGCCCCGTGTAAAGAAATGTCCTGACAAATCAGTGAACCGCTTGGTGCACTTTCACAGTGTGTACCGCTCAGAAACACTTCACGATCCCCACTCCAACATCTATATGTGTCAGGTAAATTCCAGGATGTCTTAATGTATTCTTTACCCAACCTTTCATATTTGCCTGCTTGCGTCCGTTTGAGGCAATACTGAAACTGAAAAGTAGTCACAGGCAGAGTGATTTTGCCATGAATAAGCCATTCTGTAGCTGGTTTTTCTGCCACCGTGAATGGTAGTTTTTCCAGTTTTTCAATGCTCAGCACTGTATACTTCGCTCCTCTTTGTGCCAGTTCGATCTGTTTATCAGTTAGATTGTATCCTGAAAACAGAGCCGACGTGTTGATAAAACGCCAAGGCACATAGCCTGCACGCAAAGATTGCAGCGTCCAGCTTAATAACACAATAGAACGTTAGCTGAGATTGGCCTTGTTGTAACATGGCTAAATCTTGTTCCAGTATGTCGATAGCAGAGGATACAATACTGTCCAATGAATAAGTTCTGGAGGACAAAGTTGTTAACCAATTGTCGACCACAGAGAGAGTTTTCTCCAAATTAATACGATCAAGTTCACGTATTCGTTCTGCGGCCTCCATCTGTGACACCTTCCATGCTTCATTATAAGCAGCATAGATGCCGGCATATATGAAAAGTTTTTGACGCGGTTTTCTTGGTCCAAGCAAGAATTCCCTAAGGTCTGCGTCTTCTTTAAGTAAATATAAGTGTTGTTTCACATCTTTAAGTGTAGATTTTTGCAGCCAATCGAGGCATAATTTTCCTACACTGTATGTTGTTACTACCCCCGGATGTTGTCTTTGGACCTATCGTGGGTCTAACCTATGAATAGTAAACCCCTGTGTTTTATTCAGGAATCTCTCTTGACAGTTGTTTGTGTCTGTGGGCCAGATCAACCATTTTCTCCAATCAGGATTTGTTCTGTTGAGTTGTAGTATTGTGTCAACTGTAACCGCTGCCTGTGTATTGTTATTACTGGCAGGTGTTGGTACAGAAGGAATTTTCATGTCTTTGATCTTGGCTAAACCAAGGCAAGACGTTTGTTGCACTGTGTCGTTCACAAACATTATTTGCTGAGGGATGATACAGGCTCCAAACAAAGCTTCTATCCCCTGCACTTGCCAATCTTTAGTACCCCAGACAGATTTTGTGACTATTGCGACTTTCCATAAGTCGAAACCATGTCTAGACAGTTGGGCAATAAATGCTGCAGAGTAAATCTGTTTTGTATCAGTTAACATAATTTTCAGTCCTGTTTTGTTTACATTTTTATAGTAAAATGTTTCGGGATCAGATGTATTGTATCCTGAAAAATATGGAAACTTTTTAGCAAATGTTTTTGAACTACCTGTGGGTGGTGTAGGACAATGCTCCCATTGGTTAAACATAAACACATTTCTAGGTGTTGCAGATTTATGCAAAAAAATGATGACCATAGTGGTTATAGCAATACAGCTGTTCATAGTCTGATGAACCCTCTAAATATTCATTATTAGAAAATGCAGCACATTTTTCTAGGTCAAACATCAAGTCATTTACAGTTTCATAGTCCCAATCATCAGAATAGGTACTGGATGAAACAAAATCACTTAGTGCAATCTTAAATAAATGTGGAATGTTCAAATGTTCCGTAGGGCCGAATATATCGAAATCAGTTTTGTCCCACACTATACCATCCTGTATAGGAACGGCTGTGATGTTTACTGCAGACAAGTCTCTTGTTTCACGGTGGGATGATTTGTGTGGTTTCAAAAGTAAGTTCACATCTTTACTTTCAGTGTCCAAATGGATGTATCTGCCATTTATAAGCACGCTCATAGTCATAACCAAAGCTAGCCAAAGCAGAAAGAAAAATATTCCAGAAATAATACATAGTACAATCCATGGTGAAACCAGATAAGTCTTTTTCAGAAAATGAAGAAAGTCTTGTACTTGCTGTTTGAAAGTCAATGATGCTGGCGACGTCTCAGGCTCACTCAGATCCTCAGAAAACGTATCAAAGTTTTTTTTTGTTTTTTTTTAAAGTTTTGAAAACCTTTATTGAGTATACAAAAAAGGAGTTGACATCAGCATACTGCCTACATCCCTGGTAGGGCCGGCCTGCGTTGTGGCGTAGCTGGGGTAGTGGTAGCCAGAGGGGAAGAGTACACAGCAAGTCGCCTACAACCACTTAGGGCCGGCCGCGTCAATAAGAACAGTGAGCATGAAGGGCAGTAGATCATCTGCAGTCATTGGATAACAATCAATACCTTCTGAAAGTAAACATTTCCACTTTAATACTGTGAATAGCCCATGTATGTCTAACTTGTGAACGCATTCCATTCAAAGGGGTATGGAGCGGTGTCCCATAATGACCCTTGGTCTCCTGTTTAAAGTATATGTCGTCTGAGGCGGGGGCTCCCCGCACATCCCGACATGTCCCTTTTAAGGTATTGTGGGGGGGGGGGGGGAAGTCATAGTGACTGTGGCAGCAGTATGTTCCAATAGGTACGTTTGTAAGGGGGCCCATATATCCAGTGGGCGGGAGGAGGGGGGTTGGAGGTCCGCATAAGTGTGCAGTTGTTCCTGGCTGTAAATAAGATCCTGAAGCCATTCCATGAATTTTGGCGCCCTCCCTCTTCCCCATCTGCAGGCGATCTTTCTTTTGGCAAGGAGGAGTGCAAAAGAGGTGTATTTCCGCATTGTGGCGGGCAGGGGTTGAGTGTATCCCAGTATTGCGGTCAGGAGGTTATCAGGAACGTGTAGTCCCGTCATGTGGTCTAGTGCTGTAAGTGTTTCCGACCAGAAGCGTTGGATGGGCGGGCAATCCCAAGCTACATGTTTAAAGTCAGCGCCTTCTGCGCCGCAGCGGTCGCATCTGTCACTATCGCAAAGTCGTAGGCGATGCAGCCGTGCTGGTGTGTAGTAGAGGCGATGAACGTATTTGTAATGAATGATTCTAAATCTGCTACTGGCAGAGATATCCCCCGTCTGTTTGCAACAATAAGCCCACTGCTCGTCAGTCAGGGGATGCCCCAGCTCCTCCTCCCATCTACGCCGGGCCAGGGGGGACTCGTACTCCCTGTGATTTTGTACCGTGCGGTATAGTAGTGATATCACATGTGCAGGGGCCGCCTGTTGCAGGAGGGCGTGCAGTGGAGGCATGGTGGGGGGCTCTTGTGGGAAATCAGGGGTGATGGCTTTCACATTTTGGCGCAGCTTGATATAATAGAATCGCTCCAGAGGGGTGGGGCTCGTAGCGCCAAAAAATTATGCGCTTGTTCGGAATTGGCCCTCAGCATAAAGTTGTCCCCAGGTTTGTATAGTTAATTTGCGAAGAAGTCGGCGACAGCCGCCTTCCTGTGTCACCGGAATATCCTGTCGACCAGGCAGGGGCAGAAGGGGAGAGTATAGCAATGTGCATTGTGTGGAGTTTGCTAGATCTCGCCAAGCACTAGTGGTGCATTGTACTGTGGTGGAGGCGAGGCGCCGCGGGACTGCGGGGGTGCTCAAGTAGGCTGTGCAGGGGGTCGGGCCCATGTAGCCATCTTCAATCGCGAGGTGGGGCATGTAGGGGGGAGGTTTCATCCAATACGCGGCGAAGTGGGCCTGGGCACAGCTAAAATATAGCTCCAGATACGGTATTTCGAAACCTCCAGCACAGAATGGTCGCGTAAGAGTGTCCCATCGTAACCTGGCTTGTTTCCCTCCACAGGTGAGTCTGATAAGCTGAGTCTTAATGGTTGAGAAAAAATGGCGACTGGGGGCGTAGGGAATATTGACAAACAGATATAACAGTTTGGGCAATACAATCATTTTAATAAGGGCGGCTCTGCCAGCCATAGATAAAGGCAAGGCGATCCATCCCGTTATTTATCTGTTAAGGAATCCAGTGTGCGTCCATAATTAGCTCTCATTAGCTCCTCGCGGTCGCGGGAGATGACTATACCGAGGTATGTAAGTGTGTCGTCGCACCATTTTAGGGGATAGTCCGGCACGAATTTCGGAGTGGAGTCAGTGAGGGGATATATCTGGGATTTTCCCCAGTTGATATTGACCCCAGAGAGTTGCCCAAAAAGGATAAAAAGTCTGAGAATAGGATTCAAGCTAACGTCCGGTTGTCGCAAGTAGAGGGTGAGATCATCAGCGTATAGGGAAATAAGTATTTGCCTTTCAGGATAGATAATAGCATGGTCGCGGTGGTGTTGCCGGATCTTAGCAGCAAGGGGTTCAATAGCCAGAGCAAATAAGAGGGGGGACAAAGGGCACCCCTGTCTGGTACCCCTGGCTATTGGGAAGGTAGAAGAGCGCCTGCCATTGACCATCACCGTAGCCTGGAGACCTGTATATAATAGATTTATCCAGGCTAAGAATGGGGAGGGGAATCCCATGCGCTGTAACACAAAGGATAAATAATCCCACTCCAGGGTGTCAAATGCCTTAGTGGCATCTAGGAAAATAGCAGCCGCGTTCTCATCCGGGTCAATATCATGGAGTAGCGCGAAGAGAGTGCGCAGGTTGTGGGATGTGCCCCTAGTTGGAACGAAGCCCGATTGGTCAGGTAGAACCAACACTGGCATGAGAGGACTGATGCGATTCGCAATTAATTTGGCTAGGATTTTGGCATCGACATTGATAAGGGACAGGGGCCAATATGAGTCAGCTTGTGTAGTCGATTTCCCTGGTTTAGGCAAGGAAATAATGAGTGCTTCGCGCATTGTGGGAGGTAGGATACCTGACTCGCGTGCCTCTTCCAGCACCTGGCGTAACATCGGAGATGAGCAGATGGCGAAATGTCTTATAAAATTCGGCCGGGAGGCCGTCAGGTCCTGGGGCCTTGCCAGATTGCAGTTGTATAATAGCAGAGATAATCTCCTCTTCTTCGTGGTGCGCGAGGAGTAGTTCTCTCTGACCATCCCCTAGCCAAGCAATCGCAGTGTCGTCAAAGAATGTGGCGAAATCTGCTGGGGCTTGTCTGTGGGTTTTGTATAGTGTTTTGTAGAATCGCTTGAAAACATTTAATATGCTCGAGGTATCTCTATGTATTTGGCCTTCCTCGTCTTCTATCTCTAAGACAGTGTTAGCAAATCGAGGGGGCCGAACAGAGGATGCCAGTGCCCGTCCTGGTCTCTCCCCCTCTCCATAACGGCGTGCCTGGTGGTATTTCCCTCTGAATTTACACTCCCTCTCAGCCGTTGTCTGATAATCCGTGATCAGGGTACGCAGGTGCGATTGTAGTTCAGGGGTGGGTGTGGATAGTATGGACAGCTCCGCGCGTTTAATTTCCTGTTCTAGTTTCCGGAGTGTGTTGCGGATATCTTTTAAGACTCCCCCACTCTTAGCAATGCATATTCCCTGCATGGTGACCTTAAAGGCCTCCCAGAAGTGCGGGACGGAGCTATTATTGCGGATGAAGTAGTCCGATATTTCTTGTTCAGCTTTGAAGACGGGATCTAATAAGTTCTGAGGTTGAAGGCGCCAGGAGAGGAAGGGGGGCTCTTCATGGGGTGGCGTGAGAGTGAGAAGTACAGGGGAGTGGTCTGAGTATGTACGGGACAGGTGGGCCGCTCCCGACATCCAGGTCGCTAATCCTTTATCAATCAGCCATTTGTCTATGCGCGACCAGGAGGAGTGTGCAGTGGAGTAGCAGGTTCCCTCTCTGGTTAGGGGGTGAAGGGCTCTCCAAGCATCTATAAGTTCATGTTCTTCCACAATGTGTTTGAGGGTACGTTGTGCGTTAGTGTAGTGGTGACCCTGTGGGTGAGACCTATCCAGAGTCGGGTTAATTGTGACATTAAAGTCCCCTCCCCATATCAGATGCGTAGATCCTATGTCCAGTATTTTTCCCCATAGGAGCCGAAAAAAGTCCGGATCGTCAGTGTTGGGTCCGTAGCAGGATATGAATGTGATGGATTGTGTGGATAGCCGTCCCCACAGAATGCTGTATCGGCCTTGCGGGTCCCCGTTTGAGCCAATGGGGGTGTAAGGGAGTGTGCGTTTCACCAGGATAAGAGTTCCCTGGGCATATGAGGAGTATGACGAGAAGCATCTGCTGCTCGCCCAGCGGGTCGCGAAAGCGGAAGATGTGGCGGGAGCGAGATGCGGGAGCGAGAGCATAGCACAGTGTACATTGTGGCGGTCTAAGTAGGACAGGATTTGGCGTCGTTTGCGGGGATTCCCCAGACCTCTAACATTCCATGTCAGAAAGTTGTATTGAAGGGGCCTGGGTCGGGACTCCATGGTGCATGCAGAGAGTTGTATTGGGATAGAATGCAGGCTATGTAGTCAGAATGAATAGTGTCGACATGAGCGTAAAATAAGGTGTAGTACAAAGTGGTGTGTAAACAACAGTCCCCGTTCCCTCCCTCCTCCCACATCAGCATCCCAACCTCGCTGTGGTTTTTCCCTCCCCATTCTCCCCAAATTCCTCCATCCCAACTGGGGATAGTGAGGGCAACCATTGAATCCTGTAGAAAGTACGAAATTGTAGGGTTCACCTGTCGGGTGAAAGCTAAAGGGCATCCAGGTAAACCTCGCGAAGGCGAGGGTGCTCGGGAAAGTGGTGGGGTTCACCTCAGTGTGGTAGCTGGTGCAGTTCTGAGTCTAGTGGGTTCCGCCCACAGAAATAAAGTGGTGCATATGTGGGGAATCAGTCCATTCAGTACTGCTGCAGGGCCTCTCGTATTTGATCCGTAGCGGAGGTCAGCTATTGAGCTGGGCACGGTTTCGGGCCTCTTCAGGGGTTGAGGGGATGGCGTTACAGGGTGGCAGGTGTAGAGAGAGATAAGGAGCAGGTTGCCACCGTCTTCAACTTGCATTGATAAGTGCATTGTCCCACCATGGTTCGTATTTTGTGCAATCTGGGCGCTGCGTCCCGTTAACTCCTCGTGGCATGGGCGGTACGACATGTGCCCGGTCAAGATCCGCTAGAGTCTAGGGGGTTGGGTTTGTGTACATGTGTACAACAGCGCCCTTTTCAGGGCCCATGTCTGCAGCTCCAGGTTTCACTCAACATCAGATGCGCCTTCACGCTCCCCTCGGGTTCGCTCAGGGGACGCCCGACTCGTGGGTTGTCGAGATAGGGTCTTAAGGAAGTCCTGGGCATGTTGCGGGTTCGTGAAGAAATGTTGTTTGCCATTGTGTGTTACCTTGAGGCGGGCTGGGAACAACATTGCGTATGGCAATTTAAGGTGTTGCAGTTTTTTCTTTACTTGGAGGAACTTTCGTCTCTGCTCTTGCACAGCCATGGTGAAGTCTGGGTAGAGTGATATCTCCGATCCCTCGTATCTGAGTTGTCCCTTTTCCCGGGATAGGCGGAGGGCCATGTCCCGATCGCGATAGTTAAGCAGTTTGGCTATGATGGGACGTGGTGGGGTCCCGGGAGCAGGTTGGTTCGCCAGTGATCGATGCGCTCTTTCCACAACGAGGACCGAAGAAAATTCCTCCCTTCCAAACAGCGTTATGAGGAGACGTTCCACATAGTCCTCCATTTTCCCGGTGGCTGTCGACTCCGGCACTCCAAGGATGCGTAGGTTGTTTCTCCTCGAACGAGATTCCAACTCTTCATTCTTAGCGGCGATCACCTTCAGGACCCCCTCCATCTCAAGCGTCTGGCTGGTGGTGGAGCTTGACGCGTCTTCTAGGTCCGATATCCTTCGCTCCGCCTCGGTTAACCGGTCGTCGTGTTTCTCCACTCTGTGCGTAAGGCCATCCAATCTGGCGTTCATAGTGTCCATTTTTGACTCAATGGATGTCAGGCTCGACTGCATCACCAGGAGCAGCTCTTTTAGGTCCGTGGTCGAGGTGGCTGGAGCATCGGCCTGGTCTTCGTCTACCTCCGGTTGAGATCGGGAGGTTTTTCGAGTGTCAAAGTTTAGTTTCGGCTGTCGCCCGTCTGGTTTCCCCATGGCGGCGGGGTGGTCGGCGTGGCGGCGTATTCAGGGCCCAAGGGCGGGCCAGCGACCGGAAGATAAGGGCCCCCACAATATGGGATCTTGCCAGTGGAGACGGTTAGGCGCCGCACCAGGGGGGGGGGGCTCTGGAGTGCTCCTTCCACGCGCAGGGGTCCCAGCGCCCAGTCTTTCGTCCCAATTGTCAGAGCGCGAGTGGGTGGCAAGCGACTCCGTCCAGCGGGGCGAGTCAGCGGGTCCGGTGTTGGCTCAGGCAGACCCCACAGCAGAATGCGGGCTGGAGGCCGGATTGGGGCCCCACGGCGACTCCCGCCCGACGATCCCCCGCGGCGTCTGTTCTGGCCATCCGGGGTTCACTGTATATCCGATGGCGGGCAATCCTCGCTGCAAATTGCTCTCCAGCGCCAAGGTGGACGGGTGTGCACGGGGCTTCCCCCAGCTGTTCGTGGCGCCCCCTCTCAGCCTCACCCCATCAAGCAGATCGCGGTGTGGGGTCCCAGGGAACAGCCGCAATCGCCCCAATCTAGGCGGGCCAGTGAGCGGGGGTGGGGTGAGCCTCCTCGTTGCACTCCCGTCCCCTCCGAGATGCAGCAGTGCAGGCCTGCAGTGTTAAGGGGGGCGTGCAGGCTGGGCTCCCTTCTCGTAGTCTGCCCGCCCGTATTCTCAACCCGCAGGGTGGGGGGCGTAGTTCCTTACCGCCAAAGCAGAGTGTCTCTCTCGGATGGGGCAGCAGCTTCGGCAGGACAGCAGCCGCGCCCGGGCCTCCGGGTCGCGCAGGGCACTCACCACGCCCAGCTTCCAGGTGCTCTCCCAGGGCTCCCAGCGCCACCGTCCGCTTCCACTGCCAGCGTCAGAGGGGCCGCGGCGTCTCGCCAGAGGGCAGCGGGGTTGGCTACAGTGTCGGAAGGCGGCGGGTATTATCAGTGTCCGCCACACCGCCGCATCAGTGTTGGATTTGCTTCGCGGTCAGTCACTGTCATCTGAGGCGGGCAGCGCCACTCTCGGCCGCGCGCCGGCTTCCCGAGCCACTCACCGGGAAGTCGCAGCCGCCATTTTGAAAGTTTCCGTCGGCGGGAACGGGTGGAGATTTTCCACGGATCTGGGCAAATGTGTGGGGAGCAATCGGCACTCTCTTGCGTTCCTCTTCGGTGGCGATCAGGCAGTGCCGTTTAGTAGCGTGGATAGTGAAAGATGAACAGGATAATCGCCGGATGAGTTTCCGAGCCGCAAGAGCCTCACTCAAGTGCGGCCATCTTGCTTGGCGCCCTCTAGCGCCCCCTCAAGGTATCAAAGTTAATGAAATAGCCAGAAGCAGTTCTGTCAATTGTTGGAATTGCATCAAGATTTGTAGAAATCGCTGGAACCAGTTGATTACTTGTTACATTGGTGTAGACAGATGTATTTGGACGAACTGTCACTTGAGTTTCAAGAGGGATGAGTTCCATTGCATTGTTGCTCAGTCCTTCATCTGTTACTGCTGAATTCTCGATGGTTATCAGTCTTTCAGTCTCAACCTCTTGGATAGTAGCGAGAGGAGTGCGTCTGCTACTAGGTCGGAGTCCACGAGGCCTACTATTTAGTATTGGCCACATACTGTGGTTTGATGAGGTCGATTGACACAAATCTTTTCTCCTTTTTTCCAGCAAGGGGCGGCAGAAGTACTGTTCTTGTTCCGTGTACGGCTAGGACAGGTACTGGTTGTCTGTAAGAAGGTCTAAATTCCTTCTTGTATAATAAACACCTCCCTCAGGACCTATATTTCTTTTCTATCTAGGCAAACCTATGTACAGTAGGGCTTGACAAAGTACAATCATATAGACAAAACTTTACAAAATAAATTTTATCAAAATTATTTATTTACTTTTTGTGCATTTTTTTCTTCAATTATCAAAACAATAATTCATTTCTTTTCTGTTTTCTTATTTCTTTGTTTAAAAACTTTTTCAAACATGTAAAGAAATCAACAATGTTGCCACAGAATACAATAAGACAAATAACTCCCCAAAATACAGAAATAGATCTTGACAAATATGAAAACCACACACAACACAAATCATGCAGACTCATACAGACTCATACAACATTCACATGAAAACACATCTGAAAAAGAAGGAGATAATAGATAATAAGATCTCCACGACCAAGTATGTTCTATATGTTCACAAGGATCTGGACATTAGGTCGACGAACGTTTCGGTGGCATAAAGGGAATGGACCGGCCACCTTCTTCAGGACCTTTTCAGATACCCACAAACAATCACAAAACAGGGGGAGACAACTAGTGAAAATGGCCAATAGACTGCTGGCAGTATATATTGACACGTCTTATTCTAGTAATCTATCAGTCTAGACCACTATGATGTAGTGTCCAGTAGAAGAAGACATCGTGTTTACGTAGGGACAGGGCCCCAAAATGAGCTCAAGTTTCTAACTCGTGGCCGTGCACTTTGGACAGAATAGTCTCGTTTTAAAGTGCAAGTAGCTGACGGTAATGCCGGATCCAACAATTGACAGCTAGATGGAGTACCAGTCATTCACTCCTACCGATGCATAGCCAAGCTCAATCGGAAAAGTCTGGTGTCTCTCAGTGAGCAATCCGCCGATCTGATATCCGGGTCGGCACGGCCACGAGTTAGAAACTTGAGCTCATTTTGGGGCCCTGTCCCTACGTAAACACGATGTCTTCTTCTACTGGACACTACATCATAGTGGTCTAGACTGATAGATTACTAGAATAAGACGTGTCAATATATACTGCCAGCAGTCTATTGGCCATTTTCACTAGTTGTCTCCCCCCCTGTTTTGTGATTGTTTGTGGGTATCTGAAAAGGTCTTGAAGAAGGTGGCCGGTCCATTCCCTTTATGCCACCGAAACGCGCGTCGACCTAATGTCCAGATCCTTGTGAACATATAGAACATACTTGGTCGTGGAGATCTTATTATCTATTATCTCCTTCTTTTTCAGATGTGTTTTCATGTGAATGTTGTATGAGTCTGTATGAGTCTGCATGATTTGTGTTGTGTGTGGTTTTCATATTTGTCAAGATCTATTTCTGTATTTTGGGGGAGTTATTTGTCTTATTTATTCTGTGGCAACATTGTTGATTTCTTTACATGTTTGAAAAAGTTTTTAAACAAAAGAAATAAGAAAACAGAGAAAGGAAATGAATTATTGTTTTGATAATTGAAGAAAAAAATGCACAAAAAGTAAATAAATAATTTTGATAAAATTTATTTTGTAAAGTTTTTGTCTATATGATTGTACTTTTGTCAAGCCCTACTGTACATAGGTTTGCCTAGATAGAAAATAAATATAGGTCCTGAGGGAGGTGTTTATTATATGTTTGGCTTTTTCCCCTCTTCTCCCTGACCTTAAATTTACTTTAGAGGGGGTCCCCATTTATGCATTACCAAATTCCTTCTTGTCCGCAATTTTTTCTCTGACTAGACTTTTGGAATCCAGACAGGCCTTGCTGGGACCGCGGGTTTTTCCCCAGTGGTGGTTGGCCGCAGGAATACGTTGCTTTGTTTCGATCTTAGTTCATTTAGATCCTGTAAAACAGCCAAACAATCTTTGATATCAAAGGGTTTATTTTCCACCACTGTGCCTCTACATTCTAGATCAGGCACCCACATTCTTGTCCCAAATAGGACCTCATATGGAGTGACCCCCCCCAGAGAACTTCTTGGCAAACTATTTAATGAGCGTTGGACCCCATAAAGATGTTTGACCCACCCATCACCCGAACCTAATACACTAGCTGTTATAGACTGCTTTATGTCCCGGTTTTTCCTTTCCACAACAGAATTTCCCTCAGGATGAAACTGAGAGGAGTACCGCAATGCAACGCCCAGACTGGCCATGGCTTCTTTGTAAGCCCGAGAGCTAAACGCAGGGCCCTGGTCAGAATTTAGCGTGCCTATTGCGTATGTGCCGATAAAGACTCACAAATCTTTTATAACAGTTCGAGCGTCAGCCGAGCGCTGAGGCCATATCCATAGGAACCTTGACTTAGTATTTGTGGGATTGCAGTTGTCCACAAGGACGCCTGTGCATAGATAGTCTAATGCTGTCTAACAATGGTGTCTGTCCCTGGCAGGTTACTTCGTAGCATGGTATCTGGTGGCGTTCTGCATCACGCTGTACCTTACAGTCTATGCAGTCATTGATGAAGATGTGAATATGTGTATTCATTCCAGGCCACCAGTACATCTCTTTTAATGTCAATATTGTTTTAGAGATCCCTTGATGTGACAGACCCTCCCCCAGATGTGCTTCATAAATCAAAGCTGCTCTACGTTCCATGTTTGGAATTACCCTATCCCCCACTCCAGGGATTCGAGCAAAAGGAATGTTGTTTGCATCAATTACATAAGAGTACTTGAGTGGAAACTTTTTTGGTAACGCTGCACCACTGCCTTTGCTCGTAGCATTGACAGCCAACATTATCTCACTGTCTATTCTCGTTTTTGAACGAGTGATCGCAGCTACGGAAGCCGCCTGAACAGCCCCTTTGCGGCTTCGTCAGCCAATGAATTCCTGCAACGTGAACGCCATCACGTTGATGACTCAGTGTGTGTATCACGTGAGCCTTTGGTAGTTCGCTTTTTAACTGAACTACTTGTTCCCAAAGCGTTTTATGCTTTATTGTGCCACCTTTTGATTCTTTGAACCCATTTTCAAGCCAAGTTTGTATATATTCATTATACGACTGCACACAGCAGAAAGAATCGCACACTATTAGTGTGGGGAATTCGCGATCTGTACTTTCAAGTGCCAGTTTGAATGCTTGTAGTTCAGCTCGCTGAGCTGTACAATCTCCTAGAGATTGGGTTTTTGTGACCATAGGTCTGAAGTTGCCATCGCGCATGCGACCTTTAACGATTGCGCACGCTGCACTGTAAGCTTGCTTACTCCCTGTAGCGGGTTGTGCGGATCCGTCAGTGTAAATTATGAATTCGTACTGATCGAGAGGCAGAATCTCAGTGGGCAGAGGACATTCATGTTCATCTTGCAGGAACGCTTGCGTATTTAGATCAGGATCAAAAACATATTCTACATCTGTTGCAGCAAGAGAATTAACCCATTGTATCCATCTTGGATGTAATGCTTTAGCATTTGGAATGCTCGCTTTTGTGACCGCTTCTAAAGCTGGTACCGGGGTTACGACAATAATGCGTTTCCCTTGGGCTAGAGCGCTTTCTTTTGCTACAGCGGTTTGAACTGCTGTCAGTATTTTTTCTGTTGAAGTGAAGCGCATTTCTGCTTGTGTATACAAATGTGATTTGTATGCAATTGGTACTTTTTCACCCTCATTAAATGTTAAGTAGGTGAATCCGCATTGACCCGAAATTATTCGGATCACCAAATTGTGTTGACTTACGCGTGTTTGTAAGTGATTTGTTGCTAACATGTTAGCTTGGAGTGAACGCAAGATTTCTGTGTGTTTCTGTGTTCAATTTTTGATTGAAAAATCAGGTTTGATTAGTGCGTAGAGAGGTTTAACCCTTTCTGCGTAATTTAGAATGCAAGTTCTTCCAAAATTTAGGAAACCCAGGATGGATTGTAAATTTTTCAGCGTCTTTGGAGGTTGGAGCAGCGCACACCTTTCTAAAAAGTTGGCTGCCAAGCTCTTGCCTTCACTTGAAAGCTCATATCCTAGAAAAAGGACATTGAGATGGGCAATTCTGGATTTTTTAAAGTTGAACTTATAGCTCTCAGAGGCGAAGCCCAGTATAATGGTGCTCACCCTGTTCAAGTGTTTGTCCAGGTCATCGTCTGTCAGATAGATGTCATCGACATATGACAATGCCTCATTATCATAAATTTGTAGTAACTCCGTTACCCTCGCTGAGAATAACCCCGGGCTGTTCTTGAACCCTTGTGGGAGTCGACAAAATTGACGCTGGGTCCCCATTATTGAGAAAGCTGTCAAGTACCTGCTTTCAGGTGCTATGTTTTAACAAAAGAAACCATTTGAGATGTCCAATGTGGTTTTATATTTTTTACGCACAATGTTATTCATTAATGCTGTACTATGTGCATTTTGCACTGCAAATGTTTTAGAACAAGTATTTAAGTGTCTGTAATCCAAAACTAGACAATATGTATTGTCTGGTTTGGAGACAGGAAACAAAGGATTGTTCATTGAAGAGGTGCATGTTTCAATCACCCCTTGGTATTCAAGTTGATCTAAGATCTCCCTGACCTGTTTTTTAGCTTCTTGCTTTATTGGGTACTGCCTCTGTGCAGTAGGTTCATTTCTCAAATCTATTTTATGGTGAGGTGAGTCCTCATCCCATCCTACATGATTTTTGTATAATGCTGGGGCCTGGGCAACTGCCCATTTCCTGGCATAAGTATATTTTAGATGAATTGGAATATGGTTGGAGAAGGCAGGCATAATAATGTCCTCACCATGTGGGCACTCCCTGACAAATTGTGGTGGCCAGTCTTTTTCTGCTAGAAGTATGTCATAGCCCCTTGAAAGTTTTTCCCAAAAGAGTGCTTTCACCTGTCTTGGTATGTCTCCCTCCATCCGGAGTGTTATTTCATATAACTTTTGTGGAGTACTAACCCTGGTGTCTACAGTCTCAACTGTGATGTACTCATTCAAGTCCACTGTCTCCAGAAGTTCCTTCAGGTTCTGGCGCGCTATTGTGACTTCTGCCGCACTGTCCAGCATTGTCTGAGCCCATTCTCCGTTCTTCAGTTGTGTTCTCAGTATCCTCGGCATGTCTGACCTTCAGACCGGCTACCTTCTTTTTTGAGAATTGAGGTTTTGATTTACTTTTCTGAACGTGTTTGTCGTCTTTCGATTTCACGCGTTCTTCTCTATGTTCTGACCGTCCTCTTCTTTCCGATGTCTGTGACGAGATCTGAAAGGTACGAGAGGAACGTATATCAGTATCTTGATACCGGTCAGGCTTTTTTAAATTATCCCTATTCCTGAGGTTATACCTCCTTTCAGAGGGCTCCTTTTGAGGAGACCTACCTTGGGATTGAGAACGTTTCTCGTTTGAATTTTGTTTATTAGTTTCCCACTTCTTTTTAGAAGATGTAGGAGTTTGTTTAATAGAGTCCTTCTCAGGACTTTCAGATAGTTTTGGCTTTAATGGTCTTCCACCCAAACTACCTCTGCCTAATTCTGCCTAAGATTGTTCTATTATTCTGGGTAGTTCTGTTTGATGTTCTGTAACATCGAATTCCCTTAATCGTTGGCGGAGCGCCACTGCTGCTGCCTCCCCTTTAATATTAGATCATATTATTGTTGAGACCTGGTCGAAATTTTTCAGTAATTTCATCTCTAAATTTAGAGCAGGCTCTGCCCCGTATTCGTTTTGAATTTGTTTCAGGACATCAGGTATTACTGCAATTGACGGAATACCATGTGTTTTAGTATAGATGGCAGCAAAGACTGAGCCCCAAGTGGTGCAGTCTTCCAGTTGTGGTGTGATCCCCATTGGTAAACAGATTGTTAGGATTCTGTGTTTCTCATAAGGGCTAGTATTTGGAAATACTGCTTCTATTTGAGTAATTTTTTGAGCTATCCAGAATGGAATTTGCTCACGTTTTGTGGGCATTTTACCCATGACTGCGTATAGAGTCTGTGGTGTAATTTTTAGTGTATTCCCCTGTTGAGGGGTTTGATTTGGAAGTGTCAATGGTGGTTGGACTGTGAAAGTCCGCATGACATATTGGACTAGTTGTCTATAAATTTTTATTAACTCTGTAAGTTGAGTAAGTAATTCCTCGTCTGACATTATTTCGAGGTCAGGATGAGGAGTGTAGCCGGCTAGAATCGGCCATGTTGATCCCAGTCTACCTAGTGGACCGAGCCTGGTAATGTTTTTGTGATGTTTTAGGGCACCTTTAAACCAGAGCTGATGCTCCTGGTATGTTAGTGGAATTTCAATATCCTCGAAAGGAATATATTCCTCTCTGGTGGTTCATCTTCTTTGTAGAAGTGAAACAGTCTTGTTACTGAATTTGATTCAGGGAATATTATCCATGAATAGAATACCTCTGTCTGAAAAGATTTGTGTGCCTCTATCATAAAAACTGCTCTACCGCCTCTTGGTGGTAGGCCATGTTTTATAAGTTTTAGAGTGATGGCTCTTCTTAAGTTTGGATGGATGTCTATAACACCCTCCTCAGGATCATTTAAACCCGTAAAGTTAAAAACTGTTACGACTGGGTCAGCCGCAGCTCCACCGTTTTCGGTGGCATTGTCCCGTGTGGACATTTGTTTTTTGAAAAATGTAGAACAAGTTTCAAGGAAACAAAAGATAAGGTGCACAATATTTTGGAACACTGTATCCTTCAACGTTGAACAAACCAAACAACTAATATATAGGGTTTTTGTCCTAATTAGTTATGGCGGATATTTAACCCTACCCACTCCAGACGTCTTATGGAGTATGTGAGTAGGGGTCTCTGAGAAAAGCACGACTGAGTTACTCAGTATCTAGCGTTAAATTACTGCCTTACCAAACGTTGGGCGCCATGTAGTGTAGTTCCTATTTCCCTAATAGGCTCTGCGCATTGGAATAATATAACCTATAGGCTTGACATAGGACTAAGGTCGGTATGTCCCTATCGAGTATATTAAACTTAATTACTTGTGCCAGCTAGCTCAGAGGCCACTAGAAACCCCTTGATAACAAGAAGGGAGTAGTTTCTGGCAACCGAAAAACATGACAACTTTGTTTCCTTTAGAATCGGAACACGTCTCAGAATCGTGGAAACAATAGATAACAGTTTCACTCAGTCAATCGTGCATGCTTAGTTTCTACAGAGTTACACAGAAAGGAAAGACGGGCGTTTCAATAAAAAGGGTTTTATTGAACAGTCTTGTTTTTCGTGTAAGAGATATGTGCTGTCACGATCACAAGACAGTATGCAAGATAAATAATGTACAGAGTAAGCAGTAGAAATAAATAATACTGCGGTAGCATCATCTTTTAGCATATATTCACTACATAAATAACATGAGCTAAAAATGCGAGTACTCATATGATGCGTCTCTAAGCTACTTCTACTCCAATGTACCTAACCTGATCTAGGTGTAGGGAAAGGTAAGAAGTAGGCGAAGTATTCTCTAGTATGGTATACTAAGAGTATGTTAAGTATAGTACGCCAAGTATGCCAAGAGTACCTCTAGGTTCTAGTCAGCTCCATACCTTGAGAATGAGAGATGTGGGAATCTCTTGCCGGATCTGGAACTCTAACACCCCGCGAAGGGAGTCAGAACACTGGAAGCTGGATTCGTCTGCGTGCAGGAATGACAGCGTCTTCTCAGTGCGTCAGGCCGGGATACGAGCTCCTCTGAAGTCGAGGTCTCCTCTAACTTGCTTGGGCAAGGGAAGGTATATTTATACCTGGTAGGTGCCTTGGATTGTTAGCATTGACGTGAAGTCGGACAGAGGAAGACGTCAGGAATGAACCCTTAAGGTATAACGGTTCATACATAATAGATGAGTTCTTGGAGAAATCAATAGTCCTGTGCTAGGGGAACTCCCGAAGCTTAAGGGTCTGGTTTCTAAGAACTCGTTGTGACGTTAGGGTGGACGGATGTCGGTGACCATGCCTGTAATTGGAGTGCACGGTTAATGCGTAAATCAGGACAGGGATTCTATGCCTATATAAGGGCAATGCGAATTGTGCCTATATAAGGACATGATTCAGGAAAACCTATATACGGACACCTAAAGCGGAATACAACAAACTGACTGGTATATACTAAACAAGTGGAATGCGAACTGCAGGGAAGAACGGTTCTTGGACCAAAAAACTCTGAGGAGCGGGGAGAACTAGGAACCATCCAAGGTAAGTACCCAGGAACCCTACTGAGGCTGTGTGTGCAGAGTGAAAACACAGCCGCATGCCCAATAGAAGTCAATGGAGAAGTCGTGGTTGCAGTTTTGAAGAAAAAAGACCCTTACCAAAGGACCCCGAAGCAACCCTTTTGAGGTCGGAAGGTTTGAGAGCCACCCTACCCGTGGATGCGCCAGGAACCAGGTTACCTGCACCAGGGAAGCCAGGTGCATAGGGGTGAAGTGATGTCGGAACCTCCCGTTGACGACAATGGACGACTTGGGAAGAAAGGCCTCTGGAGAAGTTGGTGAATTAGTCCGGTGGAATCCAAGGGTGGATTCTTGAAGAGGTGAACCTGCAAGCAGAGGGGACGGAGTCTATGCCATTCGGAGGTGACCAGGAGGCCCGGAGACACAATGCCCATCCTTGTCGAGAAGTTCAGAAGTGTTGACGAGGACCTTGTCACTGCAGGCGTGAGGACAAGGCGATGCTGAGGAAGGCGATGCTGAGGAAGACCAGAAGTCGGACATGAGCTGTCCCACGTCAGATGTCGGTGTCTAGGTGGTCGTTGTCTGGCGGGAGCACCGACAAGCTTTGATAGCCGCAACTGGCGTGGAAGACGACAAGATGCAATCGTTGGTACCAGCAAGGTCCAAGGGACTCACCAAGTGCAGGAGAGTCAGTGCAGGCCCCGAGCAAGCAGGGGAGCCCACCAAAGCAGAAGACCCTCGAGAGGACCCACAGGCCGAAGGCAGAGGAGTCGCAAGAGGACCTCAGGCAGCTAACTAAAGATGGAGGCCCATGGTGCAAGGGATGCAGGGAGGACGCTGATCTTCGATGGATGAGGTGCTGGAGGCTGGAGCTTCTTGTAGCCCGAAGATCTCTGGAGTGCAGAGCCAACAAGCCTTGGCAACGGCAAGTTGAAGTGGTGCACAGGGGTTTGGTCTCAGAGGCTCAAACGAGGGATACTGTCCTCCAAATTGCAGGAAAGACAGGTTAGGCCTCTGGAGAGCCACAGAACCATCACCTGTGTTGCTGAGCCTCAGGAAGTCCAGAGGACAATAGGAGCAGCAGACCGGTCAGCTACGCTGTGGTGCATGAAGATGCAGGGGAGTGACTCCTTTGCTCCATGGGAGATTTCTTTGGATGTCCTTGATGACCACAGGACTTCTGGAGAACCTGAACGAAGCACAGACAACAGAGAAGGCAGAATAATTGTAGAACAGCGAGACCAGGAGTCTTCCGTGATGCAGTCTAGGTTCCAGGCGATGTCCAGCGAAGTCCAAGTGTCCAGACAGTTGAAGAGTGTCTTGGTTTCAGAGGGGAGTCTTGTTTCACGATGAATCTGAGGGCCCACCCACGGGGAGCCCTTAAATACCCAAGGAAAGAGTTGGAATGACTCGGGACCCCTCCCAGAGGAGGGGATGGACAGAGGGGAGGGGAGGATACTCCCCTGTCCTTTGTCCAGTTTTGTGCCAGAGCAGGAAAAAAAGATTCCTGAACTGGCTCAAAACGGTGTATGCAAGGAGGGCACCAAATGTGCCCTTCAATGCTGTCTGGTGGTGCTAGAAAGCGCCCCCACCCCAGCCCAATACACTAAGTCCTGTCTATGACAGGAAATCTATTGCTCTACCTTCCCCGCTCAAGCTCAGCTCAACAGCAGGAGGAGGGCAGAACAGTGTCTGTGGTCATCAGCAGCACTAGCTTGATGGCAGACCCTGAAAGGCTGTAACCGGAAGTACAGGGGGCTCTCCTAAGGGGCCCGCCGGTACATGGGATCATAACTCCAACCCCGGAATCGGTGTTGGGGTACGATTCCAACATGTTTGATACCAAACATGACCAGGTTTGGCAGAGCCATTATATAGTTAGACATCTCATAATGACTTAAGTCCACTATATGTCTTAAAATGGATGACCACACTTACAAAGCCAGGAGAATCGACTCCGGGGTTTGTAGGGGTGTCCTGCTCATGTAGGGGCACCCTCACACTTAAAACCAAGAACCCTGCCCTCAGGACTGAATGGCATACCATAGGGATGACATATAGGTTTTAAGTGTAGTGACCTCAGATATAAGAAAACGTATATCTGTCGTGAGAGGTGCAAGCACCACCTCACACAGGCCGCAATGGCAGGCCTGTAGTCATAGTTTGAGTGGGCTCCCATGGGTGGCACAATACATGCTTCAGCCCATGGGAAGACTCTTGGTGTACCTATGCCCTGGGAACTTAAGTACCATATACTAGGGACTTGTAAGGGTACACCAGTAGCCAATTGTGGAGGTACAAAAGTACTTACTAAAGCCATTTTGGGAGAGAGAGTACAGATGCTGGGGTCCTGGTTAGCAGGGTCCCAGCAAACTACAGTCACAACATACTGACACCAGGCAAAAAGTGGGGTAACCATGAAAGAAGATCCTACTTTCCTACAGGTATTCATTTGTTTCACTCTGCCCACAATCACTTGATACCCTATATGATGTCACACCCACTCTTTCTTATAACATAATGAAGTCAGTGTACAGCAGATTCACTTTAATATTGAACAAGTAAAATGTATGCTTAAGGAATGTTCTACTGCTTCTAAAAGTCAGCAGCACTTCTTCAAATAAGGATTTGCGTTCCTGAGACATGCTGGATGAAGCATCTCCACTCCAATTCAGTGTCCTCATTCCCCCTGCCTTTTTTCGTTATTCCATATTTTGGAGTCTACTGCTGCCTCATTCCTCTGTTCACCACCCCAATCAGAGTCAACCCTTCAGGTACTGTCACCACTGGATACCAGCTCTATTTCTATGCAGGGGGCACAGTTGATGAATGTGGACTGCTGATGCTCCCTTATGGGCAGTTACGTTTAGGCCCCATCAGGCGCCAACCCTCCATGAGCACAATGGTGTGTACATGATGACCCACAGTAGAGCATATAGCACTGTCCCCAGGGCCAACAATGATCATGCACAACCTGGACAATGATCAACTCAGAAGCTTGCACTGCCCGGCCACAGGGCCAAGATCAGCCAGGGTTCTCCTAGCTTCAGGGCTCATCGCTGCAGCTCCTCACTGGTGGGTCCTACAGTCACACTCCCTTCACGTTGTTCCTTCAGAAGTGTGCCGGGGAAAAACTTACATCACTCCATCGCAAAGGGAACCATCAGAGTTTCGATATTATTCTCACTCAGTTGTACTTTAACTGAAAAATGCAATGGCCAGCCTCTACATCACATGTATTCATAAGTTCGCGAATGAATAACTCATCAAGTCTGTTGATATTTTTCATGAAAAACAGTAACATTTATATTGACAGTACACAGAGTTTAATCATCAATAATATATGCAAGGACATCTGATTCTGCAGCGCTGATGCATAGAAAAAGAAGGAGATCAGTGACAGCGTCTAATTAGTAACCAGACCCGTGAGTTATATTCCTATCTAGACCAACAATTCAAAGTAATACTATAACTAGTACAAAGGACACAAACTACAACTGGATGCCATAAAGGGTTCAATGTTTGATTCTATGGAAGATACAAGGACTGGATCTTCTAGACATATTTTAAAGTGACTAGCCTTAAAAGTGATCTGTAGAATTGGGCTCTCTGGACATTCTATGTGCCAGATCAACCACCCGCCTTAATGAAACCTATTCTATACATGTCTATTGTAGACCTGCAGGGGGATAAAAATGAGTCCCAGGTTATAGACCTACTAAACGCCCACCTAGCTGCACTACCTGCATCTGCGAGAAAAATTGTGGGGAGTGACTTTAACTGCCAATTCGAACCATTAGATGCTCACTGTGTGGCCTTAACAGCAGAGGAGGATAGTGTTTAGTTCTGTCCGAGGCTTGAAATCCCTCCCATTAAGAAATGGTCACCACTGGCAGTGCAGATAAATGCACTTACCCCAGGGCTGCGAGCGCGCAATGGCAGAGCGCCTTCTGACAAAGATGGCAGTCATACATTCAACCTTATTCAAAACACAAGCCTTATTAACTATATATTGCTGGACGTAAGGTTATGGCCTTGCTTCACTGACATGATTAAAACATCATGATACGATAGTGACCACAATGCTCTTGTCATAGTTATTGGGTTATCATTCGATATAAACTCTAAAAGCTGCACAGAGTCATATGACAGTAGACTTAGAATGACCAATAACAAGCGTAGAGTCAACTGGAGCACCATGAAGCACTCCAAGAAATCTATTGGGGGGGGGGGGTCTATAGGTTTGTAGCAAATGGAATGGAGGGTATAATGTTTATTGACCTGAGATGGGATCTACGGGATTCTCTGGAAGGGGCATTCTCGGTATACAACCAGTTGTTCCATAAGCTAAGGAATCTCTTAGCCCTCCCTCATGATACAACAAACAATGCAGAGGTGATAGGGTAGCCCTGGTCAATGCAATAAAAAAAGCCCGACAGATTGCAGATCATGGACACCAGGAGGGCCTACAGAAAAACCATTACAGAGGCAAAAAGAATCTGGGAGCGAAAGAAATGGGAGGGTCTGCTCGCTGCTGCTAGGAGGAAGAACCACAGATCCTTTTGGAACATGGTGTCTACCAGAAGTGAAGATGGCTTCTGCCCAATTGAAAATAACATCCAAGCAAGTGACTGGGTTGCTAATTTCTCTAGTCTATACTCCCTGCCCGGAGACCCAGAGGATCACCCCAGTGATCAGGATGGGCTAATGGCTGGTTGGCCACCATGTGAAGGCAGAGTGGCCCAGCCCCCCAAATCCACGTTAATGTTGCATGGGCTTACTATTCCAGTGGTTCAAAATGTGGCCTCAGCTATAACACCTCTCGCAATTAGCATGACCATCAAGAGTATCAACCCTGGCAAAGCCCTGGTGCTAGATAAGATCCATGCATACTTCTTTTTGGATGAAGTTGACATCTAGAGTTTCTACTTTTCAGTGATCTTCAATGCCATATTGAGAGGGGCTCCTATTCCTCGAACTTGGGCAGGGGCTGAAATTACTCCCATCTTTAAAAAGGGTTCCAGTGAATTACCAACAAACTACAAACGCATAAGCCTTATAGATAGCTTCCAAAAATTGTTTAGTAGGTTAATTCTAGACATACTCCAGGAGTGGAGGACCACAAATGAAATCCACACTCCTTTGCAAACGTGCTTCCAAGAACGCACAAGCACAACTGAACACGTGTTCCGGTTCCAGTTATTGTTTTGGAAAATGGTAACTTTAGCTTGCAGACGTCTCTATGATGTCTTTGTGGACTTGCGATCCACATTCAATCTGGTTCCGAGATACTCTCTCTAGCAGGTGTTTTCTGAAATGAAGGTCCCCAGGTACCTACTGGATGTTAGGATCAGACTCCATGAAAACAATTTTGCGTAGATCAGATGCAGTCAAATGGGCACACTAAATCCAATTCCTGTCAACAGAAGTGTTAGGCAGGGTTGGGTACTTGCACCCACCCTGTTCACATTATATATTAATGGTCTAGTTCCATTTCTGGAGCAATGCGACAACGATACCTGAGCTTGGAAAATATGAAGGTCTCTGCTCTCATGTTTGCTGATGACACCCTACTTCTCTCCAAATCTCCTGTGGGCCTCCAGGAACTACTGGACCATTTCAAATGTTTCTGCGGGCAAAGGGGTTTGGATAATAATGTTGGTAAAACCAAGCTCATGGTTCTGAACCCATTCATTCAACTAGACCTAATCCTATGCTAATGTGGACCTCTCTGGAGCGTGTACGCACTTTTAACCATTTGGGGATCAGACTTATGGAACAGCTAGACTGGTGCACCCAAGTAACCCACCACAGGCTCAAACTGGAAAAAGTAGCCGGGGGTATTCTAAAAATGCCACAAGGTTCCCAGTTTCGTCCAATTTCACCGGCCAATCAGATCTACCATCATCAGGCCCTAAGCTCAGCTCTATATGGCACAGAATTATGGGGACATAGGGATGCAAATTCACTACTAATAGCGGAAAACTGATTTATGCACCAGCTGACAGGGTTGCCTATCAGCACTCCACTCCTCCCCCTTAGACTGGACCTTGGGTTTAGACCCATTACAGAGAAGATCTAAGACCCATTCTCTATTGGAAAAGAATCTGGGCCACCCCTGAATTGAACTCTTACCACCAGGGTTTAGAAGAAATATTACTCATCCCTGGTTCATGCAACATACCCTTGCTGAGATATGTAAAAGCGACTCTCACAAAGATTGGATGCAAGAGTCTCTGGAGCAACCCAGAGAAGGCTAGTGTAATTTCTAAGACGCTTGTTAAGTCCAACTATTGGAAACACAAAGATGAAACAGTATATTCCCAGATAAAGCCTGGCTCTCTAACTGATCCTTTCCTTATGGTAAAGGACCCCTCTCTTAGAGAGCAATTTTTGTATGAGATCAAGCGGCATATGCCAGAAGGCTGTACTTGCAGTTTCGGTTTGGGACTATACCCATCTATTCTTAACTTTCAAATGGGAGCGTGGCACCATGGCAGAGGAGTGCCGGTGTCCATCTTGTGGTAATCCTAAAGAAATGCTTGAGCATGTTATTTATTTTTTGTCCGGCCTATCAGAGCAGTAGGAAGACCTGGATATTACCTCTGTGCCACAATCTGGGTGTCATAGAACACAAGGTGGTCTTGAGAATTGTGACATCTGACTCCAGTGAACTGGATGGTTTTCATACTCTCCCGATATTTGATGTCATTATGGAGAGATAGACAAAAACTGTGTACCCCCCCAAAGAGATCTAAGGCAGCACTGTTGTATGTATTGTACAAAATCTGCCGTAATGACTTCACTCCACACCTCCAAGAAGGGCTAATTTATTGATGCAACTTATGAATTTTGCATGATTTTATAATGGGTTTATTGATACGTATTTTATGTTTTCAGATTGTTTTCTAGAAACTGTTTATGTTTTATACTGATAATTGTGACTTCTATTGTCAATGCAATTTTTATTTGTATGTGCTTTTATGGCATCATTGCCGAAATAAAGCCCAATATTGATCTGTAAAATCAAAGCGATTTCCAGCTCTGTAAGAGCATGGCATGCAGCAATAATGGGATGTAAATATTGGCACGAAACAGAGTTTAATATTTTGATGAAAAAAAACTTAACTGGAGGAGTACAAGGAATGTGGCTTAGAGAATCGATAAACTGCATGGACAGAGGATGCAGCTAACATAATTTTGAGTCAAACAAGGGTTGCTTTCCTGTTTGGCCCCTTCCTACTCCATTCTTTCCACACAAATATTTTTCAAACCATTTGAGAGAAATCAATTCCCAGTCCCAGGCTGAATCCTGACATTCCAGACCATGCTTGATGGTAAAGATGATCAACACTAGGTTCAAGGACCCTAACGGAGTGCATTGCCTTCAAAGGGACTGATGCAAAAGCAACAATGGAATGCTCAAATTAACCTCAGCCACTGGCAATGGCTCTGAGCCACCTCCCAATTCTTTGATGCACCTAGCCATATGCAAATCAGTCTTGACCGTGCTCCTCATGGGAACAGCCCAGGCGGAATTGCCAGACACAAGCAACCTGCACTGGTTTCACCCTAGTTAGAGCTTTTCAACCAGGTATAGCTTGGTCCCAGTGGCACAGTGAGCCCGGGACTCACGTCTGGGTATACCCGGCACACTTAGGGTGTCAAATGCAAAAACAACATGGTTATGGATGGAATGCTCGAATTATTCTCAGCCACTGGCGATCGCTCTGAGCCGCATCCCAATCCATCGTTTTTGTATACTTTAGTCTTGTATACTTCAAAGGGACTGAGGCAGCAGTCAGGCAAAAAGGTCCAAGGCCATACAGAACTGAGAGTACTACAGCAAAGTGAAGGCAGATATCAGTCATTAGTCCACAGTAATTATGTGATAAATTACAGAAATTTCTGCTAGAGGGAAGTCATGAAACCTATTGAAAGCTGGTTCTATTCAATTTATTTTCATTATTTCCTTTGCCTCAGAAGACCACCTGCATTTTAGTTGGAAATTTGAACATATCATTTTTCCCGTGCACATAGATCCAGTGGACACATCACATAAATCTAGGAGGTAAAAAGTACATGAGTTTCAATGGAAATCTGTACATGGGCCAGGAATGTAGAGAAGCAGATATGTCCGACAGACAAATGCATCTGAGTGTTGATATATCTTAAGGTCACAAGAAGGTAATGGATACATGTATGTGATAAATACGGTATGCAGGCACAATCAGCTTAAATATTGTGGCTTCACAAAGGACATTAATTAGGATGCTTCTTAGAGGGTTAAAGAAGATACATTAAAAAGAAAATCCAGTGTCAGAATTCACTGCATTTTACCTTTGTTTACAGGAATCAGCATGGTCTGCACCCCTGCAGTGGTCACACCCAGCTGCTTCATCTGGCTGGTGGGGATGGTCAGAACAGACTTTTGTGGACTTGACAGATTTGACTGGATCTTCAACAACCCTTAGAAAAAAGAGAGATTTTTGAAATCATTAAAGAAGGGATACTGAGAATCACCACAAACACCAAGCATTCTTCAAAGACAGACCACTGACAATCATAGCCATCCTCTCCCATTCCCGAAATAAATTCTACAGAAGATGATCACCAACTCTTGCTGTTCTCTAAATAGACAGAAATCACTTCACTCATTAAAGATAGCACCAACATCCATTTCAGCACTTACTATTTCCCTAACACAAGGTGAGAGATTAATTGCCTCCATTCACCAATACTGACAAGTGCTGCTAGGAAACAAACAAAGCCTCCCTCCATTCTCCCATCAAATAAATTTCAAGACTTATCAGATACCTCCACCAATCTAAAGCTGACCACAATCTGTAACAGCTCATTGCCTTCTCACACTCTGTCAATATACAAGTTTTTTATTCACGTTTCCCAAAGATAAGCTGCTTAGTACCCCCACCTCCTCTAGCCTTATTCCAGTCAAGGGCAAACTACGAAACTCAATGTTCCTCTCAGTATTCTCCAAAGGCAAGCTGCTGAGGCTCACACCACCTTCAATCATTACCCAATCAAAGTAAAAAAGAAGGGCTCTTAAATCCATCTGCCATTCTTCATTCGGGTGCGCTGCTGACAATCATCATGCACCATGCATCATTTGTAAGTCAAAGAAAAGCTACCAAGATATCTTATTTTGCAACAACAGTTTTACTGAGAAGTACCAAGACGCTCCCTCTTTTCATAACAAAGATTCAAGCAGAAAGGCAGCCCCAGTCCAGTTCCAGACTACCCAACAAAACCATTATGCACCCCTTTAAGGAATTTTACCCCATAAACAATATATAAACTGTGACTGTCTTTCTCCATTGTGATGTTGTCGCGGCTGGCTGGTGGAATTTTCACAAACCTTCATTATTATTTATTTTTTTACAAGAAAACAAAATGATGTCAGACACCCAAAAACAAAGAGAAATTTTAAGAAAGCCTAAAAAGACCGCCTCAATAGTGTATTGGTTGCTTTCATAGTTTGGAGGGGAGGATTTTGATGCTGGATAAATACAAACAAAAGGTAGATAGATTTTAAAGTATTTGATAGAAACAAATGGCATTTTAAATGAGGGGGTTTAAATAAAGGTTTAGCATTGAAGTCCTCAGCCCATCAGGTTAAAGGCAGAGAGAACATTCCGATTACCTGGAGTGGATGTCCTGCCGCTCACAATGGGGGCTGCTGATATAAATGAGGAGGCACGCACAGCAGCAGCCATGCAGGGATTGCTAGTTGCTGATGCCCCACTCTGGACCTGGTTTACTAATACGGGGTGGTTCTCTCCAGATGCCTTCAATGCGGAAGTCACTGCAGATGATGAGCTTGAGTGTGCTGCGTCTACCTGCTTTGAACAGGGAAAAAAGTGCCATTCTTGATTCATCTTTAACATGCTTCACATCCAGTTTTGCATTAATAACAACACAAAACATATACAATGAGAAAAGCAAACCATAAAAGTCACAGTGACTTTGTTTTCATCAGCTGTGATCATTATTAGTGAAGTTAGTGACTACTGATGCAATATTCTTACAATCTCAGCATAACGTGTTAAGTTCCATCTTGAAAATCTACTATGCCTTTAAAAAAAGCCACTAAAAACAAAATTCAGCCTCTAGAATGAAATATCCCCATATGCTTCACTCTGAACATTTAAGTCACGATCACTAATCTCCTCCATCAACTGTCATCAAATATGTTCCCATCAACTCTTCCTGAATAAGGTACAGGTACTTCATCACAGTGGCACACGTACTAGAACTTTACACCCCTCTACTTTATACACAGAATATGTCCGTCCCTGTTACAAGGAGCTGAAGAAAAAGTTACTTACCTTCGGTAAAGCCTTACCTGGATGAGACTATCTAGCTGTAGAGTCCCTATCTTAGAATATTCCCCAGGCGTCAGACTGGATCGAGAAATTTTCGAGCAGTACCCCTATATGCGGGTAGGAAGTGACGTGTGCGATGCTTATATAGGTGCCACCCCAGCGCACTGATGTCAGTTTCTTTTTGCAACTGTTCATGACAGATGTGCAAAGCCACAAGGAACCCTGACAAACTGGTGTGCATTTCTAAGGCCCTTACAAGGGTGACCCTCACACAATCCTCAATCTGCGGCTAGATAGAGTCTCTACCAGATAACGTGTTACAGAACATAAGTAACTTGTTTATCTGATAGAGACTTCTAGCCGCAGATTCCCTGCATTAGAACAGATGCCAAGGCAATGCCTTCCCGGAGGTGGGCCTGTGAAACAAATTTAGATCAAAAAGTGCTGCAGAATTAAGTGGGCAAAGTGCCCATCGTGACGGACCTGACTGTCCAGATAGTAGTGAATGATAAATGTGTGGAGATGCCCACGTAGCTCCCTGACAGATGTCCAGGATAGGGACTCAGTGAGCTAACGCAGTGGTCACAGCCTTGGCTCTTGTTGGATGAGCATGTAAGCCATCAGGGGGTTCTTTTTGGCCAATGCATAGCAGATCTTTACGCAAAGGACTATCCATCGTGAGATGGTCCATTTCTGCATGGACTTCACCTTCTTATCTCCAACATGCCCTACCTTACGAAGAGTTGATCGTCCACTAAGAACTCTTTGGTATCAAAGTAAGACTGCAACCCTCTTTTTAGGGCCCAGGCAGTGCAGCCTCTTCTCTTCCTTAGAAGGGTGAGGCGGAGCAAGAAAGGTAGGCAAGGTGATATTTGGCCTACATGAAAGGGTGTCACTACCTTCGTCAGGAAGGAGGCACGTGTTCGAAGCACCACCTTGTCTGGGTAAAAGGTGGTAGAAGGAGGCACGTGTTCGAAGCACCACCTTGTCTGGGTAAAAGGTGGTATAATAATGGTGCACATACAGTGCCTGCAGTTTGCTGACCCTCCTGGTCGATGTTATGACCACTAGGAAAACTGCCTCGATGATTAGCCACTGGAGAGGGCAGTTGTGCAGCGGCTCAAAAGCATGCATATCAGATAATTCAGAACCAGGTTTAAGTCCCACTGAGGCATGATGAGTGGCCTTGGAGGAAAGGTATGTTGGAGACCTTTGAGGAAGCTAGTCACAACAGGTGACCTGAACAAAGAAGTTTGGCCCGGCAAAATGCCTAAATTGCTGATAAAAAGCCCTTAACTGTGCCTAGAGCATAGCCCTGTTCGGCCACAGACAGAACAAATAGTCAAACCTGAGAAAGAGGCGCAGAGAGAGGATTGATGTTCCTGGATGCACACCATGCCACAACTTTGCCCCAGCAGTAGGCCTACACCGTTGTGGTGAAGGGACACCTGGCTGACAGAATACCATCACCGACTCCAAGAGGAAGGTTGAAAGCTGTCAACTGTCACCGCTCAATCTCCACGCATGAAGGTGGAGGGTGTACAGGATCGAGTGCAGGACCCTTACCTGTTGCTGCGACAGAAGATGCTCTCGAAGAGGCAGCATTACAGGAGCACTGTTGCTCATTCTCAATAGCTCGTGACACCAGACTGTCCATGCCCAATACGGAGCCACAAGAATGACTTTGGCCTGGACCTTCCTAATCTTCTTCAGAAATCTGGGTAGGAGTGGTAGAGGCGGGAAGGCATACAGGAGGCCGGAGCTCCACTAGAGACAAAAAGTGTCTCTGAGCGAGAACCACTTAGGAAAGTCTAGTGCGCAGAAGTGCTGACATTGCGCGTTCTCAGCTGTGGTGAACAGATCCAACCAAGGTTCTACCCACTTGAAAGAGACCTTGCACCACATCTGGATGGAGACGCCATTCGTGATTTGCTAGGCAATGATGGCTGAGTTTGTCCACATTCAGAGAGCCGCAAGCTGTTGAACCACCAGGGAAATGCCCTAAAGTTCCAGCCATGTCCAGAGTTGCAGGGCCTCTTGACAAAGAGTTCACGACCCCGCCCTGTTTGTTGCAGTACCACATGGCGGTTGTGTTGTCCGTGAACACCTGCACCAGCCTTCCCCTGATTGAAGGGAGAAAGGCTTTCAATGGCAATCAGATTGCCCAAAGTTCCAAAAGGTTTATGTGGAGCCTGGTCTCTGCCAGCGACCAGAATCCTCTCATCTCCACCTTTCCCAGATGACCACCCCAGCCCAGGAGTGACGCATCTGTAACTACAGTTAACTGTGGCAGGGGAAAGGAGAGGGATCTGCCGCAGACCCAATCGTGGTACATCTGCCACCACTTCAGATCTTTTGCAGTTCTCTACAAGATCTGAACCATGTCAGAGAAATTTCCCTTTTGCTGTGCCCGCATATGCCAATCGGCATGTGTAACTAGCAGGATTTAGACACCCATGAGGCCCAACAGCCTCAGAGTCAGCATCACCAAAATCCATGACAGAGGCTGAAACATCGGTATCATAGCCCGAATATCCCGGACTCACCATTCAGGGGATAGGCCCGACACTGCACTGTGTCCAGAGCGGCCCAATGAAAGGGAGAGTTTGGGAGGGAGTCAGGTGTGACTTTGGCATAGTGTATCCCAGTGAATGCACCAACTACTGTCTCTTACAGATATATCGTTACACAAGTTAGTAACTTGTGCATCTGAAAGAGACACGTTAGTGACAGATTCCTTACCTTAGAATAGATACCCCAGCAATACCAACCCCGGTGGTGGGTCTGCGAACAAAGATCAGACAAGGAAGTCCCGGAGGACAGAACGGCCAAAGAAGCCGTCCCTGACTGTCAAGGCAGTAATGCTTTGTAAACGTGTGCAGCGAGGCCCACGTAGCTGCCTGACAGATATCCTGCAGCGGAACACCGCGGCCCAAAGCCGTGGTAGCAGCCGTTGCCCTGATGGAATGGGAACGCAGCCCAACAGGAGGCTCCTTCTTAGCCAAAGAATAGCAGGCTTTGATACACAAGGTTACCCAGCGGGAGATGGTTCTCTTGTGCACCGCCCGACCTTTTTTGGCGCCCACGTAGCCAACAAAGAGCTGGTCATCCACCCGGAAGTGTTGTGTGCGGTCGATGTAAAAGGAAAGCGCACGTTTTGGGTCCAGACGGTGGAGCCTCTCTTCCTCTCTGGAAGGATGCGGAGGCGGAAAGAAGGTGGGCAAAGTGATGGTCTGCCCAATGTGGAAGGCAGTAACCACCTTTGGCAAGAAGGACGGACGCGTCCTAAGAACAACCTTGTCTGGATGGACAGACAGAAAGGGAGGTTTGCATGATAGAGCCTGAGCTCACTCACCCGCCGAGCGGAGGTGATGGCCACCAGAAAGGCTGTCTTCAGAGTCAGAAGACGAAGAGGACAGTTATGTAGAGGCTCAAAGGGAGCGCACATAAGAAAGGTAAGAACCAAGTTCAAGTCCCACTGAGGCAATACAAACGGAACAGGAGGGAAGAGGTGTGTAATGCCTTTTAGAAACCTGTTAACAACAGGGGACTTGAAAAGGGAGGGCTGATCAGGAAGCCTGAGGAAGGCCGAGATGGCACAAAGATAGCCCTTGATGGTACCCAGGGCAGAACCCTGTTGGGCCACGGAAAGAAGGAACAGAAGAACCTCAGAAAGAGGGGCAGAAAGGGGATTCACAGCCTTTGCTGTGCACCATGCCACAAACTTGTTCCACCTGCAGGCGTATACCACTTTAGTGGAGGGACGCCTGGCTGCCAAAATCACATCACAAACTTCGGGAGGCAAGTCGAAAGGAATCAACTGCCGCCGCTCAATCTCCACGCAAGCAGGTGGAGGCTGGACAGGTTCGGGTGGAGGACCGTCCCCTGCTGCTGCGACAGAAGATCCTCCCGAAGAGGCAGACGGATCGGGGGATCTACGCTCATACTGAGTAGCTCGGGATACCAAATCTTCGAGCCCAGTCCGGAGCCACAAGGATGACTTGGGCCCGGTCGTGCCGAATCTTCTTCAACACTCTGGGTAGAAGTGGTATAGGCGGAAAGGCGTACAACAGACCGCAACTCCACTCGCGACGAAAAGCGTCGCCGAGCGAGTGCCGCCTGGAAATTCCAACGCGCAGAACTGATGACATTGCGCGCTCTCTTCGGTGGCGAATAGATCTAACCAAGGCTCTCCCCACTGTAGAAAGAGTCCTTGCGCCACTTCCGAGTGAAGACGCCATTCGTGATCCATCATGCACCTGCGGCTGAGTTCGTCCGCCCTGGCGTTCAGGGAACCTGCCAGGTGTTGGAACCATCAGGAACATGCCCTGGATGTTCCAGCCATGTCCAGAGGCGCAGAGCCTCCTGACAGAGGGTCCACGACCCCACCCCGCCTTGTTTGTTGCAGTACCACATGGCGGTGGTGTTGTCTGTGAACACCTGCACTACCTTCCCTTTGACAGAGGGAAGGAATGCCTTGAGTGCAAGTCGGATCGCCCGGAGCTCCAGAAGGTTGATATGGAGCCGGGACTCCGCCGGATACCAGAGGCCTCCTGATCTCCGCCTCTCCCATGTGACCGCCCATCCCAGAAGGGACGCGTCCGTCACAACTGTGTGCTCTGGCTGGGGAAGGGAGAGGGATCTGCCCATGACCCATTGCCGGTTCGAGAGCCACCACTGCAATTGTTTTGCAGTCCCCTCCGAGATCTGGACGTGATCGGACAGGTTGCCCTGGTGCTGCGCCCACTGGAACTTCAGGTCCCACTGCAGAGCCCGCATATGCCATCTGGCATGATTGACCAGCAGGATGCAGGAGGCCATGAGGCCCAGCAGCCTCAGGGTCATCCGTACCGAAACCCAGGATAAAGGCTGAAAGATCGGAATCATAGCCTGAATATCCCGGACTCGCCGTTCGGGAGGAGAGGCCCGAAACTGCGTCGTGTCCAGAACTGCTCCGATGAAAAGGAGCTGTGGGAAGGAATCAGATGCGACTTCGGCACATTGATGGAGAACCCCAGCGAGTGCAGGAGTTCGGCCGTAGTCTGGAGGTGGGAGACGACTGCCTGGGACGAGCCCGCCTTCAGCAGCCAGTCGTCGAGGTAGGGGAAGACTGGAACCCCTGCCCGGCGCAGATGAGCTGCGACCACCGCCATCACTTTCGTGAACACCCGAGGGGCACTTGTAAGGCCAAAGGGGTGCACAGTGAACTGAAAATGCTCGAGGCCTACCGTGAACCGCAGGTAACGCCGGTGGGCCGGCAGGACGGGGATGTGAAAATAAGCGTCCTGCAAGTCCAACGCTACCAACCAGTCTCCAGGGTCGAGGGCAGTCAAGACCTGAGCTAGGGTGAGCATCTTGAACTTCTCCTTCCGGAGGAAGCGATTGACGCTCCGGAGGTCCAAGATAGGACGCATGTCCTCCTTGTCCTTTTGGGCACCAGAAAGTAGTGGGAGTAGCAACCACGTCCTACTTCTGGGGTTGGAACATGCTCGATGGCCCTCTTGGCCAAGAGGGCCGTAACTTCCTTCTGCAGAAGCACCAAGTGATCCCCTGACATGCGGTGGAATTGAGGTGGCATGGCTGGGGGTGGTCTCGAAGGGGAGGGAGTAGCCCCTTCGGACAATGTCCAAGACCCACCTGTCCGAGGTGATGGGAAGCCAGTGGTGAAGGTGATGGCGGACCCTGCCTCCTACTGGCGTGCTGTGCACCTGAAAGGAAGGACTAGGAGGGCTTGGAGGCCGCGGACGGGTTGGAGGTAGTGGCCTGACCCGCACGCTGGTTGCCCGAACCGCCACGGCGGTATCCACGCCCTCGGCCACGCGAAGACGCTTGCTGCGCGGGCCGGTGGCTGGGCAGCTGACGTGACTGGGCACCCCTTCCGTGGCCACGAAAGGGGCGAAAAGCAGAGGTTAGCGGAGGGCGTACAACAGAAAGGCCCAGGGACTTGGCAGTAGCCCGTGAGTCCTTAAAACGCTCCAGCGCATGGTCTGCCTTTGAACCAAAAAAGACCGACTCCATCAAAGGGCATGTCCATGAGTGTATTCTGGACATCACCCGAGAAACCAGTTGTTCTCAGCCAGGCGTGGCGACGTAGCGCCACCGTCGTTGCAAGCGATCTGCCCAGCGAGTCGGGCGGTATCAAGGCCACAACGTATGGTGTATTTAGCCGCATCTCGCCCTTCCGCAATGGCGCAGGTAAGCAGTGTCTGGACCTCCTCAGAACACTGCGGCAAAACAGCCGCCACCGAATCCCACAGGAGTGGGTGTATCGGCCCAAAAGGCAAGCGGTGTTGATGGACCGCAAGCCAGCACTAGAGGAAGAAAAAGCCTTCTTCCCAAATTGGTCCAGGCGTTTGGATTCCCTATCCGGGAGGGGCGGTAGGGAAGGCGGTTTGGGAGGAAGAGGCTTGGACAACCAAGCTCTCGGGGTGGGATGTTGGGAGAGAAACAAGGGGTCGCCCGGAGCAGGGCGATGGCGTTGGGCCACGTTCCTATCCACAGGAGCCCCTGTGGTGGGCTTGGACCAGGCACCCAAAGAACGTCAGTGAGTGCATCATTAAACGGCAGCACAGTCTCCGAAGAGGAAGCTGCCGGTTGAAGCACTTCCGTCAGGAGATTAGTCCTGACAGCCACAGTAGGCAATTGGAGATGTAAGGCTCCAGCTGCTCTACGCAACACCGTTGCAAAATTAGCTCCCTCCTCCGTAGCCACGGGAGGAGACAGCATGCCAGTGTCAGGGGAGGTGTCTAGACCACTGGCATCCCCAAGTTCCTCAGCCCAGTCCGGATCATACTCACACTGTTGTGTGAGAGGGTCCTCAGACCCCTTTCAGCTCTCTTGGTCCTCCTCAGGTTCAAAATATGGAGGAGGAGGGACATTTGGGACCCAAGGTCTCATCGGCGCCGGAGCCGGCGTCGAGCGACGTCGGTCCGGCTCCATGTCCGGAGCCGGAGAGAGCCGGGGACCGTCGCCGTCCGGAGCCCCGGACGGCGTTAGGAACGGCACCGGGGACATCGGCGTCGGCGTGGTTAGGTCAACCGGCGTCGATGGGGGTTGCGGTACCACCGGAGCCGGGATCGAGGCCGGGGTCGGAACCGAGGCCGGGATGAAGGCTGGTGGGACAGGCGGCGCCGGGACCGGAGTCGACGGCGACGCCGGGGCAACCCCACTGTAGGCCCGCGGGGCCCGAAGGCGCACCGGAGGGAGCCTGAGGCCCGAAGAGGCGGGCCATGGCCGACAGGAATTCCTGTATTTCGGCCGGAGTCGCTCCCGAACCCGGAAAGGATGGTGTAAGGGGGGGGCTCCTATTCGGGGTTTCACGGTCAGTAAGGAGGCCAGATAGGAGTATTGTACAGCGAGTTGTTTATTTGTCAAGCACAAGTATGGTAAAGTCCTCTGGTAGGGCTGGTGCCTTGGTTTGTTCTCTCTCCGGCTTCCCCCCCTTGGTGCCTCTGGGTTCGTAACCGTGTCCTGGCGTCGCAGCAGGTCCCGCGATCTCGTCACCGGTAGACGTCCAGGCCCAGGAAAATAAAGACAAGAACACCACGTCAGGGGATAACGGGACGCTATTAACACAGGGGAGCGGGGAGTGAAGGAGGAGTCACCTGTGACCACCGACACCGTGAAGTTTCGAGCGTGACCACCCTCGCTTTTACCGCCCTCCCCTACCCGTGCCCTGAAACCCCTGTAGTCTTGCCCGTATTTGTAAGCCACCCTCCTCCTGGAGGGTGGCTGGGCGGAACACGGTACCGTTGGCCTCCTGGCTTGACGTCTTCCGCGGCGTCCGCTACTTCTGGCTCTGCTTCTCTCCGTCCGTCCGATTCCTCCGAATTCCTCACCTCCGGCTCCCCTCTCGCCCGGGATTCTCCTTCCGCATACGTGCGGGAGCCGACTCCTCTTGTTCCGTCCGATCGGTCTCCGGATTGGACGGCCGAGTACAGCGTCAGTGGCCACTCCTCCGAGGTTCCTTCCGAGGCATTCTTGTTAAAGGGCTCCAGACCCGCCTGTATAGAAGGCAACAGCAGGGCGTTAACCCCTTCCTCTGGCTGGTCCGGACTCCCGATATCCTTGACCTCCTGAAAGACGGGTAATGCGGGGGTGGCTCCATAGGCATGTCCGGGGCCGCGGGGACGGTGCCGACTGGGGCCTCAGCCGAGTCGCGAGACCGGCGAGGCGAAGTCTTAGAGCGATGACGCTTCTTAGACTTTTTGTGCTTCGACTTACCCGAGGAGCGCAAAGACTTGGACTCCGACGACCAGCGGGGACTCCCGCGACCGGCCCCTCGACCTCTCCCGGGACCGGGGCTTGGTGCGGCGCGGAGCCGACTGCCAGACCTCGAGTAGCTTTCGAGACCGCTCTCGCAAAGCCTTCGGGTGAAGTTTCCGGCAGTCAGGGCACGACTTCGTGTCGTGGTCTCGGCCGAGACAGAAGAGACACTCTAGATGCGGGTCTGTGATCGACATCATTCGACCTCAGGCGTCGCATGGCTTGAAGCCGGGCATCCCTACGACACCTAGGAGTCGATCGAAAGAAACAGTGAAAAATGTTTTCACAAAAAAGTTAGTCAAAAATTGACTAGGGCACTGCTCTTCCCGGATCTGCGCTTACTGGCGCGGAAAAAGAAGAACTGACGTCAGCGCGCAGGGGCGGCGTCTAAGTACTGCCCGCGACGTCATCCCGGCGATCACGACGACGGACGCGGAGCCGCCACGACGCCGCCTACCGACGCGCAAGGGTACTGCTACGCAAAAACTTTCCGGATCCAGCCTGACGCCTGGGGATATTCTAAGGTAAGGAATCTGTCACTAACGTGTCTCTTTCAGATATGAGCATTTTGAACTTCTCCTTTTTCAGGGAGAAGTTGGAAAGGCGCCGGTCTAAGATAGGACGGAGGCCTACGTCTTTCTTAGGCACCACAAAGTAGAGGGAATAGCAACCATAATATACTTATGATACCAGCACCCTCTTGATGGCTCCCTTGGCCAAGACAGCTACACTTCCTGGCGGAGCAAGAAGTGATGGTCCTCTGTCATCCGATCGTAAGTGGGTGGCATGGTTGCCAGTAGTGCACGTGATCGCGTATCCTGCCCCCTACTGGATACCCATGTTGGAATGAGGGCACACTAAAGGGGTTTGGAGGCAGCAGCTGCTGGGAGGGGGAGTTCGGACTGGACGACTTATGGCTAGTTGCCCCAAGTGGTCTGTGGGAACCACCTGCTTGACTGCAAAAAGGTTGGGAAGCTTGTTGACCGTGGTAGTTAGGTGGGAATGAACACAGCTGTAAAAGTTTGTAGATTTATATAGCGCAGCTCATCACCTGTGAAGGTATCCAGGCACCTCCATGGGCACGGGGAGATTGAGTGATTTGCACAGAATCACAGAATGTTGCGCTGGCACCGAGACTGTGAGCCCCTTCTATAGCCACAAAAGGGGCGGAAAGGGGTTGGTGAGGGGCCAGGGATACGGCCCAATGACCTGCTAACCTTAAAGCGCTCAAACGCTGAGTCTGCCTTCTCAACAGAAACGTGAGAGCCAACAAAGGGCATGAACGAAGCTTGGATATCCTCTGAAAAGCCTTTGGTTCTCAAGCAGGAATGGCATCTTAGGGCCACTGACAATGAAATAGCTCTGCCCAGTCAGTCTGTCATATCCAGCTTATTCTTTCACGCCTGGACTACGGCAACGCCGTATACCTTGGAGCCCCGAGTTCGGTCCTTGTCAAACTGCAAACAGTACAGAACTGCGCCGCAAGGATCCTCATGGGGACGCAGAACCGGCAGTCGGCAAAACCAGACATGAAGGCTCTCCACTGGCTCCCCATCCGGGAGAGAGTCCACTTTAAGGCCTTATGCATTACCCACAAACTGATAGGAGGGAAAGGACCAGAGATTATCTCCTCTATGGTCAAGCCCTATCGAGCTAACAGGCGACTACGCTCAAACGAGCAACACCTGGCAGTCGTCCCCCGAATTCAGAGAGTCAGAAGTGGTGGTCGGCTATTCTCATATAATGCTGCCAAACTTTGGAACTCCCTTCCTCTTCAGCTACGTGGGGAACCTAATCACCTTGTCTTCCGCAAGCTGCTGAAAACATGGCTCTTCCCTAAGTGATTCCTTGAAGCTTCAGTTATCCGCCGGCGCTGGGATGTCTACGGGTAGCTATGCGCTTTATAAATGTTGCTTCATTCATTCATTCAACTACATTGCATATTTGCCATCTGCAATTGCCTGCAACAGTATGGCTCGGGCATCCTCTGAGACCATGGGCAACACTTGCGCAACTGAGTCCCAGATCGTATGGATGTATCACCCCTAGAGTCACGTAGTGTTCACTGACCGCAGTGCTAGGCTGGCAGAAGAGAACATCCTCTTATCGAAGGTATCCAGCCTCTTGGATTCCCTATTCAGTGGAGGGACAGGAATGTGCCAGGGTTGACTTTGCAAGTGGAGGATTGGACCAAGCTCTCCGGAGTGAGGGGCTGGATGACTGGAGTCCCCAGGAGCGGGCAATGGTGGCAGGCAATTGTCCTGTGCACAGGAGCCACTCTGCAGGGCTTGAACCAGGCCCTGAGGAGGACATCGGTAAGGGCTTCATTAAATCGGAATAAGGGTTTGAAGGGGGCAACTCCCGGTTGTAGCACCTCTTTCAAGACGTTAGGCTTCACTACCACTGAGGGCAAAGGTGTCGGTGAAATCTCCCAAGAGTTGCACCAAATGCAATCAGGACCCGTCAGAGTCCTGATTGCATTTGGTGCAACTCTTCAACTGTGCTGTGTAGATAAGAAATAAATGGAAACAGCTGTTCCTAAACCTTTTAAAAATTGACTCCGACTCGTGAAACACCACGATCGGTTGCCCTTTGGCGATTTCACCGACACCTTTGCATAGCCCCCGCTTAATCCTTGGGGGCTTTGTAAGCGATTACCTTGGATTACCTATTGGGACCAGATCAGCGCCAGTCTCATGCACATGATGAAGAAGACTTATTGACAAGTTAAGGAATTCATGATGCCTTGACAAGATTTCCACTTTTACTCCATCCAGGACTGGAGGAGTGTATTTTGCTACTACCCAGCTGTCATACTGCGTTTCGTTTTGTCCTGAAGAAGACCCTACATGATGACCCTATAATACAGACACCTGGGTCGAAACGTCGACGTACTACTCATGTCCTTAGTCATTGTAACCATAAAGTGTTGAAATTTCGGGTTACTGCTTGAACTAGATATTTGGACAGAGATATGTTTTGTAATTTATGTACTTATGTTTTGGCTGCAAGTTTTTTTCACTTTTTCCACCTCATGTCACATAAGTCACTAATTAATCACTCACTTTGTTTATATCTGTTGTATGACAGTCTGTTTATCGATAAAAAGAAATATATAAAAAGGATAAATAAATATATCATTCTAAAAAGCTGTGGTGTGTGTTTGAGATAAAGAACGGTTTACTATTTGAAATTTACTGTTACTCTAAAGGAATTATCATCTACCCATTCCATTTGTAGAGCGCACGGCTACCACCAACGGTGGTGTCCCGGCGCTAAGCAGCGGAAAAAACCCAGCGGAGAACAGAGAGAACAAGACGGGCTAGGGCAGATCAAATAGCCAAGTTTTCAAGGCCTTCCTAAACGCAGTCTCCGACTCGGCTTTACGGAGATGGTCAGGCATGGAATTCCAGAGGGTAGCAGTTCTCACCGTAAAGGCTCGCCCACCAATCCTAGTTTTGGAAAAGCGAGGAATCCGGAGCAATTCCTGAGAACTGGATCGCAGGGTCCTAGTCTGGCTGTACTTCTGGAGTCTCGCCTTCAGGTATCCTGGGCCTCTGTTTCTAGAGGCTCTGAAGGCCAAAGACAGAGCCTTAAACTCTATTCTTTTCCTAACTGGGAGCCAATGTAGGCTGCGCAGATGAGGGGAAATATGATGACGGAGCGGCACGTTTCTGATAAGCCTAGCAGCGGCATTCTGGATGGTTTGCAATTTTCTCATCAGATAGGCTGGAAGGCCCAGGTACAAGCTATTGGTATAATCCAGCTGGGATGTAACCAGAGTGCGGACCACCGTTTCTCAGCAGTCCATTGGCAGAAGATGCAGGAATCTCCGCAGGGCTTTCAGCTTCCAGAAACAGGAAGCGGAGACATGCCCTATCTGGACCTTGCATGAAAGTGAAGAGTCAAATTTGAAGCCTAAATTTCTGGCAGATGTGACAGGGACGGGAGGGGGATTAAGCTCTACCGGCCACCATAGATCGGCCCGTGGTGGGGACGGTTGAATAAAAAACATCACCTCCGTTTTATCGGTGTTCAGCTTCAGGCAACTGTCAGTCATCCATGAAGAAATATCCAGCAGGCATTGTCTAAATCTGCCAAAAGCGACCTCTGTGTGATCTTTGAAGGAGAACACCAACTGGGTATCATCAGCATATGAAACCACTCGGACTCCGCAGTGCTCAACTACTGATGCCAGGGGGACAAGATACACATTGAATAGAGTGGGGCTGAGTGCCGAACCCTGAGGGACTCCACACACAAGAGGGCTGGAGGAGGAAACATGAGGGCGGAGGAAAACTTGTTGTGACCTGGTAGTGAGAAAGGAACGGAACCAGGCTAAAGGAGTTCCCGTAACTCCAAGCAGTGCCAGTCTTTCTAGCAGAATCTGGTGTGATACTGTATCAAATGCTGCTGACAAATCCAACAGCACTAACATGGCACAGGCGCCCTGATCAAGCGATTCGCGTATAGTTTCCGCCACTTCTAATAGGGCAGTCTCCGTACTGTAACCCGCCCTAAAGCCTGATTGAGAGTCATGGAGGTGGTTATTGGCCTCCAGGAAGTCAGATAACTGCCGCTGAACTTCCTTCTCTAGGATTTTTGCGGGTGCAGGTAGAAGAGAGATCGGCCTGAAATTTTTAAATATAGCAGAGTCAGCATCCTCTTTTTTGTTGTAAGTCTTTTTTTTTATTATCGAAAAAGAAAAAGAAGGAGTTCCCTCATGTACACAGCGTGTCGCCTACAACCCTGTGGAGGGCCGGCTGCATAGTTTAAGTAGGCATTCAAAATGCAAGTGGGCTATGTAGATGCAGATGTTACACAGCAAGACGCCTACAACCCATGGCGGGCCGGCCGCGTAGTAAAGCTGTCACAGTTGTAAAACTCAATTATGAGGATCCTTCAACCAAGAAGAGCAAGAAAAACAAGATCAACGTGAGTGAAATAGAAAGGTGAACATGGAGAAAGAAACAGATGAAGGACAGGCGACAGAAGATCCTAGAGAGGAGAGAGAAAGAAAAAACACCAAGACGGAGGGATTGAGGGCGAGTAGAGAGATATAGGGAGGCTAAGCCTAAGTTACCATCAAGTCCGAGAGGCATCACCGAGGACAATAACGGGAGGGGGAGGAGGGCGGGAGGGGGAGATGGGCGGGAGGGCGCAAGGGTGTAGAATGACCAATTCGCCCTGCAAAGGGCGTGGGCGATGTTTCAAGGGGGGCTCAGTTGGGACATGCAGAAGATCTCTCAAAGTCAGGAGGATACACAGCGTCATCAAAAAGCGTAGAACCCGAAGCTTCGGAGGTTAAAGACGAGCGTGTTCCATTTTACAGAGGTAAGTGACTAGTGGCTGCCATAGTTTGGTGAATTGGGTATCGCGAGACTGCAAGCGCGCGGTGAGCAATTCCATGGTCACAGTATGCCACAAACGCGTGAACCAGACATTAATTGGAGGGGTCTCTGCTTTCTTCCAATATAGGGCAATAAGTTGTTTAGCATCGCCTAACATGTGGAGGGCGATATGCCAATCGTTGCGGGTTAGTGCGCGCAGATTGTCAGGTTTAAGGCCTAAGAGGACTGTAGCTGGAGTTGCAGGCAGGGGAAGCCAAGCACCGCTTTGATATGGCTAAGGACCTCTTTCCAGTATAGGGTCAAGAGCGGACAAGCCCACCAGATAAGAAGAAAGTCACCCGGGAGTTCGAGCATCTCCAACAAAGAAGAGAAGTGGCGGGAAACATCTTATGCAGTCTAAGGGGGGTGTTGTACCAGTGAGTCATAATCTTATATGCAGTTTCCCGTTGGGAGATACAGCAATAGACTTTCGGGATGTCTCGCTGTAGGAGAGTAGGATCTGCCTCTTATGTTGCCCCCACTTTTTTTCTGATGTTTACACTGGTTTCTGGCTATAGTCTGGCTGGGACCCTGCTAATCAGGGCCCCAGCCTCTCTGTTCTCTCTAAACGATTTGGAGTGCACTCTAGGTGCACTAGTGATTGGATACTGTGGTACCTTATGAGTCCCTAGTATATGGTACCTTAGGTACCAAGGGCATAGGTACTTCACAGGCCTACCAGGGGCTGCAGCATGTATTATGCCACCCCTGGGAAGCAGACTAAATCTGACACCACAGGCCTGCTACTGCAGCCTGGGTGAGGAAGTGCTAGCACTCCTCACTGAGATATAGGTCCCCTATATCTCTCCTACACACACATATAAACCTATCAGTCACCCCTAAGGCAGGCCCTATCAATCCTGAGGGCAGGGTGCTTGGCTTCTATGTGAGGGGGTGCCTCTGCCTGAGCAGGGCCCCTCTGCAGCTCTCAGAGTCCATTCTCTGGTGCTGTTTGTGGATGCGGTTAAACCATATACTTTTAAGTGCATTATATCCTCGCGGTAAAATGCTAACTTTGGAATGGCTGCATCGAAACATGTCGTGTTTGGTGTCAAACATCTTGGAATACTACCCCCCCGCCAGTCCTGGCGGCGGGGTAGCATTCCACCCTTCTAGAGGGATAGACATGTACCTACTGTGGAAACGCGGTAGAATCCTGCAGCGCCCTGGCATCACAAAATGGATGCCACCAGTCACAGACACTGGGCTGCCCTCCTGCTGATGACCAACACTCGCAGTGGAGGAAGCCCAACAATAGATATCCTGTCCCAAGGGGTGTGACCACCTTCCAGACAGGGTTTAGTGTATTGGGGCTGGGTGGGTGCACTCTTAGAGTGCTTTGAAGTCCTGCACTGGGGGAGCAGAAGGCTCCTCTGTGCATATGCCAGTTCAAACCGGCTCAGGGGCTACCTGCCCCTGCTCTGGCGTGAAACTGGACAAAGGGAAGTGGGTGTAGCCACCCACTCCCTGACCCTCCCATAGGTAGGGTCATAGAGCTAGTCCCTCCCTTTCTTTTAGTATAAGAGGGGGAACCTGTGCATTGCACCCTAGATTTCCATGGACGACGCTCTGGAAGACGAATCCCGGACCTTCGACGTTCCACTACCTTTGGAAGACTGAAGAATCTCCCTTGGAGTCAAGGAGTGACTCCTGCTTGGCAGGCACCAAAACTACAAACGACGGTCGCAAACTACGCCGCTCCCGCCGGAGTCCGAAGTCCCTGCAGCCCAAGAAGTGGATTTCCTGACTTCTCAAAGGCCATCGTGAGTCCCCAGCGAAGCTGAGGCCAGTGGACCCCAAGAGTAACGAGGAACCGCGACCCCTGGGTACCGTGCACTATTGTCGAGTGCAACCCCTTCACAACGTCCCACGAACTTGTGCTTTGGACCACGTGTGGTCCTAGCCTCCAGCAGGAATCCCTCCGAAGATCAGAGGCGTACCACGTCCCGGCTGACCGTGGGCCCCTGTGAGCGAATCCTTCCGAGGCGTATTCGCGATCCCTTGCCAGCCGGCTTGTGGGTCCCCAGAAGACTTTCTAAAGAAACCAAAGGGCTCCCCTGGTTGCTCCAGGCCTGCCCTGACTTACCCTCGCTGGGTGAGTCCCACAGACCTTGCTGGTCTGCGCCATTGCCTCTTCGCACTTTCCCCGAGACTTGCTGTTACCAAGGCTTGTTGGCTCCAATCGAGTCACCGACACCGCAGTAAGCTGCAGACATCGTGGGACACGCCGAATCCAGCTCCTGGTCGTCGTCGACGCCTCCTGGACCTCGTGGCTGAAGAGTCAAGGCAACCGCGAACGACCTGAATATTGCGACGACGGTGGGCATCCATCTTCCTTGCCCCGAGTCACTGCCAAGTGACTTTGAACACTGTCCCCTCTGCTTTCAGGTCTTCCATCTTCCGAATCCAGGCTTGGATTCCTCCGGACACTTCTCCTGTCGCCGCAAGCAGCAAGTCTTCACTGGCTCCCATTGAAAACGACACCGCGACCCGACACCAAAGAACACCTATGCACCCGGCTCCCCTGGGTGAGGTAACTTCAGCACTACGGTGCTCCTGTGGGTGTGGGCCTGTTAGACTTGGCATCTTTTGGCGTGTTTCCCCTGACTTTTTGCTTTCTGACCTCCCGGTTTTGACTCTGTTTTTGCTGGTGTAATGATTCTGCGCACTTTCCTCACTGCTGTCCAGTGGGAAAGTGCAAGTGCTCCTGTATAAAATGTGTTATGGATTAGTGTTTCCATGATTGGCCTATTTGGTTTATGGGTACCCCTGTGGGCAGGGTGCGTTGTATGCGAAAGGTAGGACATGCCCGGGTGTGTGCGGCATGTCCTGATAGTGAATTACAGCCTAGTTCGTTTTTCACTATTGCAAGGCTACCTGTTCCCCCTAGGCCAGAACGGGCGGTTTTGATTATTACAGTTTATAATCCTAACTGACCCCGGGAACGTGGTAGAAATTCGAGTTTAGTATGCCTGGACTCAGAATGATAAAATGCATCTTTTAGTGAAGTTGGTTTTAACATTCTGTGTTTGAAAATACCACTTTTAGAAAGTGGGTATTTTCTGTCTAACCATCCAAGCCTGCCTCTGCGAGGTTGTGTATTCCTTGTCTGGAATGTGAGTGACAGGGGCTGGGGGATGCCAGGAGACAGGGTGAGTCAGCACAGGGCTGAATAGCAAGATCTACATGTAGATGGGTGGGAGGGGTCGCACCTGGGCCCTGAATAGGACAGTGCCTTCCCTCCACAATGCTGGCTCCACCTCCTGTGGTGCGTCTGATGTCCCTGGCCTACTCACTGAAAGAAGGGACGGAGACTTGTCAACAAAGTGCTCCAGAACTGGTTTGGACTAGGCAAAGGCCTCTCTGCCTTCAGAGAACAAAGGAATTTGGGATATAAATATTGGGGCCCTGACCCCATGAATTTAGATCTCGCTGGAATCAAGGAACCTGCCAAGACGAAGAGCTGGAAGAGCTGCCAGGAGGAGTACTGCCCCTTTGCTGTGTTGTTGCTTTGTTGGGTTGGCCTGCAGCTGCTGCTTCTGCCTTGGGCAGTGAAAGGACTGGACTGAACTTTCTACAAACTTGTGCTGAGTATCTCCAAGGGCCTGAAACTGAGCTGGCCTCCTGTTAAGAAGTCTCAGGGACTACAATGACTTCACAAGCCTCTGGGTACCGCTTCTGGAACGCTGTTTCAGTTGCCACAGAGGAAGGGAACTGCAACCGACTCCGTCAACCGAATCCATCCCTGGCCGGTGACCTGTTTGCACCGCAGACCGCATCGCATCGCAGCCCTGGTCTCACCGTGGGCGACGTCCGACGCCGCCAACATCGAGCCGCTGCTTGCACCGTGACCTGTGGGCACCGCAGTTCGCATCGCATCGCATCGCATCGCTTCACTGAACCAGCCGGACCCGACCGACGCGGTCGCTGCAACTGGCTCAAGAGTCGTGACCGCATCGCATTTGGGGCACCGCTCGCACGTCTGCGACGCACCGCTCCGACTCGCACCGCTGTCCGACGCCAGCTCCCGCACTCCGGCTTGGTCGCCTGCATCGCAACCTGTCAGCACCGCATCGAGCATCGTCTCACCCTGCATCGCACGCCTTGGACTCACCGACTCCGTCTGCACGACGCTCATCGAGCCGCTGCCTGCACCGCATCGAGGGACACCGCACCTTGCATCGCTCCGTCTTGCACCGCAACCGCGACGAACGCCGACCGGCTCGTACACTCCGTACCAGCCACAACGAGAAAGGTACTGTAACCGAGTCTGTTCATGACTCTGCTGGCCCGTATCGACGCGGTCGGCTGGAACTGTTAGACTCTGTGGTTCTCAGCATCACGGTAGGCTCGTACGGAGCTACCGACTCGTACGAACTTTGTTTTTGAACTATTCCTGCAAAGAAGAAGTTACCTTATCAAGCATTCATTTTTAAAGTACAGTATTGTGGATTTTTGTCGTAATTGGTCTTGTCTTGAGTATATAAAATATTGGTTATTTTTCTAAACTGGTGTGGTGTCCGTTTGTAGTGCTTACACTGTATTACTGTTGGTTATGTGCAAATGCTTTACACACTGCCTCTGAATTAAGCCGGACTGCTCGTGCTAAGCTACCACGAGGGTGAGCAGGGGTTACTTCACGAGTGTAACACCCTTACCCTGACTAGGAAGAAGGGTCCCTACTTGGACAAAGGTGCAAGCCCTTGCCAACTAGAGATCCCATTTCTAACATTGGTTGTCAGCGGTGAGGATAGGACTTGTGTTTGCACTTGACTTACAGTGATTGGTGTGCACTACTACCATATCGCAGACCATTACGTACCACATACTGGTTCTTTTTCTTTTGGCCTATTTTTGATCTTGCCAGTTTCCAACTCACTACATTTGTCATGCCTGAATCAATTGCATCATCCGTTGCATCTCTGGAAGTTATCTTTGAGGAGGATAGGTTGGAATCCTACGCCGTAAAGGAGTTACGAGCGATTTGTAAAAACCTGAAAGTCCAAATTAAAGGCCTCACAAGGAAGGAGGAGCTACAGAAGGCGCTGAGGGCCTGGGGTAGCAGCCAGACATGCCAATGGGCAGCCTGGTAATCTCAGTGAGGAGGCGGAGGAGCCTATTTCCAGGGTGGATGTGCTTTTGGGTAGGGGGAACCCGCCAGATCAGGCAGCAGCAGTCTGTCCCCAGAGGAGCTGGAGGACAGGCGGGAGACAAGGCAGTTTGAGCTGCAGAAGCTCAGGCTGGAGAGTGAGCGGGAGGAGAAGAGATTGGCCATAGAAGAGAGGAAGATGCTCTTAGAGCATGAGAGAGAACTGAAGGAGCTAGAACTTAGGAGTAAGTCAGGCTCAGATGGTGGCAGCAATTCGTCCAGAAAGGCAGACAGGATTGTGCACATTCCCAAGAACGTAGGCAAGGAGTTCAAGAAGGGGGATGACATACAAAGGTGGTTTCAGGGTTATGAGGCAGCCATACACATGAATGGGGTCCCTGAGGAGAATTGGGGAGCAGGATTGTGGCCACTTTTCCCTGAAGAAGCAAGGGATGCTCTGGTAGCTTTGGGTAAGGGGTATCACCTCACCTATGCTGACATGAAGGATGCCCTTCTCACGAAGTATGGTCTTACTCCTGAAAAATACAGGGATCAGTTCAGGTCCAGTAAGAAGTCTGATGCCAACACTTGGTTGGAATGTGTGGATGTGTTCTGCAGGTCTCTGGATGGTTGGGTGAAGGGCAGTAGCGTAACAGATTTTCAGGGGCTCTACAACTTGATTGCATGGGAGCACTTGTCTAGTCTATGTTTTGCAGATCTGCGCCAGCACCTAGTAGATAGTAAGCTAACTGACCCCAGGAAGCTTGCTATGGAAGCGGACCGCTGGGTGAGTACCAGGGTCCACAAGAAAGCGTTTGGGGGAGACTCAGCCAAAGGTGGGCAGGGTCCCCAGCAGAAAGGTGGGGGGACAAGGGTAAAGCACAGGAGTTCTCTAAAGGGCCCCAAACTAGTACCCAGGGTAAAGGTTCCCAGCCCCCGGTGATAAGAAGAAAGGGGTCTCTACAGGGAAGCCTGTTGAGACCGGCCCCCGCAAGTGTTATGCATGTGACCAGGTAGGTCACTTTAGGGGGACCCCAAGTGCCCGAAGGGGACACAGCCACCCACCGGTGGACAGTCCAAAGTGTTGGCTAGTGTAGCGCTCGGGGAGGAGGGGTGCCCACAGGAGGGTTGGGATCCCGCAGAAATGACCCTTGTCTCACTAGGGGACAGTGAGATGGTCCCAGGAAACCAGGTGCCCCCTAACACAAAGAAATATAGCACCTGGGTGACCATTAATGGGAACAGGGTAGAGGCTCTCAGAGACACTGGAGCCAGTGTGACCTCAGTCCGGTGTCACCTGGTGTCTGAGAAGCAAGTAGTCCCAGGAGCATTCCACCAAGTAGTTGCTGTCGACAACTCTGAGCGCCAGTGTATGGTGGCGCAGGTTCCCTTTGAATGGGGGTCTCAGGTCCCTTGAGGGTGGTTGTGAGCCCTACCATGCCTGTAGATTGTCTGCTAGGAAACGACCTGGAGCAGTCCTCATGGAAGGAGGTTGAGCTCAGGTCTCACTTGGAGATGCTTGGGTTGCCAGAGTGGGCATGCGTGTCTACTCGGTCAATGGCAGCCAGGAAGGGTGATCAAGAGGACTTGGAGCCTGAAACAGTGGCCCAAGTCCCTGCCAAGAGAAAGGGCAGGGGCGCGGGAAACCGGCCCCCGAGTTCCCACGGACCGGGAGGAGGCGGACCTCGAGGGGGACGCCCGGTGCCTACAGGGGAGCAGGTAGCCGAACTGGGAGACATCTCTGAGCTGACCCATTGGCAGCAAGAAGGGGGTCCCACTCAGGGAGGAGTTCTGCAGGGAGCAGAACGAGTGCCCTACTCTGGAGGGTCTGCGGCGGCAGGCTGCAGACCAGGCAGCTGGTAATCAGTCCGGGTCACATCTGATCTACTGGGAGAGTGGTCTCCTATACAGTGAGCCTAAGGTTGCTGAGCCTGGGTCAGCCCGTGTGCTGGTGGTACCCCAGCGCTTCAGGACCTTCCTACTGGGTCTGGCTCATGACGTGCCTTTGGCAGGACATTTGGGGCAGGACAAGACCTTTGACAGGCTTGTCACCCACTTCTTTGGCCCCAAATGCGAAGGCAGTCAGATGCACACTGTAGGTCTTGCCAAACTTGCCAGGCATGTGGTAAGAGTGGGAGGAAGGTCAAAGCTCCTCTCCAACCATTTCCTGTTGTTGGAACACCCTTTGAAAGGGTAGGGATGGATATTGTGGGGCCACTGGATCCCAAGACAGCCATGGGCAACAGGTACATCCTGGTCTTGGTGGACCATGCCACCCGGTACCCGGAGGCAATCCCTCTCAGGACAACGACGGCGCCAGTGGTGGGCCGGGCGTTAATGGGGATCTTTTCCCGTGTGGGATTCCCCAGAGAGGTGGTTTCTGATAGGGGGACCAATTTCATATCGAAGTATATGACATCCCTGTGGAAGGAGTGTGGTGTAACCTACAAGTTCACCACTCCTTACCACCCACAAGGAAACGGTCTGGTGGAGAGATTCAACCAGACCTTAAAGGCATGATCAAGGGTCTAACAGAACCCATGAGGCGTAAGTGGGACGTCCTCTTGCCATGCCTACTCTTTGCATACAGGGAGGTGCCTCAGAAGTCTCTTGGGTACAGCCCCTTTGAGCTCCTGTATGGCCACCCTGTCAGAGGACCTCTGAGTTTGGTAAAGGAAGGCTGGGAGGCAGCTCCCAGGAAAACTCCCCAGGATGTATTTAGCTACATGCTGGCCTTTAGAAACCAAACTGCCCGCTTCAGGAAACTCGCTCAGACGAACCTAGAAGCAAGCCAGGAAGAAATGAAGAGATGGTATGACCAGAATGCCACTCTGGTCGAATTTCAACCTGGGCAGAAAGTGTGGGTCATGGCCCCAGTGGCACCTTGTGCCTTGCAGGACAAGTGGACTGGGCCATATGAGGTAAAGGAGCGCAAAGTGACGTCACCTACCTGGTGGATTTGCAGGCTCCAAGGAACCCTTTGAGGGTCCTTCACGTGAACCGCCTCAAGCCCCACTTCGAGAGGTCCGAAGTGAGTATGCTCTTGGCGACAGATGATGGGGTGGAAGAGGAGAGTGAGCCTCTCCCTGAACTCCTGTCTACCAAGGAGCATGATGGGTCAGTAGAGGGTGTGATCCTCTCCCCTACTCTGACTCAGGAGCAGCAGGGGACTGTCGCCAGTTGTTGGGACAGTTCGCCCCACTGTTCTCTCTGACCCCCGGTGTTACTCACTGGTGTACCCATGACGTGGACACCGGTGACAGCCCTCCTGTGAAGCACAAGATTTACAGGTTGACTGACCGGGTCAGAGCCAGCATCAAGGAGGAGGTCTCTAAGATGTTGGCGTTAGGGGTGATTGAGCCCTCCCACAGTCCTTGGGCCAGCCCAGTGGTCTTGGTCCCAAAGGCTGCGGCGCCCGGTGCCACTCCAGAACTCCGGTTTTGTGTGGACTACCGTGGGCTCAATGCCGTCACCAGGACTGACGCGCACCCCATCCCCAGAGCTGATGAGCTCATTGATCGGTTGGGAGCTGCCCGGTTCCTCAGCACGTTTGATTTGACGTCTGGGTACTGGCAGATTGCCTTAACCGATGGGGCCAAGGAGAGATCAGCATTCTCAACCCCAGAAGGTCATTACCAATTCCGGGTGATGCCCTTTGGGTTGAAGAATGCCCCTGCCACCTTTCAGAGGTTGGTCAATCAGGTGTTGGCTGGGCTGGAGGATTTCAGTGCCGCCTACCTGGATGACATTGCTGTGTTCAGTTCCAGCTGGGAAGAACATTTACAGCACCTTGAGAAAGTGTTGAGGGCTCTGCAAGGTGCAGGCCTCACGATCAAGGCCAGTAAGTGCCAGATCGGGCAGGGTTCTGTGGTGTACTTGGGGCACCAGGTAGGAAGCGGCCAGGTGGCGCCCCTACAACCCAAGATTGACACCATTCTGGCTTGGGAGCCCCCAAGACCCAGACAGAGGTGAGAGCCTTCTTAGGTCTCACCGGCTACTATAGGAGATTTGTTAAGGGCTATGGCACCATCGTTGCCCCCTTAACAGAGCTGACCTCTAAGAGGCAGCCCAGGAAAGTGATCTGGACTGAGTCCTGCCAGAAAGCTTTTGATGCCCTGAAGGCGGCCATGTGCACGGCGCCCGTGCTCAAGGCACCTGACTTCTCCAAGGAATTCGTCGTGCAGACTGACGCTTCAGAGCATGGTGTGGGAGCGGTGCTCTCACAACTGAACGAAGAGGGCCTGGATCAGCCTGTAGTCTTCCTTAGCAGGAGACTACTTCCCAGGGAACAGAGGTGGAGTGCCATAGAAAGGGAAGCTTTTGCTGTGGTCTGGGCACTGAAGAAGTTGAGACCATACCTGTTTGGGACTCACTTCCGGGTTCAGACAGACCACAGGCCCCTCAGATGGTTGATGCAAAATAGGGGTGAGAATCCAAAACTGCTGAGGTGGTCCATCTCCCTACAGGGAATGGACTTTACGGTGGAGCACCGTCCTGGTACAGAACACGCCAACGCAGATGGTCTGTCCAGGTTCTTCCGCCTTAGTGAGGAGAACTCCAATGGGGTTGGGTAGTTCTCCCTACTTTCAGCTGGAGGGGACATGTGTTAGACTTGGCATCTTTTGGCGTGTTTCCCTGATTTTTGCTTTCTGACCTCCCGGTTTTGACTCTGTTTTTGCTGGTGTAATGATTTCTGCGCACTTTCCTCACTGCTGTCCAGTGGGAAAGTGCAAGTGCTCCTGTATAAAATGTGTTATGGATTAGTGTTTCCATGATTGGCCTATTTGGTTTATGTGTCAGTCCCTTGTAAAGTGCACTGCGAGTGCCAGGGCCTATAGACCAAATGCTGTTGGTGGGCTGCAGCACTGGATTGTGCCACCCACGCAAACAGCCCGTAAAGTGTAACTTGGGCCTGCCATCGCAGAGCCTGTGCGCAGCCTGGGGCTGCCATGTCGACTTGGCAAGTGCACACACTTGCAAGTCCCTAAACCTTCCCTTTGCTACATGTTAGTCACCCCTAAGGTAGGCCCAAGGTACCCCTGTGGGCAGGGTGCGTTGTATGCGAAAGGTAGGACATGCCCGGGTGTGTGCGGCATGTCCTGATAGTGAATTACAGCCTAGTTCGTTTTTCACTATTGCAAGGCTACCTGTTCCCCTAGGCCAGAACGGGCGGTTTTGATTATTACAGTTTATAATCCTAACTGACCCCGGGAACGTGGTAGAAATTCGAGTTTAGTATGCCTGGACTCAGAATGATAAAATGCATCTTTTAGTGAAGTTGGTTTTAACATTCTGTGTTTGAAAATACCACTTTTAGAAAGTGGGTATTTTCTTGTCTAACCATCCAAGCCTGCCTCTGCGAGGTTGTGTATTCCTTGTCTGAAATGTGAGTGACAGGGGCTGGGGGATGCCAGGAGACAGGGTGAGTCAGCACAGGGCTGAATAGCAAGATCTACATGTAGATGGGTTGGAGGGGTCGCACCTGGGCCCTGAATAGGACAGTGCCTTCCCTCCACAATGCTGGCTCCACCTCCTGTGGTGCGTCTGATGTCCCTGGCCTACTCACTGAAAGAAGGGACGGAGACTTGTCAACAAAGTGCTCCAGAACTGGTTTGGACTAGGCAAAGGCCTCTCTGCCTTCAGAGAACAAAGGAATTTGGGATATAAATATTGGGGCCCTGACCCCATGAATTTAGATCTCGCTGGAATCAAGGAACCTGCCAAGACGAAGAGCTGGAAGAGCTGCCAGGAGGAGTACTGCCCCTTTGCTGTGTTGTTGCTTTGTTGGGTTGGCCTGCAGCTGCTGCTTCTGCCTTGGGCAGTGAAAGGACTGGACTGAACTTTCTACAAACTTGTGCTGAGTATCTCCAAGGGCCTGAAACTGAGCTGGCCTCCTGTTAAGAAGTCTCAGGGACTACAAAGACTTCACAAGCCTCTGGGTACCGCTTCTGGAACGCTGTTTCAGTTGCCACAGAGGAAGGGAACTGCAACCGACTCCGTCAACCGAATCCATCCCTGGCCGGTGACCTGTTTGCACCGCAGACCGCATCGCCCCGCTTCGCATCGCAAACCTGGTCTCACCGTGGGCGACGTCCGACGCCGCCAACATCGAGCCGCTGCTTGCACCGTGACCTGTGGGCACCGCAGTTCGCATCGCTTCACTGAACCAGCCGGACCCGACCGACGCGGTCGCTGCAACTGGCTCAAGAGTCGTGCCCGCATCGCATTTGGGGCACCGCTCGCACGTCTGCGACGCACCGCTCCGACTCGCACCGCTGTCCGACGCCAGCTCCCGCACTCCGGCTTGGTCGCCTGCATCGCAACCTGTCAGCACCGCATCGAGCATCGTCTCACCCTGCATCGCACGCCTTGGACTCACCGACTCCGTCTGCACGACGCTCATCGAGCCGCTGCCTGCACCGCATCGAGGGACACCGCACCTTGCATCGCTCCGTCTTGCACCGCAACCGCGACGAACGCCGACCGGCTCGTACACTCCGTACCAGCCACAACGAGAAAGGTACTGTAACCGAGTCTGTTCATGACTCTACTGGCCCGTATCGACGCGGTCGGCTGGAACTGTTAGACTCTGTGGTTCTCAGCATCACGGTAGGCTCGGACGGAGCTACCGACTGCATCTGAACTTTGTTTTTGAACTATTCCTGCAAAGAAGAAGTTACCTTATCAAGCATTCATTTTTAAAGTACAGTATTGTGGATTTTTGTCGTAATTGGTCTTGTCTTGAGTATATAAAATATTGGTTATTTTTCTAAACTGGTGTGGTGTCCGTTTGTAGTGCTTACACTGTATTACTGTTGGTTATGTGCAAATGCTTTACACACTGCCTCTGAATTAAGCCGGACTGCTCGTGCCAAGCTACCACGAGGGTGAGCAGGGGTTACTTCACGAGTGTAACACCCTTACCCTGACTAGGAAGAAGGGTTCCTACTTGGACAAAGGTGCAAGCCCTTGCCAACTAGAGATCCCATTTCTAACAGGGCCCTAGAACTACTTACCCTGTAAGTGACTTGCTTGTAGCTTCCCTCGAAGTGTCCTAAAACTCTAATTTTCTAAGTGCGACAATTGCGCTGACTCGTACCGGGTTCGCGTCTGTGTTAGACACACCGCGTCCATCTCCTTTGTAACACTATCTAGAACTGTATCCTTCGACTCGTACATGGACCGATCGGTGTTCGCCTCGAACACACAAAGGGCCTGTAACACTGAGATCTCCATTGCACTGACTCGCACAAGGTTCGCGTCTGTGTTAGACACAGCGCATCCATCTCCCTTGCAACTCTATCTATAACCGCGTCCTTCGACTCGTACATGGACCGATCGGTGTGTTCGCCTCGAACACGCAAGGGACCTTTAACATTGAAATCTCAATCGCGTCTGACCGCATAGACTCGCACAGGACTCGCACCAGTGCCAGGTCACCGCGTCCGTCCCCTGTGGGTCTCCTACAACTACCTGGGGTGGTTCTTGGGGGTCCCTCGATTCTAGATGCCCTAGACCTAGGTCTAGCAAACTAAGATTGTGATATTCGATTGTGCTAAACTTATTTTGATAATATTTGACTTGTACATATGTTCCTGACCTCTAATCTCATAAAGAGATTAGTAGAGAGTGTTTATTAATAAATACATATATATTTGATATATATACCTGTGTGGTGTCTTTTCATTTGGTAATTCAAGAGATTGTGTGGTAAAACAAGCTGCTTTACATTCCTTCAAGACTTAGCCTGAAGGCTGCTCTCCACAGCTACCACTAGGATAGCTTTCTATAAAGGTTGTCTTAAACCTATCTACCATAAGAGTCGAATTGTTCTGGTGCAAGGTGTCCACTTTAATTAGTGAACAGCACATACCAGGCCAACTTCTCACATTGGTGGCAGCGGTGGGATTCCAGCTTGCTATTGTTTTACCAGAAAATCTCTATTTGAATTACTAACTGAAAACCACTATAGGTACTCAAGGTACATATAAAGTCAAGGTTAGTATCAATAAGTTCTACTGAACTTAGAGCTGTGTGCCAAGGGATAGCACACCCTTTCCACAGCTCAAGCTAGTATCAGTAGGCCACAAACTAGTGTAGGTAGTACAACACTGCACAACACTAGAATGTCCTTAAAGGGTGGAACCAGAGGATCCACTCAGCCTCAGTATAAGGACATGGCTTTCTCTGACTTGAGAGCCATGTGTGTCGAAAGACACCTGAGGCTAGGACAGAGTCCCTCCACCCTGCACCTGATAGATCTGCTGACAGCAGATGATCTTAGATTGGCTCTAGGAGCTAATGGGTCTGAATCAGTGAGTGGGTCAATTACAGTATCTGGGTCAGATGATGAAAATCAGAATGACCAAGACTCTGTGATTGAAGGGCCAGGCCTCAAGGGGCCTGAAAAAGACAGAGGAATTCTCCCTAAGAGAGCTGACAGAATGGAGGAGAGGCATAGGTCCCCTTCCAGGGAATCTGACCACTCTTATCACTCTGGCAGAGAATTTGTCCACCAGAGGAACTCATACTTTCCCATAAGAGAGACCTCCTCTGAAAGAATGTGCAAACTGCTGCAGTATGAGGAAGCAAGAGTTGCCCTCAGAACCAAGCAGTTGGCACTGGATAGAGAAGCCCTGGAGATCCAGAGAGCTTCTAGAAGAGAGGGGGTAGAGCCCCTTGGTGGCAGCAACAGTGTCCCTAGAGGCAGAGAATCTATTCCAGACCATAGGAACCTGAGCAAGGTTGTTCCTCCCTACCAGAGTGGGGATGATATCCACAAGTGGATAACTGCTATGGAGAGGGCCTGTAGAGTACAGCAGGTCCCCCAAAAGCAGTGGGCAGCAATCTTGTGGCTCTCCTTTTCAGACAAAGGTAGAGACAAGCTCCTCACTGTTAGAGAAGAGGATGCTGATAATTATGAAGTCCTGAAGAGTGCACTGATAGATGGGTTTGGCTTAACCACTGAACAGTACAGGTTGAAGTTCAGAGACACCCAGAAGGCACAGACTCAGGACTGGACTGACTTTGTTGATTGTGCAACCAAGGCTCTGGAGGGTTGGCTGGTTGGCAGTAGGGTTACTGATTTCAAGGGATTGTATAATCTGATGATGAGAGAACAGATCCTTAATAATTGCCAGAACCAGTTGTTGCATCAATACCTGGTGGACTCAGATCTGACCTCTCCCCAAGAATTGGGAAAGAAGGCAGACAAATGGGTCAGAACCAGGGTGAGGCAGAAACCCCAGAACCAAGGGGGTGACACTAAGAAGCAAGATCCTAAGGGCTCTGAGAAAGGTGGGGATAAGTCAAAAGACCAGAAGTCTTCACAAGGGCCCCAAAAATCTGCATCTGGTGGGGAGTCACAATCCAACAAGGGAAAAGGCCAAAAGAAGCCCTGGTGCAAATTCTGTAAACAGAAAGGGCACTGGACTTCTGATTGTAACAAGTCCAAAGACCAAACCACCCCCACTCCTGCCCCTAAGGCAACTGTTCCCCCTAGCTCAGCTACTGGTGGAGGTGGTACACAGAATAAGGGTGTAGTAGGGTTGACCCTGGGTTCTGAAGTGGACTCTGACCTAGTCAGAGTGCCCACTCAGGCAATGCTGATTTGTGAGGGAGACCTTAATATGTCCTTCCTAGTAAGCCCCAGTAATCTGGGCAAATACAAACAGCAGCCTATAATAAATGGCAAACAGGCTTTGGCATTTAGGGACACAGGTGCTAGTGTCACCATGGTGGCAGAGGATCTTGTGGACCCTGGACAGATCATCCTGGGCGAAATGTACCAGGTGACCAATGCAAGCAATGTCAAGACCAACCATAGTCTGGCAGTTGTGAATTTCTCCTGGGGAGGGGTAACTGGCCTCAAGAAGGTTGTAGTCGAGGGGGGCGTGGCTAGCCGACAACCAAGATGGCCGCTCTGGGGTAGAGCTCCGGTCGGCCACCGGCTAATTCCCCAAATAAATCCGCTACACAGATCCGGATGCCCGTAACTATCGAGGTCGGAGGAGTACCTTGAGCTACTGACTGCTCGAAGCCTTCCCCGAGGCGAATTGGTGACCATACGCCGATGCTAGCGTTCAATCTATCCTGCAGCCGTGAGACGGGGCGGACCTGGCAGAGACGCCGCGCGGCCTGCGGCGCGGCCCGGGAACGCGCTGAAAGCTAGCGGCCCTGGAAAACGCCTGTGGCGGTCGGACGGAAGGCGCGGACTGGGCGTATCTGCCTGCACCGAGAGCTGATGCACGGTGTCCCGGATTGCCAGTAAGTCGCATGAGCCTGGGGCGCCCTATTCAACGTATACGGAGCATTGTTGCCCCGGCGGCCGGATATCTGGGAGGAAGCTGAGGGTCGACCTCTACGATCCTGCGCCCACCTTCTTTGGGAGATAGCGCGAAGGCCTGTGGACGCTTGGGGGGCAGTAGGACCGTTTGAAGATCTTCACCTTCAGTGGGGGGCACTGTTTACAGAAGGGTGACACTCTACGACCTCTCACGCCTACTGCTATCAGGGCGGTATTAGCCCGGGGAGGAAAGTTCCGTGGGGCCCAGGCTGCGCCCGACATCACTCCCGCCGGCCGCAATTTTGAGGCGCGTGGGACCCATCGCCATACGGACAGGGGCCGAGGAACCGACGACCGGCCGTCACTGCGTGTCTCCTGACGAGATCGACCCCTGCTGTTTCTTGCTTTGGGTGGAAGCGTAAGACACAATGGCCACATCAAGGGGACCCAAATCATCCACGCTTCAGAAATTATCTAAGTATGCCAACTCCAGAACCACGGACTCTGAGGTGCGACACCCGGATGAGGAAACAACACGACAGTCTACTGAGGGTGGCCCGACGCTAGCGGACATAATGGAGGCGGTACAGGGGGTTCGCACGGCCCTGGAGCTCCAGATTGACACTGTTTCCATTGATGTCAACTTGATCCGTGCTGACCTCCGGAATATGGGGGAACGAGTCAAGGTAAATGAAGGGTCCATCGCGACGCTCACGACCTCCGCCACACACCTGGAGTCGGTGGTCAAGCACTTACAAGCCCAGACGTCTGACCTTGAGGCCCGGCTGGAGGACTATGAAGGGCGCGCAAGAAGGAACAACATACGTATTTTAGGTGTTCCTGAACGGGCGGAACGGGCGGCTACTGATCTTTTCGTGGAGGACTTAATCCAAAACCATCTACAACCTCGATCCCTCTCCAATTATTTCTCCGTCGAACGCGCCCACAGAGTACCTGGAGGCCAACCGAAGCCGGGCGCTCCCCACGTCCCTATCCTGGCACGCATTTTCAATTTTCGGGATCGGGATGTCATCCTTCAGGCTGCTAGGAATGGACCACCCCTAAAATTTGAGGATTCTAGTATAACCTTTTTCCAGACTTCACTCATAAGGTACAATTGAAACGTCGCTCCTTCCTGGAAGTCAAACGCGCTCTTAGGGGACACAATTTGAAATATGCCATGCTCTTCCCGGCGAAGCTGCGGGTGCAGGCAGATGGCAAGTCACTATTCTTCCACTCCCCAGAGGAGACCTGGGACTGGTTGGAGGGGTGGAGGTCGACTCCGGATCGGGACACTGCCTCCCGGGAACACGCACACGACTCCGAACGTCCTCCAGGGAGGTCTAGTTGAACTTATATGGTGCAGGTATCGTAACAGCCATTACAGGCTGTGACTCATGTTTCTTGGATTTGGCGAGTGGTTGAGACATTGCTTACGTCCCTGGGTCACACTCCTGACCCGTTATGAACAATAACCGTCTGTTATTCACATAGTGTCCTAAGTACATGGGTCTTTCAATATGTATTTTTCGCACAATTTTTGTTTATTTGACATTGATTTCTGGGAAGTATAGGAATGTTGGGACATGGTTCATTGTTGTACTCGGGGTTCTAGACTCCCACTTACAGTTGCCAGCTATTTTGATTTCTATTTGGGGCAGCTATTTTGTCCTTTGGGGGAAGAGGGTCGAATCTTGGGGTACGTTGGTTGGGTAGCGTCTCCCTCTTTTTAGGTTCTTTATGGGTATCCAAGCGCTCTGCAAATTGGGGTGGTGGGCAGTTCTGAGTCCACGTTGCAGGGAGGCAGGGTGGGGGGTTTCTGGGTGTTCCACAAAGGTGGTTGTTTGTTTTTTGTTTTATGTTTTAAGCAATCTGTCTAGGTCGATTTTGTGCAATTCTATGATGGTAGCTGATGCCTATAGAGATTACATCTGTATGTTTTCGCATTGTGTCTTAATGTGTACACTGGTTCATCGGGCCCAATGGGAATTGGGGTCCCTGTTTCAGGATTCTAATGGGTGACACCCCTGTCTTCTCCACACCCCTGGGCCGACTTAAATTGATTACCTGGAATGTTAATGGACTGGGCGACCGGATTAAAAGGGGTTTGGTCTTGCAGTATCTGAAGAGACACTCCCCAGACCTTATACTTCTACAAGAGACGCACATACCGGGCACGACATATAAGGCGCTGAACCGCTGGGGCTACAAACTACTTGCGCATGCAGGATATACCAGGGATCCAGGGGGTGGGTATCCTTGCAAGATCCTCCTTTCCCCTTCATGTTAAGAAAACCACACATGACCCTGATGGACGTTTTGTTACTGTGTCCGGAGATTGGGAGGGCCGTTCCTCAATGTGACCTCGCTGTACATTCCCCCTAAACTTCACTCTTCCACATTGGCCGCTTTGGGCTCGCACCTGCTGAATTTGCCTGAGGGAGACCTTTTATTGGGGGTGATTGTAACGCCGCTATAGTCGGAGAGATAGACCGTTTGCCATCCCGACGTCCTGAGCCACAGGGGAAATTGTTATCGGACTTTTTAGAGGCCCTTGGATTGATTGACGCGTGGCGTACTCTTCACCCTCTTTAGATCGACATTACACCTTCCTCTCCGGGGTCCATGGGAGTCTGTCCCGTATTGATTATCTCTTTTGCCAGGCCTCTCAACTTTCCATGTTTGGTGACATATCTTTCTTACCCAGGGGCATATCCGACCATTCCCCGATCTTAGCACATTACGGTGGGGTTTCGTCCCGCTCACATCGAGAGATGGCCCTTAACGCATGGTATCTCCGAGTTCCGGATATACGAGATAGGCTGATAAAGGCCACGACCGATTATTTTGCAGAAAATGATGGCTCCGTAGACTCCGATGTAACCTTGTGGGAGGCATACAAAACGGTGATTCGTGGGTGCGGGGTGGCAGCTGTGGCGGGCCATCGAAAGGAACAACATAAACGACTAGAAGATATTGAATTAGAAGTGGCTAACCTCGAACGTGATCTTATCGCCTCTGCCTCCCCAGACACCTCTCATAGGCTTGCAGTGAAGCAGAAGGAATACCATGACATTGCTAGTGAGGCAGCCCGGGCGCATTATCGCTCTATTCAATATAGGGTTTATGAAATAGGAGATAAAGCCAGTAAAATACTGGCGTGGTTGGATAGACGAGAGGCGGCCAATCGATGGATTGCTGAAATAGTTGCGCCGGACGGGGAGAGGCGTAGTGACCGGGACGGAATTGCGGAGATTTTTGCTAATTACTTTGAACGTCTCTATGTCCCTACATCCACTTCAACCCAGGAGGAGGCCGCTGACTTACTTTCCACCCTCCCCCTGCCGCGCTTGGACCCCCAAGATGCGACTGATCTTGATGCACCTTTTGATTCTGAGGAGGTGTCTAAAGCAATAGGGGCACTGCGCTCTGGAAAGGCCATGGGACCTAGTGGCCTCCCAATCGAATTATACAAAGTGGCCTCGCAGGTCCTAGCTCCATATCTCCTCCGAATGTATAACGAAAGTGTAGATCATGGGGCCCTGCCCGAGACACAGCGTCTGGCTAATATCGTAGTTATGCATAAGGAAGGAAAACCCCGGGACCAATGCGGCTCCTATCGACCGATCTCCCTTCTGGACCCGGAGGTCAAAATCCTAGCTAAGCTCTTGGCCCTTCGGCTATCGCCCCACCTACATAAGCTGATCCACCCGGACCAATCCGGTTTCATGCCGACAAAAACACGGCACTCAATCTCCGTCGTCTTTACGGGGTGCTGGGCAGGGCCTCCACCATACGAGAAGACGCAATAATTGTGTCCTTAGATGCTAAAATGGCGTTCGATATGATGGAATGGCCCTTTTTATTCGCCGCCTTGGAGAGATACGGATTTGGCTCACATTTTCTGGCCTGGATACGTTTATTGTATACTAAGCCCTTGGCACGCGTAACAGTTAACGGTGGCAGATCGGTGGTTTTTGAATTGGGGAAAGGTACGAGGCAGGGCTGTCCTCTGTCACCGCTGCTCTTTGCGTTAGCACTGGAGCCCTTAGCGGTTTGGATTAGAGGGGCTCCATCTATTCGTGGATTAAATTGGGCTCCGGATTGGTCAGATAGAATATCCCTATATGCCGACGATATTCTTTGTATTTAGCCAAACCCTGGTCATCGTTGCATTCGGTGCTTCATATCTTGGCCCTTTTCCGGAAATACTCGGCTACATTATCAACTGGGACAAATCCTTGATATATGTCCTTAGTGGGAATCCTCCACGACTTCCCCGAGATTGTACGGCCGATGTGACCACAGAGGGCTTCCGTTACTTGGGTATATACGTTACGAAGGATCAGGATGCCTTTATAGGAGGAATCTTCTTCCACCCCTGCACCGCCTCCGTGCCGATGTGCAGCATTGGAAGGGGTTGCCTCTCACCTTACTCGGAAGGGCGGCCCTTTTAAAATGATGGCACTCCCCGTTTTTTGTATGCCCTGCAAAACACACCCTACTCAGTCTCGCCACAATATTTCTTAACAATTGACTCTGAAGTCCGTTCCCTGTTATGGAATGGCGGCACTCCCCGGATCGCGTTGAACAAACTCCAGCATAGCTGGTACGACGGCGGTATCGCACTTCCCGCACTTAAAATGTATTATTGGGCCTCCCAACTGGTGGTCCTCAATCACTGGGCCCATCGCCCTATTGCGGACCCAGCGTACAGAATGGACCGCTTTAATATGACAGCGGGTAACTACTTGAGGGCACTCTACGGCGGGCTCAAGCATGTCCCTCTGTTCCCACCCACCTCCACCACAGTTTCAATTTGGCATGCAGCTACAACCGCGCTGGGATGGAAAGGTAAAATCACACGCGTTACCCCATTGCTAGAATCCTGTCACTTGGGGATGTTGTCAAATCAGCCCGGTTTTGATAAATGGGACCTGATTGGTCTCTCTGAAGTCGGAGACATGTGGGTGGAGGGTTCGGTGGTTCCATTCGCTGAGCTACAGGCCAAATTCCAGCTCCATGAGGGGGAAACATTTCGCTACCTGCAAGCACGTAGCGCACTCACTAAGGCCATTCCTAGGGGCTCGGACCTCCCCGCCTCATCGCCTCTAGAAGACAGGCTCCTAGACGACTACCTGCCAGATAAGGCTATTTCCTTAACATACCGTAAGATACTTAACAACCTACCAGAACCACTCGATAAAATTCGTAGGAAATGGGTGGACGATCTCGGGGACATACCGGATGACGACTGGAGGGAGGCCCTGGCTTCTCCCAAGGAGGTGGCCATTAGGTCCCGGTTTAAATTTATCCAACTAAAATTACTCCACAGAGCTTACTATACTTCCACAGCTCTGGTTAAGATGGGATTCCTAACCTCCCCACTTTGTCCCCGTGACTGTGGTGCCAGGGGTACTTTTCTGCACCAATGGTGGGACTGTCCGATCCCCCAATACTACTGGAACGAGATTATATCCCTTATGTCCCAAATATGTCAGAAACCAATAGACCCCACCCCAAGGCTGTGTCTTTTAAACATTTGGGACGCCACAGATCTGAATCGTACCGAACAACGGTGGGTCTCACTGGGTTGTATTGTAGCAAAGAGGAATATTGCCAGAACATGGAAGGGAGGAGTAGTGCCCTGGAGTACGGACTGGGCTGCAGATATGGACTGGTGCATGCAAGCCGAGAGGGTGATATACGAAGGTAGAGGCTGCCCGGGCAAATGGACTAGATTGTGGGGCCCATGGAACGAATATAGAGGACTTTTATGTACCCCCTTTGTAGATGATGCTCCTTATACTGACGATGGAGAATCCCTTTAGACATCGAAGACTGCGCTCTGCCTGTGTGTCATTGCTATTGTCTATTTTATTTAATATTGATCATAAAAGTGAGGCATTTATTTTCAGTGATGCACCCCTTTTGACGATTGCTTTAATTTGTTGTTGTATTGTCATTTTTCATTTTACAATAAAAAGATTTATAAAAAAAAAAAAGAAGGTTGTAGTCAGTGCAGACCTCCCTGTCGAATGTCTATTGGGCAATGATCTAGAGACTTCAGCCTGGTCTGAAGTAGAGTTATGGACTCATGCTGAGATGTTGGGCATCCCTGCAGAGGTATTTGCTGTGACCAGGTCACAAGCAAGAATGCATGACACTGAACCAGCTCTGGATCCTGGAACAATGGACCAGATGCTTCCCAAAAGGAGGAGCAGTAGGGTAAAGGCAGTGCCTTCCCTCTGTCTCAGATCACAGATTCACCCCAGAGGGAGGTGAAGCAGATCCTAAAGAAGGAACTGCCCCAGAGGGACTTGAGCCTGATCAGGTTGAGTTCTTGGGGGCAGGGGGCCCTTCTAGGGAAGATCTGAGTAAGGAGCAACAGTGCTGCCCTCTCTTGAACCCCTCAGACAGCAGGCTGCTGCTGAGGCTGCTGGGAGTGCTAGTGGGTCCCATAAAGTTTATTGGGATGAGGGACTCCTATATTCTGAGGGTAGAGATCCAGCCCCTGGAGCCAACAGGAGGATGGTAATTCCTCAGAAGTTTAGGGGGTTCCTCTTGACCCTAGCACATGACATCCCTTTAGCAGGACACTTGGGCCAAAACAAGACCTGGGACAGGCTTGTTCCACATTTCCATTGGCCACATATGTCAGAGGACACAAAGGAGTTTTGTCGCTCCTGTGTCACATGCCAAGCCAGTGGTAAGGCAGGTGGCACAACAAAGGCCCCCTGATACCACTACCTGTGGTGGGGGTACCCTTTGAAAGGGTAGGGATTGACATTGTTGGTCCCCTTGACCCTCAAACTGCATCTGGGCACAGGTTTATCCTGGTGGTAGTGGATCATGCCACCAGGTACCCAGAAGCAATTCCTCTGAGGACCACCACAGCCCCTGTGGTGGCAAGAGCCCTCATTGGAGTCTTCTCCAGAGTGGGTTTCCCAAAGGAGGTCATTTCTGACAGAGGTACCAACTTCATGTCAGGATATCTGAAAGCAATGTGGAAGGAGTGTGGTGTAACTTATAAGTTCACCACCCCTATCACCCACAATGCAATGGTTTAGTTGAACGCTTCAACAAAACCTTGAAAGGAATGATTAAAGGACTCCCAGAGAAGCTTAGGCGGAAATGGGACCTTCTTCTTCCTTGCCTGTTGTTTGCATACAGAGAGGTTCCACAGAAGGGGTTGGTTACAGCCCATTTGAGCTTCTGTTTGGGCATCCTGTGAGAGGTCCACTGTGTTTGGTAAAAGAGGGCTGGGAGTTACCTCTCAAGCCCCCAAACAAGATGTGATGGACTATGTACTTGGTCTCCGCTCACGGATGGCAGAGTACATGAAAAAGGCAACCAAAAACCTGGAGGCCAGCCAAGAATTACAAAAAGCTTGGCATGACCAAAGGCTGTACTGACTGTATACCAGCCAGGACAGAAAGTGTGGGTGTTGGAGCCTGTGGCCCCAGCAGCCCTCCAGGACAAGTGGAGTGGCCCCCAAACAATAGTTGAACAAAAGGGAGAAGTCACCTACCTGGTGAATCTTGGAACTCCCAGGAGCCCCCTGAGGGTGCTCCACGTCAACAGATTAAAGCCATATGTTGACAGGGCTGACATGGGCTTGCTCATGGCAACTGAGGAAGACCAGGAGGAGGAGAGTGACCCTCTCCCTGACCTGCTCTCTCAGAACCCTGATGATGGGTCAGTAGATGGTGTTGCTTTGGCAAGCAGCCTCACTGACCATCAACAAACTGAGTGCAGACAAGTTCTGCAACAGTCTAGACATATGTTTAGCCTGACCCCTAGTCAGACTTCCTGGTGCACCCATGAGGTGGACACTGGAGACAGTCTGCCTGTCAAGAATAAGATCTACAGGCAACCTGACCATGTCAGGGACTGTATCAGGACTGAAGTCCAGAAAATGTTGGAGCTAGGTGTAATTGAGCCTTCAGATAGCCCTTGGGCTAGCCCAGTAGTCCTGGTACCCAAGCCTCATACCCAGGGTGGTAAGAAAGAAATGAGGTTTTGTGTAGACTACAGAGGCCTCAATGCAGTCACTAGGACTGATGCCTATCCCATACCAAGGGCAGATGAGCTGATTGATACTTTGGCCTCAGCCAAGTATCTGAGCACGTTTGACCTGACAGCTGGCTACTGGCAGATCAGGTTAGCTGATGATGCAAAAGCCAAAACAGCATTTTCGACCCCTGGTGGGTACTACCACTTCGTGGTGATGCCCTTTGGATTGAAAAATGCACCTGCCACTTTTCAGAGGTTGGTGAATAAAGTTCTGACAGGGATGGAAACTTATTGCTCAGCTTATCTAGATGATATTGCTGTCTTTAGTTCCTCCTGGCAGGATCACCTGGTCCACCTCAGGAATGTTTTGGAGGCCCTGCAGAAAGCAGGCCTCACTATCAAGGCCACTAAGTGCCAGATAGGGCAGAGTCAGGTTGTATACCTGGGCCACCTTGTAGGTGGAGGCCAGGTTCAGCCTTTACAGAGCAAAATCCAAACCATAATGGAATGGGTTGCTCCAACCACCCAGACACAGGTGAGAGCCTTCTTAGGCCTGACTGGGTACTATAGGAGGTTTGTCAAGGGATATGGATCTATAGTGACCCCCTTGAATGATCTGACCTCAAAGAAAATGCCAAAAAGGTTCAGTGGACAGCTAGCTGTCAAAAGGCATTTGAAGACCTAAAGCAGGTCATGTGCACTGCCCCCATCTTACAGAGTCCAGACTACACCAAAAAGTTCATTGTCCAAACAGATGCTTCTGAGCTGGGTGTGGGAGCTGTACTATCTCAACTGAATGATGAAGGTCAAGACCAGCCAGTAGCTTTTATTAGCAGAAGGCTGACCCCTAGAGAGAAACGTTGGTCAGCTATAGAGAGGAGGCCTTTGCTGTGGTGTGGGCCCTGAAGAAGCTGAGGCCATACTTGTTTGGCACTCACTTCATAGTTCATACTGACCACAAGCCCCTCCTATGGCTTAAACAGATGAAAGGTGAAAACCCAAAACTTTTGAGGTGGTCCATTTCCCTACAGGGGATGGACTATACAGTGGAACATAGACCTGGGACCCAACATGCCAATGCAGATGGACTCTCAAGGTATTTCCACTTTGAACACGAAGACTCAACTGGTCAAGGTTAGTTTAGTGTCCCTGCATTTGGGGGGGGGTTGTGTAGGAGAGTAGGATCTGCCTCTTATGTTGTCCCCACTTTTTTTCTGATGTTTACACTGGTTTCTGGCTATAGTCTGGCTGGGACCTTGCTAATCAGGGCCCCAGCCTCTCTGTTCTCTCTAAACGATTTGGAGTGCACTCTAGGTGCACTAGTGATTGGATACTGTGGTACCTTATGAGTCCCTAGTATATGGTACCTTAGGTACCAAGGGCATAGGTACTTCACAGGCCTACCAGGGGCTGCAGCATGTATTATGCCACCCCTGGGAAGCAGACTAAATCTGACACCACAGGCCTGCTACTGCAGCCTGGGTGAGGAAGTGCTAGCACCCCTCACTGAGATATAGGTCCCCTATATCTCTCCTACACACACATATAAACCTATCAGTCACCCCTAAGGCAGGCCCTATCAATCCTGAGGGCAGGGTGCTTGGCTTCTATGTGAGGGGGTGCCTCTGCCTGAGCAGGGCCCCTCTGCAGTTCTCAGAGTCCATTCTCTGGTGCTGTTTGTGGATGCGGTTAAACCATATACTTTTAAGTGCATTATATCCTCGCGGTAAAATGCTAACTTTGGAATGGCTGCATCGAAACATGTCGTGTTTGGTGTCAAACATCTTGGAATACTGCCCCCCCGCCAGTCCTGGCGGCGGGGGTAGCATTCCACCCTTCTAGAGGGATAGACATGTACCTACTGTGGAAACGCGGTAGAATCCTGCAGCGCCCTGGCATCACAAAATGGATGCCACCAGTCACAGACACTGGGCTGCCCTCCTGCTGATGACCAACACTCGCAGTGGAGGAAGCCCAACAATAGATATCCTGTCCCAAGGGGGTTTGACCACCTTCCAGACAGGGTTTAGTGTATTGGGGCTGGGTGGGTGCACTCTTAGAGTGCTTTGAAGTCCTGCACTGGGGGAGCAGAAGGCTCCTCTGTGCATATGCCAGTTCAAACCGGCTCAGGGGCTACCTGCCCCTGCTCTGGCGCGAAACTGGACAAAGGGAAGTGGGTGTAGCCACCCACTCCCTGACCCTCCCATAGGTAGGGTCATAGAGCTAGTCCCTCCCTTTCTTTTAGTATAAGAGGGGGAACCTGTGCATTGCACCCTAGATTTCCTGGACGACGCTCTGAAGACGAATCCCGGACCTTCGACGTTCCACTACCTTTGGAAGACTGAAGAATCTCCTTGGAGTCAAGGAGTGACTCCCCTGCTTGGCAGGCACCAAAAACTACAAACGACGGTCGCAAACTACGCCGCTCCCGCCGGAGTCCGAAGTCCCTGCAGGCCAAGAAGTGGATTACCTGACTTCTCAAAGGCCATCGTGAGTCCCCAGCGAAGCTGAGGCCAGTGGACCCCAAGAGTAACGAGGAACCGCGACCCCTGGGTACCGTGCACTATTGTCGAGTGCAATCCCTTCACAACGTCCCACGAACTTGTGCTTTGGACCACGTGTGGTCCTAGCCTCCAGCAGGAATCCCTCCGAAGATCAGAGGCGTACCACGTCCCGAGTGACCGTGGGCCCCTGTGAGCGAATCCTTCCGAGGCGTATTCGCGATCCCTTGCCAGCCGGCTTGTGGGTCCCCAGAAGACTTTCTAAAGAAACCAAAGGGCTCCCCTGGTTGCTCCAGGCCTGCCCTGACTTACCCTCGCTGGGTGAGATCCACAGACCTTGCTGGTCTGCGCCATTGCCTCTTCGCACTTTCCCCGAGACTTGCTGTTACCAAGGCTTGTTGGCTCCAATCGAGTCACCGACACCGCAGTAAGCTGCAGACATCGTGGGACACGCCGAATCCAGCTCCTGGTCATCGTCGACGCCTCCTGGACCTCGTGGCTGAAGAGTCAAGGCAACCGCGAACGACCTGAATATTGCGACGACGGTGGGCATCCATCTTCCTTGCCCCGAGTCACTGCCAAGTGACTTTGAACACTGTCCCCTCTGCTTTCAGGTCTTCCTCCTTCCGAATCCAGGCTTGGATTCCTCCGGACACTTCTCCTGTCGCCGCAAGCAGCAAGTCTTCACTGGCTCCCATTGAAAACGACGCCGCGACCCGACACCAAAGAACACCTATGCACCCGGCTCCCCTGGGTGAGGTAACTTCAGCACTACGGTGCTCCTGTGGGTGTGGGCCCTAGAACTACTTACCCTGTAAGTGACTTGCTTGTAGCTTCCCTCGAAGTGTCCTAAAACTCTAATTTTCTAAGTGCGACAATTGCGCTGACTCGTACCGGGTTCGCGTCTGTGTTAGACACACCGCGTCCATCTCCTTTGTAACACTATCTAGAACTGTATCCTTCGACTCGTACTGAGTCCGATCGGTGTTCGCCTCGAACACACAAAGGGCCTGTAACACTGAGATCTCCATTGCACTGACTCGCACAAGGTTCGCGGTCTGTGTTAGACACAGCGCGTCCATCTCCCTTGCAACTCTATCTATAACCGCGTCCTTCGACTCGTACAAGGACCGATCGGTGTGTTCGCCTCGAACACGCAAGGGACCTTTAACATTGAAATCTCAATCGCGTCTGAGCGCATAGACTCGCACAGGACTCGCACCGGTGCCAGGTCACCGCGTCCGTCCCCTGTGGGTCTCCTACAACTACCTGGGGTGGTTCTTGGGGGTCCCTCGATTCTAGATGACCTAGGTCTAGCAAACTAAGATTGTGATATTCGATTGTGCTAAACTTATTTTGATAATATTTGACTTGTACATATGTTCCTGACCTCTAATCTCATAAAGAGATTAGTAGAGAGTGTTTATTAATAAATACATATATATTTGATATATATACCTGTGTGGTGTCTTTTCATTTGGTGATTCAAGAGATTGTGTGGTAAAACAAGCTGCTTTACATTCCTTCAAGACTTAGCCTGAAGGCTGCTATCCACAGCTACCACTAGGATAGCTTTCTATAAAGGTTGTCTTAAACCTATCTACCATAAGAGTCGAATTGTTCTGGTGCAAGGTGTCCACTTTAATTAGTGAACAGCATATACCAGGCCAACTTCTCACACTCGCCACAGGCGGTTCCACTGGGCGGGGGCGATTTCAGAAGAGGCGTCCGATTGCCATTGACGCTGATATGGATGAAGAGCAGCGAGTGGAGGGTGTTGCAGAACGTGATAAGTCCGGGATATTAGCCCCTTAGAGTCATCAAAGGAGCGTACTAAGCGCTTAAAAGGGGTGAATGCTCGAGTGGCGGCCTGCGCCATAGAAGAGGTGTGTACCCAGTGGCGGAGATGTATGTACTGTAATAACAATAGCACAGATGGTTGGGAAGATATTTTTGCGCTCAGTTGCCAACAGTATCTTCTTTAAATCAGAATGCTCCAAGGATATTAGTGATGTCCATCCCCCATCACCACTTTTGTAGACAGAAGGTCCACATATAATTCACAAAAAACATCAATATCCTGAGCAAGTGTTCATGTAAATCAAGAATGTCCACTAAACAACGGTGTACTTCGAGTCTTCTTTTCTTTATTTTCTTATCAACTTCAAAGCCAGCTGCCTGCCAACTTCAAAGCCAGCTGCCTGCCAATGTCCACAAAACAACTGACCACTGGTGCCATGAAACTAGGGCCCTGAAAGGGATGACCTTAACCCTAGAATCAGTTCGCAGAACGGGGAGGATGGGTGGGGCGGTAAGGAATCTATCACTAACTAACGTCTCTTACAGATATATCGTTACACAAGTAGTAACTTGTGCATCTGAAAGAGACACGTTAGTGATAGATTCCTTACCTTAGAATAGATACCCCAGCAATACCAACCCCGGTGGTGGGTCTGCGAATAGATTACACCAGAAAGTCACGGAGAACAGAACGGCCAAAGAAGTCGTCTCTCCGGACTTGACTGTCAAGGCAGTAATGCTTGGTAAATGTGTGTAGCGAGGCCCACGTGGCTGCCTGACAAATATCCTGCAAGGGAACGCCGCGTCCCAAGGCAGTAGTGGCTGCTGTTGCCCTGGTAGAATGGGCACGCAGCCCCACAGGAGGCTCCTTCTTAGCCAACGAGTAACACGCTTTGATCCACAAAACGACCCACAGAGAGATGGTACGTTTGTGCACGGCTCGTCCTTTTTTGGCGCCCACGTAGCCAACAAAGAGCTGGTCATCCACCTGGAACTGTTGTGTGCGCTTCAGCTAGAACGAGAGCGCACGTTTTGGGTCCAGACGGTGGAGCCTCTCTTCCTCTTTTGAAGGATGCGGAGGCGGAAAGAAGGTGGGCAAAGTGATGGTCTGCCCGATGTGGAAGGGCGTGACAACCTTTGGCAAGAAAGAAGGACGGGTCCGTAAAACCACCTTGTCCGGATGAACAGAAAGGAAAGGAGGTTTAGAAGAAAGAGCCTGGAGCTCACTCACTCTTCTGGCAGAGGTGATAGGTACCAGGAAAGCCGTCTTGAGAGTAAGAAGACGTAAAGGACAGTTATGAAGGGGCTCAAAAGGAGCGCACATCAGATAGGCCAAGGCAAGATTTAAGTCCCATTGAGGCATTATGAAAGGCACACGAGGAAACGTGTGTGTAATGCCTTTGAGGAAACGGTTAACAACCGGGGACTTAAAGAGAGAAGGCTGATCTGGAAGCCTGAGAAAGGCGGAGATGGCCGAAAGATAACCTTTGACAGTGCCCAAAGCAGAGCCCTGCTGGGCCAAGGAGAGTAGGAATAGAAGGACCTCAGAAAGAGGGGCAGAAAGGGGATCCACAGACTTAACTGTGCACCATGCCACAAATTTGTTCCACCTGCAGGCGTATACCGATTTAGTGGAGGGACGCCTGGCTGCCAGAATGACATCACAGACTTCAGGAGGCAAGTCAAATGGAATTAGCTGTCGCCGCTCAATCTCCACGCATGGAGGTGGAGGCTGGACAGGTTCGGGTGGAGGACCGTCCCCTGTTGCTGCGACAGAAGATCCTCCCGAAGAGGCAGTAGGATCGGGGGATCGTTCGCCATGTTGAGTAGCTCGGGATACCAGTATCTTCGTGCCCAATCCGGAGCCACAAGGATGACTTGGGCCCGGTCGCGCCGAATCTTCTTCAGCACTCTGGGCAGAAGTGGTATAGGCGGAAAGGCATACAACAGACCGCAACTCCATTCGCGACGAAAAGCGTCGCCGAGCGAGTGCCGCCTTGGAAATTCCAACGCGCAGAACTGAGGACATTGCGCGTTCTCTTCGGTGGCGAATAGATCTAACCAAGGCTCTCCCCACTGCAGAAAGAGACCTTGCGCCACGTCCAAGTTCAGACGCCATTCGGGATCCATCAAGCACCGGCGGCTGAGTTCGTCTGCCCTGGCGTTCAGAGAACCTGCAAGGTGTTGAACCACCAAGGTAATGCCTTGATGTTCCAGCCATGTCCAGAGGCGCAGAGCCTCCTGACATAGGGTCCAGGACCCCACCCGCCCTATTTGTTGCAATACCACATGGCGGTGGTGTTGTCCGTGAACACCTGCACTACACTTCCCCGGACAGAGGGAAGGAATGCCTTCAGTGCAAGTCGGATCGCCCGAAGCTCCAAAAGGTTGATATGGAGCCGGGACTCCGCCGGAGACCAGAGTCCCCTGATCTCCGCCTCTCCCAAGTGGCCTCCCCATCCCAGGAGGGACGCATCCGTCACCACTGTGTGCTCCGGTTGGGGAAGGGAGAGGGATCTGCCATTGACCCAATCGCGATTCGTGAGCCACCATTGCAATTGTCGTGCAGTGCCCTCCGAGATCTGGACATGATCGGACAGGTTGCCCTGATGCTGTGCCCACTGGAACTTCAGGTCCCACTGCAGAGCCCGCATATGCCATCTGGCATGTTGCACCAGCAGGATGCAGGAGGCCATCAGGCCCAGGAGCCGGAGGGTCAACCTGACCGAAACCCGGGATAGAGGCTGAAAGATCGGAATCATAGCCTGAATATCCCGGACTCGCTGCTCGGGAGGATAAACCCGAAACTGCGTCGAATCCAGAACCGCTCCGATGAAGGGGAGCTTCTGAGAGGGACTCAGGTGCGACTTCGGCACGTTGATGGAGAACCCCAGCAAATGCAGGAGGTCGGCCGTAGTCTGAAGGTGGGTGACAACTGCCTGGGGCGAACCCGCCTTCAACAACCAGTCGTCGAGGTAGGGGAAGACTGACACCCCTGACCTGCGAAGGTGAGCAGCGACCACCGCCATCACTTTCGTGAACACCCGAGGGGCACTGGTAAGGCCGAAGGGGAGCACAGCAAACTGAAAATGCTCCTGGCCTACCGTGAACCGCAGGTAACGCCGGTGGGCCGGCAGGACGGGGATGTGAAAATATGCGTCCAACGCCACCATCCAGTGGAAACTGCAAGTCCAACGCCACCATCCAGTCTCCAGGGTCGAGGGCAGCCAAGACCTGAGCCAGAGTCAACATCTTGAACTTCTCCTTCCGGAGGAAGCGATTGACGTTCCGGCGGTCCAAGATGGGGCACAAGCCCCCCTTGTCCTTCTTGGGGACCAGAAAGTAGTGGGAATAACAACCACTCCCTACTTCTGGCCCAGGAACACACTCGATGGCCCCCTTGGCCAAGAGGGCCGTGACTTCCTGCTGGAGAAGCGCCAAGTGTGCCCCCGACATGCGGTGGTACCGAGGTGGCATGGCTGGAGGGGTGGACTGAAAGGGAAGGGAGTAACCCTTGCGGATGATCTGCAACACCCACTCGTCCTATGTGATAGCGTGCCAGTGGGGGAGATGATGGCGGATCCTGCCACCCACTGGCGTGGGGTGCCCCACAAAGCTCGGATTAGGAAGGTTTGGAGGTAGAAGCAGCGGGGGCGGAGGTGGACTGACCACCACGCTGATTCCCAGACCCGCCCCTGCGGAAACCGCGTCCGCGCTGAGGCTGGTTCTGCACAGGCTTGCTGAAGGAACGTGCCTGAGCGCCCCTTCCGTGGCCACGGAAGAAACGAAAACCAGGAGTGGCTGGGATTTTCGTGGAAAGACCTAAGGACTTGGCCGTGGCCCGCGAGTCCATAAAACGCTCCAGCGCACTGTCGGCTTTATCGCCAAACAGGTGAGTGCCATCAAAGGGCATGTCCATGTGTGAGCTCTGGACATCTGGCGAGAACCCGGTAGATCTCAACCAGGCGTGTCGACGAAGCGCCACAGTCGTAGAAATTGCTCTACCTAGTGAGTCTGCGGTGTCCAAACCACACCGAATGGCGAACTTAGCCGCATCTTTACCCTCGGCAACAGCTTGGGACAGCACAGCTTGGGTCTCCTCAGGACACCGAGGCAACACCTGTGCAACTGTATCCCACACCGCGTGGGAATAGCGGCCCAATAGGCATGCGGTGTTCACCGACCTCAGCCCCAAGCTGGCCGAAGAGAACAACCGCTTGCCGAACTGCTCCAGCTTCTTAAGAGTCCTTCTCCAGCGGAGCCGTGGGAAAGGCACTCTGGGACGTCGAAGCTTGGATGACCAGGCTCTCGGGCGTAGGATGAGTGGTCAGAAAGGCAGGGTTACCCGGCGCCGGGCGATGACGCCTGGCTACGTTCTTATCCACAGGGGCCCCTGTGGCTGGCCGCGACCAAGTGCCCAGTAAGACGTCAGTGAGGGCGTCATTAAATGGCAGCAGGGGCTCCGACGAAGTGGACGCCGTCCGGAGCACCTCAGTGAGGAGATTAGTCTTCAGGGCCACCGTAGGGAGATCAAGGTTGAAGACCTCAGCAGTCCGACGGAGCACCATCGTGTAAGAAGCGCCCTCCTCCATGGTAGGCAGAGAAGAGGCAAACCCCGGGTCAGAGGAGACATCAAGGCCGCCGGCCTCCTCTAACTCGTCCGCCCAGTCCTGCTCAGAGTCACATTGACGAGTGAGAGGGTCCTCGGACCCCTCCCAGTCGTCCTCCACCTCCGCCGTATGTGGAACAGACTGCGGCGGCAGGCAGGGACCGGTGAAGGAACAAACGGCGCCGGGAACGGCGCTGGACGGGGCCGAACCTGCGCCGTGTCCCAATGCAGATCCCAGGTAGGGACAAAATTGTCCTGGAACCTGGGCAGGGGCGGAACAAATGGCATCCACAGCGGTGCCGGAGGCGGAGCCGAGGGTGGCGCTGGGGCCGGCAGCGTGGGACCTTTTGGCGCCGTGGCCGGAGCCAGCGGCACAGGATCCTGCGGCGCCGGGGCCGGAGCCGCCGGCGCCGCCGATGGCCCGACAGGATCCTGACACGGGACCGCGGGGCCCAAGGGCGCGCCGGCGGGAGCCCGAAGCCTAAACAGGCGGTCCATGGTAGCAAGAAATTCTTGCACCTGTGCGGGAGTCGCCGACGGACCCGGGTAAGGTGGGTAGGCCGCGGGACTCCCGGGCTCCGAAGGAGCCTCAGGGGCAGAACCCCTGTCCCCCTCGTCCGCATCCGGAGACCGACGGGGGGACGTCGGAGAGCGACAACGCTTCTTCGACTTCTTTTTGTATCGCCTCTTACCCGAATCCGAGGGTGAAGACTTGGTGCCAGAGGAGCGATGATGGTGGCCCCGCGAGCGTTCTCTGGCAAGCAGCTTCCGGAGACGCTCCCTCAAGGCCTTCGGGGCCATGGCCAGACAGTCCCTGCAGGACCGGGAGTCGTGGTCGCTCTCCAGGCAGTAGAGACAGCCGCCGTGGGGGTCCGCCACCGACATATTGCGACGGCAGGCCCCACAAGACTTAACCAGGCATCCCTACGTGCACCAGAGTACTTACAGGAGACAAAAGTCTCAAAAAGATAGTCAAAAAGTGACTAAGGTACGTGCTCTAACCGGATCTGCGCTTACTGGCGCGGAAAAAGAAAGAACTGACGTCAGCGCGCATGGGTGGCGCCTAAGTAGTCTCCGTGATGTCATCTCGGCGCTTACGACGCCAGTGACGAACACGGAGCCGCACGACGCCACCTACCGACGCGCAGGGGTACTGCTGACGAAAAAACGTTCCCGATCCAGTCTGACGCCTGGGGATATTCCAAGGTAAGGAATCTATCACTAACGTGTCTCTTTCAGATATGCACATACAAGAAACAAGAACACTTTTCAGCAGCCCGCGGGCTGGAGCCACGCTTGTAAACCCAATGTCAGATGTATCGTGCTTCTGGCACGAAATCAATGTATAACGCGGCACCCCCAGCCAGTGTCGTGAATCACAGGTGGTCCGAGCACTATCACTCCCACTCGCACACACTCACTCTGCACCGATCTATGGTGCTACAGGTATCCAGCACAGTCCAGATGGAACGCGCTTGCTCACATATGCACTCAGCACCCTAATGCGATGCCACTGGTACCCAGCAGGTCAATGGATAATACATTCTGCAGATTCGTGGCCGCAGCCTCCCTCCACCCTCCAGTTTACCCCAATTGTCCTATACCCCGAATGGTAAATAACCAACCCCGCCTCCCAGACATGAGGCCGCACACGACCGAAGTCACTTAGTCTGGGTCCTCGGGAAGCAGGTGGGAATACGTAGCAACTTTAATTAGGAGGTAGACATGAACAAGGGAAGTTTAGCAGCCACTACGGAAGTTCACTCTCAAGTCTCAAAACACAATTGAGTCACACAGTCTTTTGACCCGCTTCCGAACTGTCTCAGAAGCGTTCTTTCAACCCAGTCAATCTCTTTTACTACTACCTGGCGTGAAAATGTCTTCATGACGGGCCAGGTGTGGAGAGGGCTAGTGGTCCGCCGCGGTGAGGGTCAAAAAGGGAACAACCGGTGAATGGGGGGTAACATAGGGGAGCCTCTCGATAGTTTGAGGCACCCCGACAGGTATGCGATGATCAGGGTCGTGCCCAGGCAATCCGGGCACAGAGCTGAGTGCGCATTGGTATGAGTCGCACCCAACACTTCAGAACACAAACACGATGAGTTGCAAATTCCGTACCTCACTGGAAATGAGGCAGTATGACCAGTGCACGTTCAAATAGGTTGCACCAAGCAATGGCAATCACATACAATGAAGAGTTGCAAATTCTGTACCTCCGCTGAAAGAAAGCAACCCGTTTGGTGCAAAATGATCAGGTTGCACCAGATCAGTCGGCCACACACACAGGCCAAGTTCAGCAGAGCCACACAAGGCAGAATGCAGCACTACTACGGGTGCACCCCCACCTTCGAGGGTCGCACCCTGTGAATCGGACATCGCTCGCATTGAGCATGCAGTTGGCGTGTTGCACGAGAGAGATGCAGCAAGATGAAACGGGTCACCTTCGATCCCGCAACCGGTGAATCTGCTCACCACCAACAAGACGCTTATGAGTGTCAGGGTTCCTGTGCTCCAGGTAGCACACACCTTAGATGCGGGCAAGATTTCTGGGCTCCGTACTAGACAATCTGGTCTTCAGGCACAAATCTTAGTTTCACGCTCACATCACACTACCCACGGGGATTTAGTAGCCAATGTGGGCACTTGAGAGGGCACCGCTCTCCAGATGTAAGGTAGATGGTGTAGGTCCCTCGCTGAAGGTCTTTGATGTCCCCAAAAGAATAGGAAGTCCGGCGACGAACCGTTGGAGAGAATACTTCAGGGCCCCCCACTTCATCAGGTCGCAGCCCAGGCCAGCCACTATTCAGAAAGGGCACACTGTCCCCTTCAACGGCAGAAATCCTCCATGTGCAGAGTCCTCTGGCAAAGTGCACCATGCAGTCCGGTTCTCTGGTCCATGTCCCCACAAGCGTATCTCACCCCTTGCTGAAGGATAGCACCCATAGTTATACTATTGTGTGATCCTGAAGTTAAGGGGTGGTGTAGGGTTTTCCCTTTGAACCACAGATGCCTCCCCTAAATTGTAGGCTTGTCTGCTCTGGGGCCGTGGAATGTAGATCATAATCTTTAGTGGGGCCATGATCCGGCCCGTAGAGGACAAGTATCAAAACCTCCCTCTCCCACCTATTCCATCTGACCATCAAATGGCAGAGGTCTGTCATTCCCATTGTATGCCCATGGTTTATGACTGTTGCTGGGGAATCTACCGATGTGTTCTCCCGACCCCTGGTGTCCACTGGAGCCAGGCACCACGGCACATGAGACTCTGAAAGCATAGAAATGCCCATATTCTATAAGTAAACACAAGAAGATGATGGACGGAGCGCTGAAACTTTTCAGACACTCACCCCCAGTCACAGATCTGGGTTGAATCCATCATCGTTCTTTAGCTCACTTCGCCACCTCAATTCAGAACCAGCTATATGCAAACCAGTCTTGACCTCGTGCCTCATGGGAACAGTCCAGCCCGAACTGCCAAGCCAGGTCTTCCCTGAACCGGAAACAAGCATCTTGAAACCGGTTTCGGGGTAACACCCCATATCATCTAGGCTAGCTTGAATCCAGTGGCAAAGTGAGCAAGGGACCCACGTCTGGGCATATCCTGCCAACTTAGGGCGAACAAAGCAAACACAAGGAGCGACCATACTTCTTCGACTTCTTCTTGAGCTTCAACTTACCCAATGAGTGCGAAGACTTCGCAGACGAGTGGTGGTGGCTCCGTGACTGGTCCCGAGACCTTCCTCTCAACCGGGACCTCGAACGACACGGAGCGGACTGCCGGGCCACAAAGACTTCAGATTCATGGCCCGGCAGTAGGAGCACGACTTTGGGTCGTGGATGCGCTCAAGACACCAGAGGCACACGAGGTGCAGATCGATGACTGACATCAGCTTGTGACAGGAGTCACACGGCTTGAAGCCGGTCCGACGATGGGACATCCCTCGTGCACCAGGAGTGGAAGACTCAAAATAGATGTTGACAAAAGACGAAAAAGAGTAGTCAAAAAATTACTAAGGGGCACGCTCTCTCCGGATCCGCACTGGATGGCGCGGAAAAAGAAAGAACTGGTGTCAGCGCGCAGAGGCGGCATCTAAGTAGACACTACAACGTCATCCCGGCGACCACGACGACGGACTCGAAGTCGACCGACACCACCTACCGACGCGCAGGGGTACTGTTATGAAAAAATTATCTGGATCTAGTCTGACGCCTGGGGGTAATTCTAAAGGTAAGGAATCTATAACTACAGTCTCTTTCAGATAGTAATTTCTATGTAATTTAAACTGTTTTCAAAGCATATACAAACCTGTAAGGATTGCAAACTCCTTCCCAATTGCATTACCTTGTAAAGTTTTACGATTGCAAGTACATTTTAACTACCTGTGCCAAGTCCTTCTTGGTTCTAGAAATAAAACATAAGTATACCTTTTTTATACTTACCCAATTGGTCTGGATTGTGTCTCTGAGTGTGTGTAATCAGTTCTTGACTGAGTGAATACAATAGATGTAAACACACCCTCCTGATAAGCCTAACTGCTCACCCATACTGCCACAAAGAGAGCTGTTAGTACTGGTCTACTTTATCCTCTGCTACATCTCTGGGGACTCTGTGCACACTATACCTTACTTTGGTATAGTATACACAGAGCCAGCTTCCTACCTATAACTAATGATATCATCCAGCATACTGCTGTTTAATTTACTCTGCAAGCCAGTACAGCCTTTGAAATATGTAAAGAAGTACTAAATATCACAGAATCATAAAAAGCATAAATTACATTAACGTATGTGCTTATATAAAAAAATTAGACTGTATTCTACTGCCTCTAGACAATCACATCCCATTACGTGGCCAAACCCCTACTATGCACATCCTATGCAATGTGCACAAATTTTCACTGAGAGTCACTACCTCCAGACACCCAAACACCATTAGGTGACCAAGCTCCTATTTCATACAGCCTTCACCCTGTGCAAAACTTCACGAAGAGAACACTCCCTGCAGACTCCCAAGCCCTGTTAGATGGTTGAGCTCCTGCTATGTACAGCCTTTGCCCTAAGGACAGCTCTTCACAGAAAGTCTACTCCCTCCAAACACCCAAGTCCCATTAGGTGGCCAAGTCCCTACTAAGCATAGTCTGCGCCCTGTGTACAGATCTTCATGGAGACTTCACTCCCTCCAGACCACCAAGCCTCATTAGGTTGCCAAGCCCCTACTCCGCACAGCAGTCACCCTATGCACAACTTTTAATGGATTGCCTAATACCTACAGTATCTCAAACCAGGTTAGATGTTGAAAGCTCTACTATGCACAGCCATTGCCCTTAGAGAACTCTTCACGGAGAGCCCACGCCCTCTACCCATGCAAGCCCCACAGGAGGTAAAAGGTTACAATTGTTAGCAGAAGAGAGGCTACTGTAAATGTGATCTAGATGTAGCTCACTAGATACCCTTCAGTATCAGAAGCGTAAAGCAATCGGTCACCCTCAATGGATGATGTAATCAATGGATATTTGATATGTTATCAGGGATGGCATCAATTATGCCACTGAACATGTCATGAGTGATGTAATATGTGAAATCACAAACAGTGCATGAAGGGGGCACAGGTTTCAGTTAGTTCAGTAAACCATAACTGGTAATACAGTGCAATAGCCAAATTCTATTTAACAAGGACAATCATAAGGTGTGGATTTAGATTCGCTAAAGAAGTTAAATAACAATGCTGAAGGGCGATTCCGCAGATGTAATCTACAGTTTGTGGGATTCTCTGAAGGCACAGAGGGCAATTCCTCAGAGATATTCCTGGAGGAATGGATCAAGTCGGCACTCCCAAATGTTAAACTGTTGAGATTCTTCGAGGTAGAGAGTGCACACAGGTCGCTGGCCCCACCGTCGAAGCCGGGGGCTTCGTCGAGGTCTGTAATTGCAAAGTTTCTTAACTACAGGGACAGTGATAAAATCCTAGACAGGGTACGCAGACATGGAGACCCAACATTTGAAAACCATAGCATATGCATCTTCCCTGACTACACCAGGGCCGTCCAACTGCAAAGACAGTCCTTCAGCGGCGTCAAACAGAAATTGAGAGTAATGGGTCTGACGAACAAGTTACTTACCTTCGGTAACGATATATCTGTAAGAAACATAGGTTAGTTAGAGATTCCTTACCTTAGAATTACCCCCAGGCGTCAGACTGGATCCGGAAAGTTTTTCGTCAGCAGTACCCCTGCGTGTCATAAGGTGGCGTCGGTCGACTCCGCGTCCGTCATCGGCGTCATGGTCGCCGGGATGACGTCGCGGTAGCTACATAGACGCCGCCCTCGCGCGCTGACGTCAGTTCTGTACACGACTTTCCACGCCAGAAGCGCAGAGCCATGCAAGACACTGACCACTGGTGCACAAAACTAGGGCCCTGAAAGGATGTCCTTAACCCTAGAAGTCAGTTCGCAGAACGGGGAGGATGGGTGGGGCGGTAAGGAATCTATAACTAACCTATGTTTCTTACAGATATATCGTTACCGAAGGCATGTAACTTGTTCATCTGAAAGAAACAGTTAGTTATAGATTCCTTACCTTAGAATAGATACCCCAGCAATACCAACCCCAGAGGTGGGTCTGCGAACCAAGTTCACACCAGAAAGTCCTGGAGAACAGAACGGCCAAAGAAGCTGTCTCTCCGGACTTGGCTGTCCAGGCAGTAGTGTTTCATAAACGTGTGCAGCGATGCCCACGTAGCTGCCTGACAGATGTCATTTAGGGGGACTCCTCGTCCCAAAGCAGTAGTAGCTGCCGTCGCCCTGGTGGAATGGGCGCGCAGCCCCACTGGAGGCTCCTTCTTAGCCAAAGAATAGCAGGCTCTAATGCACAGAACGACCCATCTGGAGATGGTCCGTTTGTGCACGGCCCGACCTTTCTTAGCGACCACGTAACCAACAAAGAGCTGGTCGTCCACCCGGAATTGTTTGGTGCGATCCAAGTAGAAAGAAGAGAGCCCGACTAATGCCGGCTCCTTGATGCGCCCCGCCATGCCTTCAGCTGACTTCTCCAAGTAACCTGCCCAGCAGCTTTTTGGCCTATCGCTACTCAGAGCGATCATTCGTGATTCTTGCTGGATCCCCTGGGACTCCCATTCTGTCCCTTCCAACAGAACCTTCTCAGGTCCAACTTGAATTATTTCTGGACCTTTCCCTACCGGGATTTTTTTGACAGTTGCGACACATCGCCACTGCCATATAAATAACATATAATAACAGTAACCTGGTCCTGATGATGGCCTAAATACTTCTACAGGCCGAAACGCCGTAGACTTTTACGGCGGAAATCTCGGCGCAATTCCCTCAAGGATACCCCACTTGATTGTTTTTGTATTCATTATCATTTATTGTCGGGTATCCTGACTATGTAAATTTTACTCCCACTTGCTCTTTGTTGAGCCCCTTCCTGTCGCTGTATATACTTTCTCACGTGTCACTTGCGCCGTCACAATTTTTCACGAGCACTTGTGCACAGCATTCCACAGTTTACATGCCATTCAATGTAACGCAGTGTCACCCTTCCATATGTTTGATTATATGAAGCTAAATATGACAAATATATGCATTTACTAAATACAATTTATGCTACCAAAGAATTTTGTCTCCCTGGTTTTCTCCTTTTCCCCTTCTGCTCTCAGCAATTAATTGTGCTGCCTGACACTGACCTTGAATTAATACCCTATGAGATATTGTTGTATGTTACAGATGATTGCCCTAGTCTCTTTAGGGTTTATGGGCTACCTCCTGTAGTCTGATACTGCTCCCTCCAAGTAGGAAGAAAGCGCACGTTTTGGATCCAGACGGTGGAGGCTCTCTTCCTCTTTCGAAGGATGCGGAGGCAGAAAGAAGGTGGGCAAAGTGATGGTTTGGCCAATGTGGAAAGAAGTAACCACCTTGGGAAGAAAGGAAGGTCTAATTCTTAGGACGACCTTGTCCGGATGGACAGCCAGAAAGGGAGGCTTAGAAGACAGAGCTTGCAGCACCCTCACCCTGCGTGCAGAGGTGATGGCCACCAGAAAGGCAGTTTTCAAAGTGAGTAGTCTGAGAGGACAGTTATGCAGCGGCTCAAAGGGAGCGCACATAAGGTATGTCAGAACCAAGTTCAAGTCCCACTGGGGCATTACGAAGGGAACAGGAGGAAAAAGATGAGTAAGGAATAGTTTCTTACCTGTAACTCCAGTTCTCTTGTAGGGGTATTTACGTGATAAGTCATAAGCACTTGAATAGTCCCGCCCACGTGCGGGGACCCCGGAGCACTTCCTTAGATATATCTTCTTAAGTGGATATTTTTCCCCTTTCTTCAGGAAGGCCTGCAAAGACACTTAAGAGATAAAAGGACAATAATGCAGCCTAATTAACTAGGCTACACTGGCCATTACTTCATCTTGAAGTGAAAAAGATAGCCAGCAAACTTAAATTTTGCAACTTTGTGGAGTTTAATACACAGAGAAAACTCCCCTTCACAAAAGCCCTTTTTTTCATGATAGAGATGAAAGGGTTGGACAGAGAAGCCCCATAGGATGCCATTATATGTCTGAAAATAGAAGCTGTGCCTTTAAGAGTCTCCAGAGACTACCAGTATCCCATGATGCACAGCCAGTGGTAGTTACTTCAGATCTTTTTGAAGGCGTAGAGAAGTGAATGCCTATTCTAAGTGACAAATATGTCTGTTTATTCCACCGGGGAGGAGGGAGGGTTGCTTATGACTTCTCACGGAAATACCCCTACAAGAGAACTGGAGTTACAGGTAAGAAACTATTCCTTCTCTTGTAGGGGATTTCCATGTATAGTCATAAGCACTTGAATAGACTAGTAAGCCCATCCCATCAACACACACGCGGTGGAAGGAACAGATAATTCACATGTCAGATTTATGCAAACAGGTTCCGAAGGGAAGCCTGTCCGACCTGAGCATCTGCCTTGGCATCCGAGTCCAGGCAGTAGTGTTTTGTGAATGTATGGACTGACTTCCAGGTAGCAGCCTTACAAATCTCAGAAATGGGTATATTACGAAGCAAAGCTGCAGTAGCAGCTTTTCCTCTGGTAGAGTGAGCCCTAGGCTTACTATCAAGAGTTTTGTTGGCTTTCTGGTAACAAAGAAGAATACATGAAACAATCCACCTGGAGATGGATTGCTTAGAAGTCGCTAGACCAGTACGGAGAGAGCCATAGTTCACAAATAACTGATCTGATCTCCTTATATCTTTAGTTTTGTCCAAATAAAACTTCAAAACCCTTCTAACATCTAGGGAATGAAGCGATCTCTCCGCAGGAGAAGAAGGCTGCTGAAAAAATGTAGGAAGAGAAATAGTTTGATTCACATGGAAATCCGAAATTACCTTAGGAAGGAATTTCGGATGTGTTCTAATGACCACTTTAGATGAATGGAAGACCGTGTATGGTTCTTTGCAACACAGTGCCTGGATTTTGCTTACTCTGCGGGCAGAAGTGATAGCCACCAGGAAAGCTGTCTTCCAAGACAGATGCTGAAGAGTAGCCTTATGAATGGGTTCAAAGGGCTCTTGCATCAGTCGAGAAAGAACTACATTAAGCTCCCAAGGAGGAGAAGGACGTCTGATG